>CP045893.1:30673944-30801416 GCA_013387185.1 Caligus rogercresseyi
TGTGCCTCGTCCCCTCATCTGTGCCTAGATCTAGCCCAACATATCCCTGCTATTGGACGGACGGATGGATCAATGAACGAATATTTTACTACCTATTTCGTACTTTTACTACTACACGAAAGGCTTGCTTATTAGATTCGATCTCGGATAACGTCATATGTAGCTCAAAATCGGTTTTTGCTCTTCGTCTCCTATTGATTGATGGTAAGGAACTCTGTCCCGAGTAAGTCCTCCTACGCTAAGTAACACCCAAAGGAATTATGCGAACCAATATCAATTGTAGATTCGTAGACAAGATGTCCAATAAATAGATCATGCTAAAGAAAATGCAACTAGTTGCAAGCAAATGTGTATCCACACATTCATATTTCTCTCCATCCAAATGCTTTGGATTGACAGTCAAGAAAAGTACATTTTACTGATCACCAACTAGTATGAGTGTCATGGTCCATTTGTACTCCTTGATTTGCTCCTAGTTTCAATTGAATGAAAATTCAAATAACTCGTTTTATGTTATTAATTCCGAAGTTTTTCGTTTTTCAGATAAGTCTACAGAGAGGGAGATGGATTGATGAGGAACTAATAACATTGATGAAGGTGCCCCAAAACAAGGGCTACAATCAGCTCCTTACCGTTATGGGAGCAGCTAGCTTGCCCAAAAAATTTACAAGATTCACTACAGACATTGGAAATGGAACCATTTATCCTCTTGTAAGCGTAATGACTGATGAAGGTACTCAAATTTACATATTTGTAATGATTATTCTCTAGATTTTAACCTCAACTCCTTTCGTTTACAGATGAAAGTTATGGATCATCTCGATTTGAACGCCATTCATTATGAGAAGAAATATCCACACCCGACCGCAGTTAGATGGCCAATATACTACTCGGAAATTACATAGTGTCATGTAATACATTCTTTATGCAATGCCGTAGAATAAGAGAGTCTGATTAACAAATACCGCCATGTAGTGTCAATTTATGAACTTATTATCTGAACTCTGTATATGCATAAAGTCATACGTCTGGAAAATATTTCAGACAAAATTAGGCAATAAAGCTCTAAGTTATGGTAATAACTATGTTTAAATCAATAATTTAACTAAAGCATATATTAAATATTTCCAAAATTATTTTAGTACTATTATTTGTACTTTCCAGTACAAATTATACACAATTTTTCATAATATAAAAGTTTGTTCATTAGTTACAATTGAAGTGCATCTTATAAAAGAAAAATATTTTTTTATTTAGTTATTTTTTACAATAATTAACGATTTTTATAGCCAACAAATTTTCTCTTACGTGAAATGCTACAGCTTCCTTCCGTCTCATTTAAAAATCCATTCTCAAAACATTCTTGTTTTTTATAGAAAAGGTTTTGCAAGTATACACCATAGATTTACTATTAAACTGTAATCCTATTTTGATTGCCAGTTTATCAAACGCTAGTAATGAGGTATAACATCTCGTTTTGAACGTCTATTTTTAGAGTTTAAACTTAATATTTTTTATGAACCCATTAATTAACTCTTAATTTTGCATATTACTTCTGATACTAATAAAGTTATCTTGTTCTCTCGACTTATTCCTCTTGGTAATGTCACCTTCAAAAATTATAAAAATTCATGTAGTACACAACAATGGACGCTTTCTTCAGTTATTACCATGCACAATACATTTTTGAAGTAATAAGAAATGAAAAAAGTAGCCTTAGACTGATGATATTTTATCCTCGCAATGCACGTATCAAATCCTTACTTTCAAAATCCTTTAGAAACCGAAACCCCCTAAAGATCAATACAAGAAAATGTCATTATTGTATATTTTGTTGTATAGTTAAAATTATATTTTGCATATCTCTGGTAGAGTTTAACAATCATGGCGCAAAACATTAATTTGTTATGGTGAGCGTTCGCGGGTTACATACTCTCTTCCTCTTTGGCAATATTTATGATAATAAAAATTTCAGACTAGATGGATGTAAGTAATTTCCTATCTGGAAGTGTTTGACTCGAAGCGTCTTGTTTTTGATATATTTTCACTACTTAGATGTACTCATTCTGCCAGGCTTTATTGAGTGATTTTTCCTAAGGAATTATTCATAATACCACCCGAATGTAATTTCTTACACTAAAATATTTAATACTCTAAAAAACGTGTATTTTTGTTAATACATTTATAAAAAATATATATCTAATCTCAATAGTGTATAAATCATTTTAATTTGAAAGGGTCAATTATCAACAACCAAACAACCAACAGTCTTGACATAATCTAATATGTCATAACTGTCGAAGTCATCGATAATAGTTTTTAACTGATTGTCAAATTGGATCCATTTCTTCTTTCTGGGTGGAGGAGCTTGTCTTAAGAGGTGTTGAGAAATTTTATTGTCTGTCAGAGCCTGCTCTAACCTAATGGCATCCAACAGTTTCCATATAGTAGGATCCGCACAATTAACTAGTGACTGAAAACCATGATGCAGCCTTCTACGATATTACTGGATCGAGGGATTCCAGTTTGACAAGCATGGTATTGGTTCCAGGATTGCTGGCTAAAAAGGGGTACGACGGAAGATGTCCCAATCCATGTATCTTCGAAATATCGAACAAAGACTTAATATCTAAAGGAAGTGTTGGCTTTAAAAACTCCAAGCTTCATCAGAGGGAACAAAGGGAAGGGCACCTATCATTTGGAAGGCAGTCCGTATATCAGAGTGCAGGACACGATACTCTGGGACAAGATAATGTTGAAAGCTTCTGCCATAAACATTGTTTAAAATGGAAATAGCATCCTCGTAATGAGGAATTGGGCCAGATTGAGAGGATAGCATTCTGTAGTCCCTTCTCGTAGTCCGTTAGGATGGTTTCGGGGTAAAAAGGTCCCTCGGAATTAGCTGTTGGAACAAATTTGTGTAAAGTATCTGGGGTTTTCCAGGAAGGAGGCCATAGGCTGCAGGAATAGAACGTCCTTGAGGAAGAAGGCCGTGAACAGTCACCATTTGTTTAAAAAGAGTCGGGACAACTTTAAAAGTGCCATCTACTATCCAATTAGTAGACTCTTCAAGACCATGGCGGAGATTGGGGTGTGTTCCGAAGAGAAGGGATCGACGGAGGGCAGTACTATAGTTGGAGTCCCATAGGATAAGGTTATCTCCAGCATCGGTCTTAAAATATGAAGGAGGAATAAGTAAAGTCTCCAAGGATAATGGATTATCCGGATGCTTTTGTTCTTTCTGTCGAACACGACGAACCATTCTTCCTAATGAGGAGACATCACAGTTTAGCTTTGAATTTGTCTCATGGTCGAGTCCGGCAACTGCTGTGGCTTGAAGAAGTTTGGTTGTCATGTGGGTGGAGATGGCGTTTACTTTCAGTGACTTCTTCCTCCTATGCACTTCTATTTCGGATTCCTGGTCTCCGTGACTATGAATGGGGTTATTTGTTGGGATGCCACCGACTAAAGTCAGGCGTGCCCTGCACCCTTGGTGGTAAAGGGTACATTTCCAATAAGATTTATTGCTCCGTGATTTGTCCTTAGAGTACCTATGGCCTCCAACTATAACATTTGTAGACCCTTTCTTCCCAGTTGTATATTCAACTGGTATAATTGGAGCTGTAGGTCTATCAAGAAGTAGAGGATCGCGAAATTGTGCTGGAGGAACAAGTACGGAGTCCAACGAATCTTGGGAATTGCTCAATGACATTTTGAACGTATGGATCAATTGAATAATATATTTAAAAATATTAATTTTTAATATAAAAAAAGAGTTCGAACTAGTTGTCTTAGTAAATAATTCGCTGTCGTTATATAGTCCGTTTTTGGACTATATGGAGACATAAATATATGGATACAAAGCTGTCTCCATATAGTCCACTGTCTCCATAAAGTCCGGTTACCATTAGGGTTGTTCTTATTTTTCAAATGTTTGAAATGTTAGCAACATGTGGATTTTCTGTTTCTTGGTGATAAAAGAAGACGACATACAAAGTTTGAACAAAATCGGTCAACATTACGAGGTCGCGCAACGAGGTCAAAGTTTTAAAAATTTAGTAAAAATATAGTTTTCCGCAAATTTCTTCAAAATGGTGGACGTTACAGACTTCAATAATTATTATTAATTTAAAGGAAATCTAATTTACTACCAGACGTATGTTTGATGTTTTTTAATAAAACAAAGTTTTCAGTAAAACAAAGAAAAAAATGGAGTGTGTATTGTTAGCTTATTTCATAGCTTTTTTGTATCAATTAACTTCACTCGCCTGTAGAAGATGACTTGTTCGCTTCAGAGTAAAATAGTACTTTTAAGTTTAGTAAAACTTTGATGATAAATCCAAAAATGACCTTGGTTGCATTCTATCAATTCAGAATTCAGTACAATCTGAGTTTACATCATATGATTCAGAGCCTGTATTGACCTATAAGAAATCGATTATGAAAAAAATAAATATAATGTGTTTCTTAGATTTGCGTCAAGGTATCCTCTCAAAATTTTACTTTGTCTCTGACGCATTTATAATCCATTATATGCGTCATTTTGTACGCGAGATAGGCTTTTTTTAATGTACATATAACTCTCTACTTATTAAATTGACATGATTTAGTATACCAAAATATTAAAGCTGGTTAACCAAGCTTTCATTTGATATGTTTGGTGTTCTAAAAATCGCTATACTTTAAGAGATATAAGCAAATACGTACTCTCCCCCAAAAATTGATCTTTTGATATGAGAATATACGATTACCATATGGTAACGGCTGTTAGTGTTACCTGGATAGAAAGAGAAAGAGAAGGGAGAGAGTATTTTGCCTCACTTCTCTCCCTTTTTTTATATATATATATATATATATACGGTATAAAGAAAGTTAATTACCAAAAAATTGTTTAAGTATGATGGATTACAAACTAATTAAAATTAATATAGTTGTTCAACAGTCATTTGTACAGATTTATTTTTCTATATTTGTTGAGAAGTTTTTACTACTATTAACTAAAACTTTGTTTTAAAAATAAATATAAATGTCCCATGAAAAGGTACCGATCATTGCAAAATCTGGTAAACATATTTTAAAAGCCTGTTACATGAATATTTTCAATATTGTGTCCTATTGAGATATATTTGTATACAAAAAATATTTTCGTTTAAATGATTATATATTCCCCTAAAGCATTAAAATTAAGTAAGAGATACTATATTAAGATTTAAAAAACCAAGTTTGGTCAAACAGTCATTTTTTACGATTTCTTTTATAAATTTGAAAAAAGGTTCTTAATAGCATGTATTAAAAAAAAAATCAGATAAACATATTTTTGAGTGGTTGAGAATAATGCAATCGTTGTAAAATAGTTTTAAATTTTTTGACTATTAATAATATTTTTATTATTATATGTTTTTACTCATACAAACACTTATAATAATTTATTTGAGATGCATAAAGCAGTGAAGGTAGTCAATAAATCTTGAAATTTATTTAAAGTAATAAAATAATCTTCTGGACCATTATTCTACATTGTTTTCTATGCAAAAAGGAAAATAAAAAGACCATTTTTTAGACGAAAATAGGATTTATTATTATTTCGTTTACACTTAAATTTATACAGGAACGGGGATGAATTCGTACAATATGTAATATACACAACTACACATCAATATATATTTCATTTCCAGATACATGTATTATATCTAACATAATCAAACATCAGAATATGATTTGAACAATAAATATGCCCAGGGAAGTAATTGGAGTAACATTCATATAAAAATAGGACACTAAATAATGAATCGGATAATTTATTCTAGAAATTGTGGTAGAGACAAAGCTATATTATTTCTTGGATCAATGTATACTTGCTTCACAGATAAATAAATTCAATGAATTTATGAAAAGTAGGTTGCGAGATTATTTAAGAAGTTGCGCAAATTTTGTATTTGTATTTTTTTGTTCAGTTTTCACAAAATGCCTTGCTGTAAGAATCAATTTTTGCAGCCATAATCACATTATTTATAAACATTCATAAGTGACCATCATCGGGGGTAAGTTTAACTTGTACAAGGCAAATCGAAGGATTCACAATTCATCGCTGCTGTATAAATATTTATTCACTTCCCCTTTATGAGTTGATTCATCAAGCCCTTAGGATCGGGCCGTTTCCCAACAGTGCTTAAATAGCTGTATTTTTGTTTTCATTTCCATTTTTCTTCTTTTTCCTTCCGTTTTTTTTCGATTGCCTCCTGGATTAAAAGTGTATTTAACTTTGGGGTCATTTGGGTCCACCTCAGTCATTTGAATGGAGTTATTTGTCACCTCAACCTCATTCTCGGGTGAGCGCTTAAACACTACCCTGGAGAAACAACAGCGTCTAAAAAAAGAATAAAGTCGAAATAATGATGGGATTGACTGGGAAAATAAACATCCAAAGAGAGCAGGGGGAGACTTAGACCTTAATCATATATTTCGTTTTAACCAACAGAGGAAATAGTCACCAAACTATATCATAACTGAATATCAGAGCTGGGACTCGGTACCGTCGATTCGGCATCGGTAGATTATTATATATCTACCGAATACCGATCGGTGCGGTAGATAAGAAAGAAAGATAAATTATTATGTATCTGCTCTGTGACTTCTTCATATACATTTAGTATCGGACAATTTATAACAAAAGACAATTAAGTACATAATTTGTGATACTTTTTAAGAGATTACTTGTAATTTATACATGTTATTTTAATATAAATCAGTTATGCACTCGGATTTTGAAGGAAATGGAAGGCAAAGGCAAACAAATTATATCCTTAACTGCATTTTCTTATACGTTATCCGATATTAAATGCACCTTCAGCTCCGGAGCTGTTTATTTGTTTCGCAAAGTTCAACTTCTTTACACCAGGTGACGCTTCAGTTCCAAATACCGATTTACATTCGGTAATCGCAGCTCTGCTGAATAAACTAAAAAAAATAGGATCGATCAATTCTCAATGAAGAAAGTTATTAGAGCAATCACAAATTTATTTATGGCAAATAAACAATGATATGTATATTGAAGTGGATGAAACAATGAGGCGAAGGACGGAATTGTAGTTATTACTTGAGCAATCAAAGTCTAAAACCGTGTCTTAAGAAATAGAAAAAGTAAAGTTTACACAGTGATGCAGTTAAAAAAATAAATTATAATGCCTGTTATGAGTCATAGCCTGGGGATGACATCAATTATAATTGATTGTCGTTTTTTTATTTATTTAAAAAGACAAGATTATTGCAATCAGTGGGACAGCCATTTTTGGTTGTCTTTTCGCCATCAAACAACTCTTCAAGAATAACCTTTTTTTCTTATTAAATTTGTAATTATTTTTATAGATTGGTAGAGTTACTTTAACAAAATAAAAAAAATGATCACAAATAAGATATCAATTCTCCGAATGGGCAGGAATTCCCCTAACACTCATTTGAGTACAGGGCTTGCTCTATTGCCTTTTATACCCTCTTAATAAAAACATCTTCCTGTATTTTGCTGAAAAGATATTCTTAATTTGAAATTTTAATACTTTTTCACGTATTTATTATTTGTATCCGTCTATTTTATTTATGACTGCTTTTAATATTTTTCTGTATGTTATTTAATTAAGAAAATATACAAAGCTCAACACCTTTAAATATGTCCTTAGTTAGAATCCATGACGGGAGTACATTCACAAGCCAGTTTAAAATGTTTTCAAATTGCTGAATTATTTATTTCATTGCAAGGACTGCAGGAGATTAAATAATGGCACTCTCCATGCCTTTGTGATTCGACAAGCTATCTGTTGAAAAATCGTTTCTTTAAGCCCAAAGGTCAGGATAATAGTAGAAGGAGATATATAAATGTAGTTATGATTTTTGGACTTTAAAACAGAAAGAAAGGGACGTAGTTTCAATACACTTAGGCTATAGACTACGTCATGTTGAACGTCAAAGCACGGAGCTTATAACAAAACGGGAATATATGAAGCCAACAGACCCGTGTGCAATTTTGATATAAGCTGTAGACAGATAAATATTTATTTGAAGATTCCATCATTTTGCTACGATTTGTGGGCCTTGTTGCAGTAGAGGTTAAATATTCCCCATGAAGTTCCCTATCTCATTTGATTTTTCTTAGTCGAATTCTAAAAAGTTATAAATGATGCATATTAAAAGGAATATTTTGTATCCTTCTTATTATAATATGATTTTATTTTGTGTTTGTATAATTGTTGTCGTCCTCTTCTTATATATCCCAAGTCATTGTCGAACAAATCTCTCATTCGCGAGTTTCGTTTTGTCAGCAGAGTGATGAAACGTCTACTCCCATGTTGGCTGGACCGTGATTTCTTTTATCTTAGGAGAATGATGGCTCAAAAATATCCTCCAGAGCTAAAGCAGAACCCAGCAATTCTTAAGAATTGTATCATTGGTTACCTGTTTGGCATCCCTAGGTAGAATGAGTAGTAAACAGCATGGTTAAAGTGGTTGTGTGTTCTAGGGACTGGGCTAAGATCGTTAAATCGATTCCGCTCTGGATTCAAGACTCGACTTCAATTTGTACATTGGATCCTCAAATAAACCAAAAAACAATGTTTGCGTCTTCTCCGAAATAATAATTTAGATTTATATATGTATATATATGTTTTGTTATCAAAGCAAATACTTTGGAATACTAAATATAACATTTTGACTTTTATAAAGAGGGATTCATTTATGAATCTGCGATTAGTAAATAAGGATCATATTTAAATTACACAACCTTACATTTATTTAAGGAAACTCTCAGTTTGAAATATTTGTTTTCTTACTTTTATAAATTTTCTTTTCTACATTATTTACAAATGGAAAATGACAAAAAGAGAAACTAAAAGTTATTTTTATTAGCTCAATAAAAATCTTGTTAAGCTCAAAATTCCCTTGCTCATAAAAAACCTTGTTAAGCTCATAAATTTTAAAACATTGAACTTTATATTACAACAGTATGAAAAACTTGCCCCAAAATTCTCATAAAAATGTTTTATGATGTCTTCTGTATTATTTAGTTTTTGTTGATTCTATTAAATATTTGTATTACCTGTATAGTCCTTGGTGATATGATAAGCTATTTCGTTGATTTTAAAATACTTGATATTTGATTTTTTTACCTTAAAGCCTTTATGTATTTAAGTAATGAGTAAATATTTTTATAAGGCACTTAATAGAAAAATTAATTAATAATTGTTTTAGTGTTTTTGAGCAAAACAAGGGTATTCTATATATTTTCCCCCCGAAACTTAAAATAGTGAACTCATGAAATTAAAAAAAAACCTAGTTTTGATCCAGCCCGTTGACGAAAATTATTTGTGTTTATCGTGTTCCATTTTTTTAATGGATTAATAGGTCATTAAGGGGCATTTAACTTTTAACTATAATGTTAATCTATGTTTTTAATACCATTTTCCCCTGAAATGTATATTTTTATATATATTTTACAATTAATGAAAAAATAAAGACCTTGCTTTTGAAGAGCAAAAAACTTTTTCTTAATTTATTTTTTTCATTTTCTATTGTGAATCACATGAAAGTAATATTTATAGATAAGGGAAAATATATATATATATCTACCAGGAAACGACCGGGACACTTTTTTTTCGCCGAGAGCCGGGCCGGGCTCAAATCGGGTTTCATTTGTTCGTCATTCTGAAAGTGACGACGTTTTTTTTTAGAAAAGAATTTTTCCTTTGAAAAAGTACAGCAATACTTTTAAAATTTTTATATTTTAAAAAGACATTTAAATTCTTTAAAAAAACGACGTCACTTTCAGAATGACGAACGAACGAATATTTTAAAGTTCGGCTTCAAAAATTTAATCCCCGGCTCGGCTCCCGGCGAAAAAAAAGTGTCGGAAACGTCAACAACCTTTAGAGGGTGCTATGATCGTTGTGTCACGGTACCAGGTTGGACCGTTCAAAAAAACAGCCGGGAATCAGGCGGATATCCGGTCGTTTCCTGATATTTACTAAGAGTTCTCTGAGTAATTAAAGATTTACGATTTACGTGATTTTTTAATTTAATTATCCCAGGATGAATACATTAAACTCGCAATTGATGGAAGGATTTTTTGTTATTTTCCTTATTAAATATTATTTTTTAGTATTGATTGGCTCTATCGTTTATAACGAAATCAGGGGTCTTATCCGTCTCCTCTGCCTGTATGACTTTGTTTGTGAATTATCCCAGTCTTAGAAATGTGTTGTTTAGGATGGAGAGGAGGGTGTATTATTGTACCTCAGGATTTCCACGAAATGTCGACGAAAAGTCGCGTTTAGAGAACAGTAAATAATCATATTCGTGGAGGAGTTGAAGACCAAGAGAAGGTGACTGAAAGAAAAGAAAAAAAGAACTTATTATTTGGCATAAAATTAGAAAAAGATGAAGAAGATAAGCTTTAACTTATTTAAAAATTCCAAACGAAAGAAATATGAAATATTGACGAATAACGATGAAGTTTCTCGAAAACTCACAGTAACCATTATTTTGTCCTTGGCAACTCGCTTTACTTATTGTTCTATTTTATACTGTTAAGGCAATCATCAACGATCTAAGTAGTAACCAGAGCTGGGACTCGGTACCGCCGATACGGCAGAGATTATTATATATCTACCGAATACCGATCGGTGCGGTAGATAAGAAAGAAAGATAAATTTATCTATGTATCTGATCTGTGACTTTTTCATATGTATTTAGTATCGGGCAATTTACAAAAAGGGCAATCAGTACATGATTTGTTGTATTTTTAGAGATTATTTGAAATTTAATACATGTATTTTTATATAAATCATATTGTACTCGGATTTTGAAGGAAATGCAATAGCATACGAATTATTTCCTTAACTGTCTTTTGTTATATGTTGTCCGAATTGAAATGCGCTTTCAGCTCCGTAGTTGTTTATTTATTTTGCAAAGTTTATTTCTTCACACCAATTAACAACAATTTAAATTTAATAGGGTAAGAGTTGCTTTCCTATATTTATAATAGTAAATAATATTAAAATAATCCGCACGCAATTTTACTTCTTTCATAACAAAGTAATAGTATTTACAGGATTATTATGAGACTTCGAGTAAAGTTTATGGTGGAATAGTACTTTAAAAACTCTTTCAGAGTTGATGTTAACACCTTAACGGACCTTAGCGGAGTGGTGTCTTATTTTCAATGCAAAATCATTTTCTACGTTGTTTCATATTCATAAATTAAATTCATCACATTAACTGCCAATGGACACATTTAACGTATTTTGGGTTATAAATGCACTAGCAATGGGCTTTGAGGTTCTGCCTCATACTTATATGTATATATATAATATATATACATATATATATATACGTATATATATATATATCAGACTTGTTGATTTATCGTTCATTTGTTGTCGTTAAGGAACGAAAAAGTTTTTTCAAACGACAAGGAAAATTCCTTATCGATCGTCCTTCGTTTTTGGCGCCCACTTTTATGGGAACATTATTTTCTAAAAAAACGTCCCTTTTTTTAGAATGGTAGAAAAATATTCACGAACGTCTACAAGTTATATATATATATATATAATATTCATTCAGTGGGTGTAGGAATAACATGAGTAACACTAAATGGCCGCATTTATGCCCAGTGTTACTTGCATGTTTTTTTCATTCATTGAACAAAGCATGCCCTATATTTTTTCCAATGTAGAAAAGATAATCAATCTACTTTTAGAAGGAAGTACTAAAAACCATAAGTCCTCCCCAATTTATCCTCCGAAATTGAGTTTCATAAGCCATTTCCAATGCGAATCTTTTATTTACATCAATGAAGAATCAGGGAGTCTATTTCTAAATCCATTCCATCTTTTATGACCTAAATTTACTACTTGATTCCTTTGAAGTGTTTACCAATAATTGAAATTGGTATTATAAATTCAATTTATTTAAAAATAACGGCTTTTATAGAATGTTTTCATTCAGTGGCTGTGTTATAAAAATGGTATATTTATATTTATCCTACTCGACCTCCCCGAACCAATGGCAGCTCCGCTTCTAGGATTTAATGTGACTTATTCATGTATAATGAGGACGTGGCTAGACGGCATCTAAATAATTTTTTATGAAGCAATTCTTCATTATTATATTTGGATTCAGCAAGTGTTTATCTGCCTCAATGCCCAGGTTTCTCAGAAGCCTACTTACGATAAGGAAGAGCGTCCACAGCACGACAGAGACTTTCGAACCGTCTGATTGTCTAATCCAGTAAGAAAATATATATATATATATATATATATATATATATATATATATATATATATATATATACCGGGTGGTAAGATCAAATCCGGCGTTTTTCTTCTCTCAACTTAAAATACCACATAAAATCGTTAATTACTGTCCAATTTTATTTATTTATTTATACATTAAATGCTTGTACAGATGTGTAGATTCTGTTTATTTAATCCATCCGCCTTCTGCGTCGATGACACACAAGATGCTGGCGCGGAAGGAGGAGGTGGCCTTGGCCACCAAGGCCCTGTCCAAATTCCGGGCCTGCTTCATTATGGAGTTGATCAGGGCGGCCTTGGTGTTGTGAGCTAGTCGGTTGGTGTGTCGCTCGAGGAAGCCCCAGAAAAAATAGTCCATAGGATTCAAATTGGGGGAGCTAGTGGGCCAGTGGGTTTGTATGTTCTTGTTCTCTGCTTCAACAGCTGGCCAACCTTGAGTTTGTAGCTGTGACAACGCAAATCCTCATTCACACAGGCCAAAAAAAGTTACGTGAGAAAACGTCCAGCTCCTTGGCGACATCCCTGATGGACCTGCTGGGATAGTGCTCGAAGATGTCTGACACCCTCTGATGAAGTCGGGGGTCCTAGCCTTGCGGGCGCTGCTGAGGGCCTGAAGGCCCTGACGAGGAAGGCTCGAAGGTCCCTTGTATCCTTCAGCTGCTGCCTGAGCTCAGCATCCCTTCTTCTGTCGATCCCGAGCAGCTCAGAGACCTGGGTGTTGCTGATGGTGTTGCCCTTTATACGATGAATATGGATAACGGCACACCTGCGTTCTTGCTAGTTCCAGATAACAGGCTGTAGATTTCCATATGCAGCCATGACGATGATAAAATTCAACTGAAATGATCTCTCATATGTTGGCTGTCTTCTAAAAAAATCAGCTGCAGGGATCGGATGACGTCATCCTTGTTTAAGGATGTCTTGAAAAGCCGCCAGATTTGATCTTACCACCCTGTATATATATATATATATATATATAAGTGATATATATATATAATATAATATATATATATATATACTAGCGGATGTTACCCGGCTCTGCCCGGATTTCCAACTTGACAATAGTCTTTGGAATAGAAAAAAAGATCATACGAATAATTTTAGTTATGTCATCACATGCGACTTTTCATATTAAAATCAGTTCCCTAAAAAGTATTCATTGGGTCTTCATTGCAATTTTTTCCGTTTTTTTCCTTAAGACTGGGAATTTAAACATCGTAAAAAGAATTTATTTGAAGTCATTTCATAGAGTGCCTAGGTTATTTTCTTATGAAAAGTAGTTTCTTAAAAAGTCGTCACTGCTTTTTTTTTCGTTTCCTTTGCCTTAAGGCTGGATATTTAAACTTCATAAAGAGAAATTATTTTTGAAGCCATTTCATCGAGAGCATAGAGTGCTGAAGATATGTATGGTAGTGATGAATATTAGAGTATTAGTTTGATCTCCGTTGATGGCGGAAAAACAGCAAAAGAAAAAACTTAAGAGGGGCAGCAAACTTATTCTTTATCAAGAAAAGCTAAGAGTGATTGACATCACTCTCCATCTCTTAGTATTGTAAAAAATTTAATAATACGATGTTGCATTATAAAAAGTTGTTACTTTCCACAAAACTTAAATTTCGGGGAAAGACAGGAACAGAAAAAAACTTCTTTTTAAGTAATCATAAAGAAAACGAATTTTCCGGTAAGCACTCAATAAAACAAAAACACGTCCTACTATCTTAGGTCTATTCACAGAAAATTTGGTCAAAATCTACTTGGCAATTGTAAAAAATCGACAAAAAACGTTTTGGTGAATAAAATAAACATAGCGGTGACGAATTTTCCGGGAGTTGACAACCCCACTAAAACACTCCCTGAGTTCTCAAAACTACTCACTGAAAATTTCGTCAATATCTAATGAACCGTTCGGGAGATACAGGGAAACGAACGAACGAACGAACAAACGAACGAACGAACGGAATTCTTTTTTTATTAGTATAGATATACCAACACACACATATATATAATTTTTTTTATGCATCAAAAATATATCCGAAAACGGAGAATGTACGTATATAAATTGATTTCGATATTGTGAACTGAAGGCAATCCATGCATTTACACGCATTATCTTTACGGATTATGTTTCTTTTAAAATAAAGTAGGGTAATGATTTAAAAAAAGCTAAAACATTTTTCACATTTTAAAAGGGGGAAAAAGTAGCAGGGGTATGAATAATTAATTGTATGCCCTTTTGCAAATATTTTCTTAGCTTTTTATAAAAAATGCAATACTTGTCTCTAATGCTTTTAGAATATCCATTTACCTTCAATGTCTTGCATTTTGCATTTCAATGAGGAAAATGTTCTTGATTAATTAATAGTATCCTATCAAATTATAGGCAAACTTAGCTATTGGCAAAAGAGGAAAGCGGACCAACAAGATATATACATATATAATTGCTATGAAAAATGCTCGCATTATATTTCATATTGAGACAATTTGCTTTTTTTTCTTAAAATAGTATGTAAGTTGTCAGTTTATTTCACAACAATATTTCGTTTGATGAGTGTATAACTATTTTACATTTAATATTTGATTAAGGTCTTTCTGGACGTTGATATGGTATATTAGAGCTCTAAATAATAATTATGTTTAATGTGATTGGTATTGTAAATAAAATATGAAGGAAAGAATGTTTTGTTTAATTATTAAATCAATTATACATTTTTCAATTTCTTTAATGCTTGTTGTTCTTCTCCATTTTTGGGGTGAGTATACATATTAAACGTCTCATGAACTTTTCATTTAATTGGGTATATTTCAGTGATTATTTGTCCCAAATCATCTGTAGACTTATGGAAAAGTTACCTTTTCTGCCTATGCAAAATCTTAATTTTATGATTCTTTTTAATTTATATAAGTCAGAAAAAAGTTTAAGAAAAAAGACTATATTTTTTTTTTTTGCTTTTTTACAAATATGAGATATATATATATATATATAATATATATATTGGGTTCTCTCGATTGGTCACAATAAATAGGTTTACTATATATATATATTAGGGCTGTTCTTATTTTTCAAATGTTTGAAATGTTAGCAACATTGTGGATTTTTCAGTTTCTTGGTGATAAAAGAAGACGACATACAAAGTTTGAACAAAATCGGTCAACATTACGAGGTCAAAGTTTTAAAAATTTAGTAAAAAATAGTGATCCGCAAATTTCTTAAAATGGTCGGTTAAAGACTTCAATAATAATTCTTAATTTAAAGGATATCTAGTTTACTACCAGACGTATTTTTGATGTTTGTTACTAAAACAAAGTTTTCACTAAAAACAAAGAAAAAATGGAGTAGTAATGTTAGCATATTTCATAGCTTTTTTGTATCAATTAACTTCACTCGCCTGTAGAAGATGACTTGTTCGCTTCAGAGTAAAATAGTATTTTTAAGTTTAGTAAACCTTTGGATGATAAATCCAAAAATGACCTTGGTTGCATTTTATCAATTCAGAATTCAGTACAATCTGACTTTATATCATATGATTCAGAGCCTGTATTGACCAATAAGAAATCGATTATGAAAAAAATAAAAAATGTGTTTTTTAGATTTGCGTCAAGGTATCCTCTCAAATTTTACTTTGTCTCTGACGCATTTATAATCCATTATATGCGTCATTTTGTAAGCGAGATATGTTTTTTAAATGTACATATAACTCTCCACTTATTAAATTGACATAATTTAGTATACCAAAATATTAAAGCTGGTTTACCAAGCTTTCATTTGATATGTTTGGTGTTCTAAAAATCGCTATACTTTAAGAGAAATAAGCAAATACATTTTTGCACGTACTCTCCTAAAAAAATTGATAATTGGTAATCACTGTTACCTGGATAGAAGAGAAAGAAAAAAGAGAAGCGAGAGAGTATTTTGCTTCACTTCTCTCGCTTCTCTTTTTTCTTTCTCTTTTTTTCCAGGTAACAGTGATTACCAAGCGGTAATTGTATACTCTCATATCAAAAGATCAATTATTTGGGAGAGTACGTGCAAAAATGTATTTGCTTATTTCTTTTAAAGTATAGCGATTTTTAGAACACCAAACATATCAAATGAAAGCTTGGTAAACCAGCTTTAATATTTTGGTATACTAAATCATGTCAATTTAATAAGTGGAGAGTTATATGTAAATTGTTTATTCTACATAGAAACTCTTAAGAAGAAAATTCTTATAGGTCAGCTTGTTCTTGAAAGATTTATGAACTCTTTTGTCAGAAAGTATATTTTCCCTTAATAATTTAAATTAGTTGGTGATTTATATGTAAGAAGTCTCTGAGAAAGGTATATTTCTTTTATATTTTATAGATAATTCATGAATTTGGTTTAATTATAAAAAAAAAAATGAATTATCTTGAAGAAAAAAACCATTAACGATATATATACATATATATATATAACTTCAATATTATCTTAGATTTGTACTCTTTATTTATAAAAGAAACAAATAATCTATAAATTAACATTCCAAAACAATGAGTACAAGATTGTTTCGTTATTTGAAAGGGCTTTCTTTTGTGTTTTGTTCTATTTATGGTTTCAATGCGCTTTACAATAAATTTATTGCTAAAAACGCTATATCACAAAAATTCTAGAATACTACAAGTAATTTTATTTGTTTGATTGTGAGTCTATAAACGAATAAAATCCCAAACAGAAAACTCAAAATGTATTTAAATTTGCCATACGTTACGATTCAGCTTCAACGTATATATATATAATAGCTCCAAAGAACTTTACTTATTGGCCAATTATAAAGAAACGTAATGTTAGTTAGAGGGGTTAGAAAACGACTTCAATAATCTGTATTCCCAGAAGAAGCTATGAAAACAGGGTATTCCCGTCCAACAAATAAATTTATTCCCCGTCAAATAGCAAGTTGTAATTATGTAAATTTTCGGCATTGTTGTATTACTTTTACTTTGACATATTACAATATTTGAATAGGCTCCGATGAAAAAAAAGTATGAGTAGAAGTTTAAGGTATTCCATGTCAAAGTCTCTTCATTCCCCAATGCAATCAATGGCTCGTAAGTTCATTCTACAACTGCATGCATTTTAACAAATTTCAAGATTCTTTTGAGAAGCATAAATAGAATATATCAAAGTTAAAATATGAAGTAAAGATGATCAATCATAGATGAAAATGCATTTTTATACTTTCAAATAAAAAGTATGAAAAGTAAGTCTTGTATTGCGTAAACTTTTTTAGACGAAAAAAACGATATTAAAAGTGTATTTCTTTAAAGTATTCAATTTAATTTTTTTAGTCATGAACAAAAGTATTTTTCTAATATAAGCCGCCTTCTAGAAAATAACACCTCAAACCCTTTTGAGACCTTTTATTCTAACTTGAATGATGGTGGTAATGAAAAATCCTGATACATTTTGTAGTTAAATGAACACGAACAATCAATGTTTGAGCATGCATAAGTTTTAAAAATATAGTCTGCTTCGGTTAAAGATGTTTGGTTAGGGTGAAAGTAACATTCTATTTAATTCTATTTTTATCTCCAGAGAAAACAAGGAGCAAAATAGGTTTCCATCCTCAATTAACATTTCATAGAGTCAAAAGGGAGGAAATACATTTTTTGTAATGGTTTAAATGTTTATTGTAACTATTGAAATAATAATATTGTATTCAACTTATTTAACATATATATTATTCTTATATACTTATGAACATTACTTTGAATCTTTCACCCACACAACCTTTCGGTGTATTGACCTTGGCATATCAGACAATTTCCTGTTTGCAGACCTAAAGAGAATGCTCGCTGGGAAGAAATTTAAGGACAATGATGGAATAATCGCCGAGACAGAAGCTTATTTTTTGGATAAAACGAAAGATTACTATAAAAGTGGAATCGAAAAATTGAAAGATCGCTATAATCGCTGTATCGCCTTCGAAGGCAATAATAAAATCGAATTTTGTCAAGAAAATGTTTCCTTCATGGTTAGTCTCGGGACTTATCAGCCGACCTGTTAGATTGTAGCGTCACCTGGTGAAAAAATATTTCAGCTCAAAGCAATGCATGAAATGAAAATAATGATTATTGTTCATATGTTATTGTTAGGATATATAAATCGGAATCTATGACAAAACATGTGCCTATCAAACCTTTCATTTATTGGGGGATTGTTTCATGGGAAATAAAAGAGAGAAATTCCTTGGGCTCCTGAGCGATTTGTACAATCCACAGCACTATAAGCAGGCATAGTTGTGTTTTTAATAGATCTTTAAAGTTTATATTGTTTTTATACCTGGAATAAATTGTTTCAAAAAATATATATTTACAACTCCCTGGATAAATAATGAATGTTTTGAGCCAGACTTTTTTAAGTCAGCTGCTACACAGATAGTTCTTACGCCGTAACTCTACTTATAAGGCTCTGACCTCCCCCTTCCCTAAAGATAATAAAAGGAACATTTTGTTTATTGATTGAAAAACCCCTAAGTGTAAGTAAGAGTGAACATCACCTAATTAATATTGGGAATCTCAGAAGAAACATGCGATCAACTTGAAGACGTCATACATGTACATAGTTAAAATGACTGCCACGCAAGATGATTGAGGTAAATAATGGTCTACATTATAATATAATACAAGGAAATAGGAGAAGGGGAATCCCACAACAAATACATTCAGTGACATCATTCTGTTGCCATTGTATTTGTAAAACTTTACTAAAATACTCCCTGAAAATAAATTTGCAAGGTCTTGAAAGAAGCAATGAAGGCTATGTTAAAGTACTCGTTTTATTTGGACTTTCAAAGGATAAAATTAGTGCCTCACATAAAAACGAGGGCACTTTTGAACTGTAAAGCTCATATAGCTCAAAAGCTAACTTTATACCTACCACTACAGGAAGAAAATCTGAGAGTCACTATAGTAGCAGCACCAGCTAAGTATGTAGCTCCGTATTTAAAGTTCCTACGATCCAATTCAAATCATAGTGCTACGCTAGAGAATCGATGCGATTTTTTCCGTCGACATCTTTTAATCAAAAAAATATTTACCTAATTTTTAAAGCATTTACGTAATTTCTTATAGATATCTTTATGAAATGTGAATTATTTGTTTTATTATTATATGAATGTTATTTTATTGATGATATATAATTCCTTCCCAAAGTATTAATTTATAACTATTATGTTTATCCATGTATTTTCTTTTACGTAACTTCTTCGGTTTATATATTTATGTATGATTTTCTGTTTTGATGTACATAATACATTTATAAAGGAAGACAAAACAATAATTTAAATGTGTTTTTGCAGTTTTTTCATTTTATCTACTCCATAAGGCATGGTATTTAGATAGTTCAAGGGATTATAATTGTTCCTTACTTCCCTTTTTTATTTCATCAGCTGCTTATTTCAACATTCCTCGTCCCTCCTATGATTAAGTCGATTGCTCATTTAGTTATTATTTAGGTCGGTGCTTTAAGCCAAAGAAATCTGTTTTGGTGTAAATTATAAGCTAAGTTGGTGTATTTGAAGGGTTTTCTTTTTACCTAAAAACTGTTGTTACAAGGACCCAGAAGGGAAAAGCTGGTAGCTTGGCTGCCCTGCATTCCATTGCGGGTCGGATGACGAGCATTTCATGTAGGTTAATGAAGATCCTTAGGATGTGACAAAGTAAAAACACGCCAACTATGCCCATGAATACAACAGCTAGGTTGTCTTCTTGTCGCCTTCTTGCTTGATGATTAATGGTGACTTGGGATGTACTTTGGCGACGTCGGATTTGACGCTGTTTGATGTCCTTGTAAATCTGAAAAAAATCAAGGGAACTGCTATATCATCATTAAAAACAAAAACAAATATCATTTAGGCATGAAATATTTTTTAATCTAATTTACCATGGCTTAAAACCAGAAAAAAATCTTTGTTCTTTTGTAAGGCCTTTTAGTATCTATGTTACACTTAACTTCTGTAAATTGAGCAAACAATACGTTCAACATATAATTGATTTTTTTTAAACCTTTGTTAATTGACATATCTACAATCACTTAGGATCAATGTTAGTGTGTATGTGTTTTTGATGATATATTATAAATTAAAAAATATAATAAAAAATAATAATAAAATTCATTTCAAAGTTTCATTTCAACATAAATTTTTAAAACATAATCTAAATTTCCCAATTCTGAACTCAACTTTAAACAACGTTGTTTTGTATCCCTTTGGTATTTTTTTAAAGCAATGCATTTTTTTTTCTTAAAATATGCATTTAACATATTATATTAGATTTAAAAAGGAAATCATACCTGAAAATCACACTTAATATATATCAATAACTAAAATGAAGTTATTAATTTTTATATAAATTAATTATACTGTAATTTTGAATAAGCTTATTGATATACGGATATTTTGTACCCATAGATAAATAATCTGTGTCCATGGTCAAATGATGGGTTGGTCTTTATGCTTTCATATTAATTGCTTGCTTTGACTACTTATAAGGATATCACCACCCAGTTAACTTTTTTCCCTTACATAATTGGGGTAAGAAGATTGTGTAGTAAAACACCCATTTTTATCAGGACATAAGGAGGCTACATTTCATGGTTTTTAACATGGGATCATCAATATAAGATAAGAATATCATCCGACAGAACTCTAAGCGTCTTTTCTCATGAATTTAAATTAATGGAAATTTGCTAATCCTTTGATTAGAATATCCCTAATATAATTTGTGTGGTTAGTTAGACTTCACTTTAGTTAGAGAGTCTTCAAAAAAGAGGTTAAACATGTTGGGCCTTAATTATTATTTACATATGTGCTGATAAACTCTTCCCCCTACTTTGCTGCATAGAAATATAAAGATATAGAGAGCTTATTCCCTTCATTAGCAGATAACATCGTTCAGCGGTCGCCATTGCTCAAAGTAAGCAAAGTATTTGATCTACGTCATCGTAAGTTGATCACAGAGAAATAAAGATTTTTTGTTGCCTATATGGTCCGATAGAATTGCATCCGACAGGATATAAATAAGCATTATATCATTAAATTACTCTATCGAACCTAGGATCTTATCAATGAGGTAGACCAAAAAGGACCATCCCCTCACGGGATTCGAACCTGCGCCCCCAACATTGAGAGTTGAACACGCCTTATCACGCACGCTATCGCACTCCCTAATTGATGCATAGATATATAAAGATATAGAGAGCTTATTCCCTTCAGTAGCAGAGAAACATCGTCGTTCAGCTGTTGCGATTGTCCAATATAAACAAAGTAATTTGATATACGTCATCGTAAGTTGATCACAGAGATATAAGATATATGTTTATATTGGGCAATATGACGTATGCCTCTGAAGAATCCAATAAGCTCTCTATGTCTTTAAATCCCTATGCTTTGTTGTTGTCGTTGTAAGTAGAAGATGAAGCTGTAGTCTATATATCTTCTCATTAATGCGTCCCATAACCATTTAATAGCAGTTGGCTCTCGGAACCCATTAAAATTAATCAAATAATGTAATTTCTAACCTTCAAAATATCAAATTAGATTAATATATATTTTTTCTATTTCATTTCTGACATTAAGGATCAAGACGTAGAAAAGACGTGGTAATTGAGTTGCAGAATGCAAAAAAATGTTTATGGGGGGATGCTCAAAACATACAAATAATAAATGCATCATTGACTATCTCCTACGTTATCCTTCATGGGGGATTCTCCAAACATACGCATAATAAATGCATCATTGACTATCTCTTACGTTATCCTTCAATTCCTTCTTCGAAGCCCTATCTTACGGCCCTTCATGCATATATAATAATAATAATATGAAGTGTAGCATTGAACGGAGGGGTTAATTTACTTTATAATTAAGGTATATGAGCATGCAAGCGGGGATTATTCCAAGAACAGCAAGCCTCATCCAGTTGTTGTAGTAGATTGCATAGTTGGGATTCTTTCGTAGCTCCGTGACTCGTATCTGAAAAGAGAGGAAGAGAAAACAAAAGTAGCCCATGTTTAGGAATGAATCCAATATTTATTACCTAATGTTTATATAATAATATGCAGTGTTGGTCGAATATTACTTTGAAAGTAGTATGTAATATACTACTTTTTACTGCGTAGTAATATTTAAAAAAATATTAATTATTACTTCTCAAAAGTAATCTACTACTTTAAAATAGATATTACTGTTTTGAGCATTCTGAAACAATAAGTAAGGCAATTCAAACAGGATTTGTAAAAATCCTCACCAAACCTAGTTTACATTTTTATGTCCACTGGGTGACGTCACATACATTCACAGTTCATTAATTTTCATCAAAAATACCTGTCGAATATTTTTGTTCACGAAAGTAATATGTAACTAGGATAATACATATTAATTATTACTTGAAAGTAATATGTAATATGTTTGTTCTCTCTAGTTTGTCGCAGTAATATAATTAAGTAATACATCACTCGCACGCGCGTTAGGTAACAACACTGATAAAATGTAATTTCAACATAAAATGGTTAATATACATTTCTATTGCCTAATATTTTAAGTAATTGTATTGCCTCTTTTTTTTTTTTCCAATAAAACAGTGACATTTTGTTCACAGTGAACTGATTTTTAGTCTAAAGCAAGAGCCTTTAAACTTGAACTAGAATACAAACCAATAAAATAGGGTCAGTTTTAACAAGGATTCAATAAATCAACTTCAAAGTCATAATTTATACATACCTAAACCACTATTTAATAGCTTCTCCTCTGATAATAAAAAGCAGTAAAATATATTTTTTTCGTTGCTTTTTAGTATATTTATCCTGAAAAGCTTCATTATGTTAAATAGTTTTTTTTTTCAATAAATAAATAAATCACATTCTATATAGACTAGACGCACATCAATATATAATGTAATTATTATAAAGTTCATAAAGTCGTATCAAAAATGAGTTGTATTTTTGTATATATTTCAAGAATGCTAAATGTTTTTGATTTTTAAGGTCTTAAGTAGGAAATTAATTTTAAACTCAAAATGTTTATTTATGTCCAACACAAATTTCCTTTTATAACTATTTCATATTATGTGATGTGAATTATTTTTATTCAATAAAAACCGTGCTTATGAAAAAAACAAATTCAACAGAAACTCAAGTCACTAAGGATTGTTGATATCTTTTTCTTTGGAATCGATGTCACGTCCAATTAATTGTTCGAGGGTATTTTGTAAATTACATTTTTTTTGAGGAAGTGTTACAATGAAAAATGATATATATATATATATATATATATATATATATATATATATATATATATATATATGAATTGTATTCTATAGGCTATGCAAATAGCTATAAACAATAGGGATAATTTGCTCTTAAGTAGCACGTTATAACAAATCTTATATTCTTCATTAAATGATAATCCAGTCGACATAGCAACACCAATTGTTAAGGCTTAAAAATGAATATCAGGATACATTGTATTTGCAGCTCCATTATCTTTAACTAAAATTGATTAGGAACTATTATGTAGATAGAAAATACTTCTTTTATTGTTTGATTATACATTGCGATTAGTTAGTAGTATTTATAAGTTATACATAATTTTTTCATACGTGTATGATTCATAACAAAACAACAACATAAGGGAGTGTTAATCAGGTAAAAAAAAATATTTTTAATTATCAAGACAATTTTTATATATAAGTCACATCTTGAATTGATTTTTTCAACTCACCTAAGCTAAGCAATCCCTCAATCAGCTCTAAATTATTTACTTATTTTTGCATATGAATATGCACTGTTCATTTGGCTTAACTTTTTTTGGAGGGCGATTTTTGCAGATGAAAAATAATATGATTCAAATTATGTAAGTCTCCACGCTGTTTCATAAACTCATTTGTTCATTGAGATTTTTACCTAAGAAATTAAATTAATATTAGGATAATGTAGGAATGTTAATCCGATTAGAGTTATAATCGTTGATTTTTGTTGATTTATCATACCTAAACGACAATAAGAATTTGTTTGTTCATTTATTGACGTTGTTCTTCTTACTTTTTAAATGAAGCTTTATTTGAATCCTTATTTTATTAAGGATAAATAATAAACCCTTACTTTATTGGTTTGTATTATAATTCAAGTTTAAAGGCTCTTCTTGCTTTAGACTAAAAATCAGTTCACTGTGAACAAAATGTCACTGTTTTATTGGACAAAAATTAAGAGGCAATATAATTACATAAATATATTAAGCAATAAAAAGGTATATTAACAAGTTTTTTTAAAACTACAAATTCAATTTGAATTTTTCAAAAAAATCATAGATTCAATATCAACCCTTCTTCAAAATAACCTATAACCTGGCTCTTTATTTCCTACTCTGGTCAGTCTTATGCAAGATGCCATAAGTGGGCTAAACATAGAAATGCAACTTTTATAAATGCACTTTTATAACAACTTATCTTTCTCAAAATGCAAAAAAAACTGATGCCTCGCTATTTATGGACGGGATCTAGATCAAACAAGTTAAAACATTTAAACATCTCGGTCTAGTTATAAATCATATAAAACTCAACTGGAATGAGCACATTAAGTATATAACAAAAAAAAGTAAATTTTTAAACTCTGTTTTTTACCCTGAAAACTTTTGTCGGTCTCGATTGGGGCCTCAGCTCTTTGAAATAGATTTACGAAACTAATAAGAGGTCAGAGTTTTGAGTTACTGAGCAATAGCTTAGCAAGATTTCAAACAAAGAGTGTAAACTGTCTCGAGCAAAAGACATCTACATATAATATTCCTGGAGAAATTTAGCATTCCGACTTCCAGCCTTTGTTCAGCAGTGGTATCTTGGGGAAATTATACAGTGGTACATGGAGGTGGTACACACTGAAGACTGCAATATGATTGGTTATACTGATGGTTCAAGAATATGGTGTCACACGGGAGCAATTGGATCATCGTGAGGGTGATGCTGTGCTATTGGAATGAATGTTGAAATTATATGACAACAATACCATGTTTCAGGCAGAGGTTGGGGCCATAAGGTTTGTTATGAGTAGCCTACTAATGAACAAAATGATGGGCAAAAAGTTCCGGATTTTTGCCGACAGTCATTCTACAATAAAGAGCTTGGACGCTAGGCTGGGTATTTATTTTAGTGCAAATGAACATTATTTCAGGAAAGCCCTCGACTCTTTCAGATGTGACATCAGAATGACATCACAGCGATACTACGGGCAATGAATATCTGACTTCCTCGCAAAAGAAGTCACACAATCGGGTGTGCAAGCGTATGTGTCTATATCCCTTAATTAAACCAAAAGTCCCTCAAGGGCACGTCCTCGTCCATGTGGAAAGCCAAATGCTTGGCCATGTACTTAGAATACAAATGTTGGACACAGTAAGCACATTTTCTTTTTTCATATCAAGGATAATTGCTTTAAAAAATAGACCATTTTCACTCTCAAAGCTGGGCATAAGGATTAAAAGACAAACATAAAATGTAAAGTACATACTTGATATTGAGTCCCTTATCTTTCGAAACCGAGGGAAGAAAGGTAAAACCTTATCTCTTTTCCACACTATTAAGAAGATTTTGCAATTTCTTCACTTCCATATTGACAAATTTTGAAGGCTTTACCATCTATTTACTTTGTTTTAACGGAATTTTTCAAAGTCATTTCATGAATCAACAACAATATATTATATAAGAATAAAACCTGTCTTCTTTACATAACTGAATAAATTACATTAACTTTTATTTTACGTTCTGCCACATTACTTGGTGAAAGTTTATAAATGGGTTATTTTGCTTGAGGAAACAAAAATGTTTTAATAATCCGGTAATTACTTTTTGCATAATAGAGCTGAATTATACTTCTTTTAACATAATATTTTTCAAAATATATTTTATAACAGTTTTTTCCGACGCATTTCTATAAAAAGAAGCTAATTTATGTATACGATTTTTTAAAATATTATGACAAGTTTTGGCAAATCCTTATAGCGACAGCCTATATATCGCTACATTGGTTTAAAGAGGAGACATTGGGCCACGGGATATTTATTACATAATTTTTAAAATGACAGTAATGGAAATAAGTTTTTTCATAAACAAATTTGAAGAAGAAAAAATAATATAGATTACATATTAGTGCCGAACAAATCATTAAAACAGTTTATTCTAAAGAACTTGAATATTCCCTTTCATGGCTTAAGCATAGAGTTGTTACAAAAACCCTTTCTTTAGATGCTCGTAATGGTAAACAGCAGAAGAACGAAATCATATCTTTTGTGATAAAGAAAGAAAAACATAAAAACGATTCTTCTTCGAATGCTCTTGACGGTGTCAGCTTATTTGAGCAAAGATTGGATTGAGCGAGTGCCGTTTGAGCAATTATGTTTGCACGAAGCTCGTTTGCGCGAGTATCTGTTCGGCGAGTTACTATAGAGCGACTTTTGAAGATGATGTAGACACTGGTTTTCAACCGGGACAAAATTTCCCCTTGGTATATCCTAGAGATTTCCTTGGGAGGAGGGACGAACGGAGACATTATATAGGCAGTGTTCATTTCACTACCAAAAAATGATAACTTGGTTCAACTTCGTGATCCATAGGTTCCTTAGAGAACTAAAACCATGTATTTAGATGAATAATTTATACATAAAAAGGTTAAGAGCTCCTGCTCAATGGGATGAAAATAATGACGTCACTTGTAGTATCCTTTTCATAACAAACATTTAAATTTATCGATTCCTATTCAGCAGTTAAGAATTAGGTGAATATTTGATGGTGTATCATGAGGGTGGAGCCCTCTCTCATCCTCATATCCGTGATTTGATATCTCTACATCAACTGAACGCAAACCGACTATCATTATAAGCCAATGAAAGGATTCAGTGCAGACTCATATATAAGATTCACTCGTCATCGACCAAGATTGTTGAAGAGACCCTATCTTTCCTCGAATCCTACGGACTTCTCTAAACTGCACTCTAGATTGTCGAACTATCACCGGAGGATAATTTTATTGTTCCCATTATATATGATCAAGTGTAGCGTACCCTTTTGAACATATTAAAGGGTCAAATGAATACACATGATTGCTCTCCGGCTCCATCAACGGAATACCTTCGACTTGAAATTGCTTTTCTTAAGCTGTGGACTATACATATTTGTTTTACTTCATCTCACTTATATTTACGTCAGGAGGAACGTCGACCCATACAAATAAGGGGATCTTTGGACAAGATACTAATTAATGCTAAAAATTAAAATATCTAGCATTCCCTATCGGAGGGGCTATCTTCTTCATGGCCCAAATCAACTAGCAGACATGTTCAAAAGTTTTATCCAAAGTCCCCCATTTCCATGGCGGATGAACTCGCCAACAAGTTATCAACTCTCAACCAATCAGTGCTGCTACACTTCAAGGATACTTCATGCTATTTAAACACTCATCGGAAAATACAATCTTAAACGTAAAATCCACTTGGGTCCTTTAATATTGTCTAGTGAGCCCGTTGCTCCAAATCACGAAAAAAAGCTGTTTTTGACTTTAATGATTCCTGAATCTTAGTTGTTGAGGGAAAATATTACGCCTAATATTGTATATTTAGCTTTACAGAAGCTACATGATGCAGTCCACAGACAACATATATACGGACGGAAAGTCTGCGAGAGCTGCTTGCATACTAGGTCCATTAAAAACAGAAGGAAAATGAGCACGCTAAATAAATAAATTTATTAGGCACATATCAAAACAGTATATTTTCAGTCAGTTTGTCCAAGAACGAAGCAAAATTAAAGTAATTTAAATACAAATATAGGAAATACAAGTAAATTCAACAATTAAGACTGTAGTTTGGCAATTTTTCGCACACTTGAGCTCTCTTTGACATTTCCTCTCTTCCGACCCGAATGAATCTTGTCATTGATGGACTGCATAAAGTTCTTAGACATACAGTTGAAGAATTTCGCAGCAATGGACGGAACAAATGCCTAGAAACTGTGAGAACTGTCGCACACCTGACCAAAGATTGAGTCAGAAGCAGAGGTGTTCGAGATCTTCTAGGTCAGGATGTTGATAAGACAGCTTGAGGGAAGCTACTTGCAGGAACAGCTCCTGGGTGTAGTCATCGTCAAAGAGCTCAGCTTTAAGCTGTAACGCATGCATGCAGGTGAGGTACACAAGGTCACTGGGAGTGACGGGCCACCACGATTGAGCAGCTGAAGGAACTCTTCTTTCTTGCTGCTTCCTTCTTCGTCGTCTTCAAGCAGCTCCAGGTTTGCCAACTTTGACGAGCACCTGCAGCACGTTGTCATACCACTTCTTGATGACAAAGGAGTTGATTGCTGGCAGCGGCACCATGGCGACCACGTCTTCGTACTTGCAGCAGAGACTCTTCGCCATGAAGCAGAGTAAGTCTTTGTGACCTCCGCATTTTCCATACCGTAAAAGTTCCCGTTTATATTTTGACGCGAAGGAGTCCACTCTGGTCCACGATCTCCTGAATGAAAAGCCCATTGCGCCCAATGACCTTCCCCACAAGAATCCGTGGGACCTGATTCGTGTCCTCTGCAAACTCGAGGAGCTTCCTCACCTTTCGGACGCACTCATTTTTGTCCCCCGTGACACGAAAGTCGAGATCTCTTCCTGGAGCTCCAAGTTAATTATGCAGCCCACACTCCGGGCCTCCTGTATGTTTCCCCGAGGGCTCCAGTGGCTAGGCCCATGAGCTCACTGGGCACGTGGAACTCCTTTGTGTGGCCGTAGGTGCTCTGAATCCGCATGGCCTCGAGGTGCCGCTCGACTTCCTCCGTCTTGCTTTTGAGGAGGACCTTCTGTGTGAAGTTTTGAAAGTGCATGCCCTCGATCATGGCGGCTTTCCGCTGCATGTCCTTGTCCGTGCTCACGACCCGCAAAGACCGCTTGGCGGGCTCGTACTTGACGGAGCAGGCGTTGATGGACTTGACTAAGACGGCGTGGGAGTCCTCGTCCTCTGCGTAAATGCCCTCCATCTCCGAGGCAGCGGGATA
Organism: Caligus rogercresseyi; assembly: GCA_013387185.1. Classification (NCBI taxonomy): domain Eukaryota; kingdom Metazoa; phylum Arthropoda; class Copepoda; order Siphonostomatoida; family Caligidae; genus Caligus; species Caligus rogercresseyi. The sequence goes on from CP045893.1 coordinate 30,703,278, forward strand.
CAAATTGAAATAAAAGTTATTGTCCTTGATGTGTGGAATGTTGGATTGAGTCGAAAGTGGTCCTGGTGGACGACTTGGTTGAAGCCCGGGAGCTCCCCGGCGGAGGCGGAGCTGCCGAGGACGGCCACGTTGCTCCGGAGCTCCTTGACGCGTGCGGCTACCAGCCAAAGGCCTCAGAGTCCCGTGCGGTGTTGAGGACTTCCACTTCTTACATGATGCTGAAGCTGTGCGTCTCCGGGTGGTTCGTGGCGGGAGGGGTCTCCGGACGGAGGAGAAAGGGAAGCGTGAAAGGGTACCTCCCGGGAGTTGAAGCTGACAAGTACCTCGGAGGAAGAAGGATAGACTTCCTCCACATGGCCGCTGTAGTAAACACCGCTCATGGGAGGAACCGGACACGCTCGGAGACACGGAAGAGGGTGAGGAGGCGGTCGACGGGGAGACAAAGCTCACTGAAGACATGCTCGAGGACACACAGCTCCCGCTCACCACGGAAGGAACCACGCCAGAAGTACACGGAGATATCGTCCTCGCAGAATCAGACATGCTTCAACGCAGGAAGAGCTACAAAGAACAGTGAATGAGCAAATAAACGGACCCAAGCTTTGCGTCGATCTGTATCACAGCACTTCTTCCCCATGACGAACAATCTTCTGGGAACGTTTTCACAGCTGTTGTGCCTCCTACCCCGTAAAAGGACTAGCACCCCCCCCCCCCCCCACCGGACTAGCACCCCCTGACAATCACCCCCTGGACTAGCCCCCCCGTGCCAATCACCCCCGGACATTTACCCCCGTTAGTAATATTTCTTATCTCTTAGTCCACTTATGAAGTTAACTATGTTTTCCAGCTATTAACAAAGGTGACGTCACTGGTGAACCACTTTCTTGATCTCCTTTTCCAATGCATGCGAAGACTAAAGGGGACTTGGTTATCTTAAAAAAGCCACAGGAACACGTTTTCGGTGTGAACAAATGAATATAATAGATTGAGAATAAAATTTATATGTCACTTATTGGAGTTTTTTGATCATAGTCTTCGATTTAGGACAAGTGGTTCCTTGATGAAATCTTAGAAAATAGCTTAGGACCTATATGAGATAAATAAGATATCTTGAGTTGAGAGGTTACAAACTGTATGATTGTCTAGTTGTACATAAGTAGCCCAGATATAAGGTGTAAGACACGAAATTTGCAAATTTATACACATTTAATTTATACAGATTCCAATTCTAAAGGACTGGGACTGCGTACTAACCAGTGACGTCATCTTTGTTAATAACTAGAAAGCATAGTTAGCTTCGTAAGTGGACTTCAAGAGGTAAGAAATATTATTAATGGGGGGGGGGGGGTAAATGCCCGTGGGGTGATTGGCACGGGGGGTGCTAGTCCAGGGGGTGATTGTCGGGGGGTGCTAGTCCGGGGGTTGATTGTCTGGGGGTTGATTGCCCTAGAATCCTCCTACCCACCTTGGACCTACTCTGCTAGAGGTTTCGTGATTCTTTGAGAGCCTTTTTGTCCTTAGCTTTGTTGTCCTAGTAAAGTCCAGAATCCTATTAAATATCCTTCCATTGCAGCATTTAGGTAAATTTAAGTTTATATGATGAGTTTGGAGAAATATTTTTGGTTTGTAAGTGTAGTTTCTACTCCCAAATTAGACCCGAAATAATTTACGAGGGCACAAGGTAACATTATAATACCAGTGGTTATTCCATAATGCAGGTAGTTTCAAGGCAAAAGCCATACGAAGGGTGGAAAAAACTAGAAATTAACTGCTAAAATATAAACGTTTTGTAACCAAAATATATTTGTGGAGGAAGAATACTGCGTTGTTCAGCTTCTACATACCAAAAATATTATTGGTTGAAGTAATTAGGTTTAGTTTATGATAAATTAATAACTACTTTACTAAAAATACTATTTACAACCTTGTTATTAAACATATTATGATGACGTCACATATGAAATAATATCTGTATTTTTTAGTCCCTATTATCGGACAGAAGAACATAAGTATAAAGTGTCCAATAATTTAAGCAATCGCGCAAATGAATACTCGCTCAAATGAAAATCGCTCCAAAAATATTTGCCCAATAGAAACTCGCTCTATCTCAACTCGCGCAAATGATAGGGAGCCCTCTTGACAAGTGAAATTTCTGTGCAAACTTAAATTAAGTTTCTTTCGCCATTTCGGTTTAAATCTCTAACAACAATATTATATATATGTCTTGGAGTAATCAATGATAAGTGAAAGTTATAACACATCTTCTGTGTCGTCTGGAAAATAAGTAGTTTATCAGGATACAGGTGCTCTCTTACCTATTTATTATTTTAAATAGTTTTATGAGAGACACTGGGTTCCTCATCTGGACGTAAGACACTCTTCAACCGTCTGGATTCCTGTTTTTCGAGGATCGAAAGCCATTGGAACTACAGATAAGAGTCATTCTTTCATCATCCCTTTTCTCCTTCATTAAATACATTTCATCATAAAATAGAAGCGGAAGAAAATATACAATCAAAGTCGCTCAACCTCTAAACACTTTAATACATATCTATTTATACACATATACAGGGTGCGGATCTACAATTGGGGGAAAAAGTAGTCAAGATATATCTTCTAATACTTTAATAACAAAACAAGTTGGCAAGAATTCTTTTTAACAAAAGTTGTTCAAGGGGATCCATTTTTGACTTTTACTCAAACCATCCCCCTTCAGTCTCGATGACCGCCTCCAGCCTGGACCGGAACCTCGTGCAGACGTTGACTAGGTGGTCCTAGTGACAAAAAACGAAGGAGAGAGGGCCATTCTAATGAATCTCCTCCTTCTAAGAGAGCCCAAGGCCCTCAAAAGCCTAAACAGAAAAGAAAGTTCCTCTACGCTGAAATTACATAAGAGGCAAATGAAATCGTCATTGTTCGGACGAACGGCGATCACATTTCTATTGGTGAATGGAATTAAGTCATCAAAATTCTTGACACGGACTGAAGATGAAGAAGACAAGACGCTAAAGGACAAACATCAAGGATCTGAAGAGGAAAAGAAACAAGGGACAGAAGAAAAAAATCCTAAAGAAGGGCAACACGGAAAGAATTAACAAAAGAACTTAGCCAAAACAAGAGCACGACTTCTGAAGACACAGGCGAAATTTGGATAGGGACAACAGTGGTGATTCTAAATCCCGAACACATAAAAACTCAGACAAACAAACAGGAATGACATCCAAAACGGCACTTACCAGTAATAAAAAATAGGGTAAAATCGACAGGTTCTTCTGTGATGCAGCAAGTATCCTTCTTAAACCTACACCACCAACAAATAAACAATAATGATTAGCTGTGCTTACATTAATACGCAACACTCCAAAACAGCTAACTCAGAGCTTAAATTAAGAAAATATTGGATAGCCTTAATACCGAACCATATATCTATAGAGACTCAACAAAAAAGCCAGAACTTGAGTGGATATACGATTCATTGTCAACCGGGTTCAAACCAAGGGCTGCATTCGCACCACGAATCATTAGAATGCCGGATTGTTCCCGAATTCTCCGACAGAGATATATGCACAATATGTTTCAAGATAGAAGAATCCCTAACGTATATATGTTAGCATATCTAGACCAATTACACAGGCCTGCGAAAAAAAAATTCCCAACTGCATGGGGTATTTTTACTGAATTATATGTTTTAAAGTAGGCTGATTTCAAAAGTGATGACCATTTTTTCCTATCACATAAGGATTTTTTGCAAATTCAAACACAAAAAATTAGTTAAAGCACAACTTTATCTAAAGTTTTTAAACAATTAGTATTTTTTTAAAGCAAACGAATCATTTTTTTGATGCATATACTTATTCATGTTCTTTATGAAACCTCTTCTTCTTTTCCTTCATACTTTGACGAGTCCTTTTCCGATTTTCATCTTCAGTTTCTCGCTTAAGCAGCCAACAGTAGTCAGCAAGCATAGTGACATCCCATCGCCCTTGGTACCTTCTCTCGATATCACAGACATCTTGATGAAATCGCTCCCCCTGCTCTTCACTGTAAGCTCCCAGGTTTTGGGAAAATAGTCTATGTGAGAGTGTAAGAAATGAACCTTCAAACTCATCTTGCAGCCTTGAGTTTCGTATGCTGCTATCATCCGTTGCACAATGGTTTTATAGTTAGGATTCTTAGTATTTCCCAAAAACTTTCGCACTACGTCCTTGAACGATACCCAAGCTTCTTTTTCCTTCTCATTCATAGTTTCCACAAATGAAGGGTCCGTTAAAAGTTTTCCTATGTCGGGGCCGGTGAAAACTCCCTCTTTCAACTTTGCTTCTAACAGCTTCGGGAATTTTGTACATAAATATTTGAGACAGTATCCATCCTTTTGCAACGATTTTACAAATTGTTTCATCAACCCCAATTTGATATGGAGAGGGGGCAACAAAACCTTCTGTGGTGGTACCAAGGTAGTGTTTATATAGAAACTTTAGACGTAAGGGGAGAGATTTTGGAAAATATCATCGAGGTAAACAACCTTATTGATGTAGCCTGTCTACTAGAAAATTATTAATACTAAATCTGTACCATGGTGGACTAAAAATCTTGCTAGATTGAGCCTACTTTTTTCACTCAACGTGCCAGCTCAACCATTGATATCACAATTATGAACCAACACGCCTTCAGAAAGTTTGAAATCAAGGGATGGCATGTGGATCCTAGGCCATCTATGTCTGACCATAGATACATAGTATTCACCATTGGAAAATATAAACCAAGTGCTGAACTATCTAGAAACTTTAGAAAAGCTGACTGGAACTCCTTTAGGCACCACACAGAAATGATGACACTACCAAAAATATCTCCCGACGCAAATGCTATTGATCAATGCGCCGAGATGCTCATCAAAGTAATAAATAAGGGGCTTGATGTAGCCTGTCTACTAGAAAATTATTAATACTAAATCTGTACCATGGTGGACTAAAAATCTTGCTAGTTTGAGACAAAAACTTAGAAAGCTCGAGCCAAAACGTCATCATAGTTCTTTTCGAGAAGATACCAAAACACTAGAAAAGAATACCGAGCCTCATTAAGAACACAACAAAGAGAATCTTGGAAAAATTTCTGCACAAGCGCTGAAAGCACAAAGGATATTGCCAAACTAATTAGATGCCAAAAAGCGATAGATTATTCTATTGGTCTTCTACAAACAACAACTGGATATTCACAGTCACCTGATGAATCCCTGAGAATACTCATGGAGACACATTTTCCTAACTGCAGAATCAATGTCAACTATGAGAGCCCCTTACAAATAAATAAGTTTGACATCAACTTTGTTGACTGTAACAGGGTCCGGAATTCCTTTAATTCGTTTAGTCCATACAAAAGCGCCGGGCCGGACGGACTCAAGCCTATTGTACTTCAACAACTTGGTAGTACACTAGTGGGATACAATATGGACCTTTACAAAGTAATTGTCAGCACGGGCTACACTCAAAAAGCTGGAGAGAAATGAAAGTAAGGTTTTTGCCAAAACTTGGTAAGGCTTATTATAGCTTGGCAAAGTCATTTAGACCAATTACCCTATCGAACTTCCTTCTTCAAGGACTTGAAAGAATTGTGAAGTGGAAGGTTGATGAAAGCATCCCTATACTTCACTCACAGCACGCCTACACAAGAGGCCTATCAACAGAAACCGCCCTATCACAAGCCGCAGACATAATAGAGAAAGCCATATTCCAAAAAGAATGTACTCTCGAAGTCCGTCTTGACTGCACAGGTGCTTTTGATAAAGTAAGATTTCTCTCTGCGGACTATGCAATGAAAAGACTGAGAATTCCAGAGAGTATCAGATTATGGTATAAAAATCTTCTTAGTACAAGAACAATTCAAGTCGAGTTGAGAGGCAAAAAGGTCATCATCAATCCAACGTGGGGCGGCCCACAGGGAGGAGTGTTATCTCCATTAGTCTGGAACACTATAATGGACACCCTACTGGCGAAGTTTAAAAAAGATGCAGTCAAAGTTGTTTGTTATGCTGACGATATTTTATTACTAGTAAGTGGAAAAAATCCCACCACACTTGCTAATGCAATGCAAAAGGCAATCAACACGGTTGTTGAGTGGGGAAGAAGAAATAGCCTTACCTTTAATCCAATCAAATCAAACGCCATAGTATTCTCTAAAGCGTACAAACTCCGGTTTAAATACTTCCCATGCTTAAAAATAGATGGTAAAGTAATTGAATATTCACCACGAATGAAATATCTAGGCTTAACCTTTGATCACGGACTAACCTGGACAGAACATCTCAAAGAAAAGGCAGCAAAGTGTGCTCGTATATGGAGCATGTCTAAGGCAATCATAGGCCAAAAATGGGGCTTAACTCCGGATAAAGTCCTATGGCTTTATGAAGCAATGGTCAGACCAGTCATCACATATGGGTGCCTTACTTGTGGACATTCTATTACTGCATAGAAAAACGGAATTAAAATCTTAAATTCAGTTCAAAGAAAAGCACTTTTGTCAATGACCCATACACTTCGCTCAACACCGACTGCAGGATGGAAGCAGTACTGGGTATAACTCCTCTAAATATATATGTCCAAGCGCAAGCAACACAATCAAGATGGAGAACAAGACATTTCCTGCGAAACACTTGGGATGGTGTTTTCATCCTTCCAACACGTCGTGGACATAGTTCTCTAGCGACAAAATTCTGGAGGAAGCCATCTCAAACCATAAAAGTGACTTCATTAAGGGACAATTCATTTGGGTGGACAACCTTGGAATCCCCAAACCCGATACAATTATCTACACGGATGGTTCAAAGAATATTTATATATTTATCGATGTGGCATAAAAAGATATATCGAAAGAGATTATGGTCTCGAATACTTATGTACTGAATACTTATTACAAGGCTAAAATAGAGAAACGAGAAATCGTAGGAAGAGTTCATGTGGAAAAAAGTTAAAGAATGTAAAATATAAATAAAAGAAAAAATGCAAAGAAGCGCACTATTGTGATCTTAGAAAGCCAACACAATTTATCACCTTTCGAGGATAAAAATGCACAAAACTTTTTTGGAAATAAAAAAACTTAAAAGAAGTAAGGGAAATTTATTACACTTTCCAAACACTTATTCTTCTTTCTATGGCCCCTCTTAACATTTATCTTAATACAGCTACTATTCTACTTAAAATAACTAAATGCACATATCCTTGAATATAAAAATTGAAGTAAATGAGGCTCATGATATTACAACACATATTTATTTTTATCATAATTTGGTGCATTTTAACGCCCAATTAGTTTCGAGTATCATATGTATGGTTATAAGTATAATTTTAAATTCTCTTTATGGTTATTTAAAGAAAAATACATTGAATGCATTTTTGTCCTCAGATATATTACATTCAAAGGGAAGACATAATTAGCCTTGTAGCAGACACACACACACAAACACACACACACATACATATATATATAAACCGGGACACCTTTTTTCGCCTGGACCCGGGCCGGATGGGCCAAAACCGGTCTGGGACTTAATTTATATTTTCGTTCCTTCGACTTCTGAACTGACGACGTTTTTTTAGAAAATAATTACCAGAAAATAAGTGACGACGACTAATGTTTTGTTTTTAAGTTATTTTTAAATACGTTTATTTTTTCACATCTTGATTTTCATACAGTAAATTTGGAACATAAAATTTAATTGTATATTTTTTCTTTGTTTTAAATGTAGTGAGTTTTTATTTATTGACTCCATGTTTGATAATATATATTCATGACGTTGGCATTCAGGTTTTCAAAAGATCAGAACGAAATAAGAGGAACTATCCAAAGATTGCAATTATTGCTGACTGCTTTGAACGCAATTTTTTTTTTTTGGGGGGGGGGGGTAAGGGGGGTCAAACCAAAATCCATTTTTCTACGATTATTATTATTTTTATTTTTTTTGGATTATTTAGTTTCTTATGACGCACCTTTTGCGGGGGGCTAAAGTTTGATATCTCAATATTAGGCCTCTATAATACCCCCTAATTTACATATATTTATATATATATACCTATATATATATATTAATATACATATATATATACACTTTTTCTTTTTTATCTAAGGCCATTACTTCTTAGGCCATATTTTCCTCGGTCATTTCTTCCTAGAAGTAGGGAGTTCTTTTTTTGTCCTTCTTTCATCTTTCACTTAGTCACTAGGGGAAAGTATCATAACAGAAGGAACAAATTCTTTTCTTGTAACGTAGAACCGGTAAATTCATTCACGTATTATCTTTAGTAACAAGATTAGTTTAAGGATTTTACATATTATTTATTGTTGTTATTAATGTACATATTCAAGGAATATAAAAAACGTACTTAAATGTACTGATTAACATGTCCCTTATACCACAGCCTTGGAGAAAACAATATCATAGTAACCAATAGAGTCAAAGTGTGTTTATATTGACATCGAAATAAAATGCCTGGATTTGCTTGTTCACATGTACGTTTGTAAAACCACATCAGTTGCAAAAAGCTCATAAATTAGTGTTAACCGGCAAACAAAATTAGAGAAAAAATTAAACAAATTATACGGACGGCTTTTATTGCAAAAGTAATTCATTGTTGATGTGTTCTTTCACCTTTTCATTGATCTTGCCAAATAATACTTCTGTGATGTATGCTTTGTCATGTAGTTTCTTTAAAACACAGTATTTTTTCGCATTTTCTGGAATCTGTTACTGTTAGTTTCCAAAATTGTTAATATATCTGGATATTTAGATATTTTGAAATGCTATAATGATTAGTATCTGATTTTATTTACCTTAAAATACCATTGTATCATGTGAATTTGACATAAGACAATAGATACATATTTTAACCATAAGAACGTGCATTGCATTTGTATATTTTATACTCTCATAATACAAAACATATGCTTGTACAATGTAGCTTTTATTTAAAGGTCGACCAAAGTATCGGTTAGCTAATAAGTTAGCACCAATTGTACCTTTTGCAACCAATCAGTAATTACGAATTTGGGCACCAATAGTCATACATATTGATATTTATCAAAAATTAACTTTAAAAATATATTCTCGATTATAAATTATGACTCTCGAATGTTAATATTTCTAAGAAATACGTTTATTTAACAGATGAGAATAAGCTTTTTTTAATTTAAGGGGTTCATTGAAGGCGCTATGACTTGAAAAAAGCTGTTCATAGAACTTTGTATTAATTTCTGTTGAAAAAATTACACGTCGTATTAGTTAAAATGTAAAGCTATTTATTTTGTATCATCTAACTTCTGTATTCCCGATTTTCTACCACAATATTTAACAACCAAAAAGTTTGAATTTAAAACGAACTGTTTAAATGAAGCAAGCTGGTGTTTTTTTGTAAAAAAATAATCATTTTTGCTGTTAAAGGTTAAGGCTTTCGAATTCTATCTAATAAAAAATAGTTTGTGCAAACAAAAATAGAGAAAAGAGGACTGATATTAAAGTCAACAAACACCTTGCTTTCAAAAATAAGACATATATTATGATAACATGTCCTCCATATAACAATATAGGCCTCCTATTCATGGGCACATTCCAAAGGTTTAAAAAATTATATTTTATTGGTATTGTCAAATAATCATCTATGGGAAGGGGGGCTATTCAAATCAATTTTCAGGGAGTAAATCCTTTGAAATATACTTTTCGCGAACTCTTTAATACATAATTGAATGGCATGCAGTTACTTATAAGCCTGTTTATATGCTAATTTAATGCATATTTTCCCTTTACATTGCTAAATAATGCAATTTCATAATAGAAATATGCGGCCATCTTTTTATATAAAGGCTTCTTTAAATATTCTGTATTCTTTATGCTTGGGATATTTTTGAAAATTCAAACTACGCTTGTTCACAAATAATAAATTACATATCTGGAGATGCTAAATATAATGTTTTCATTTAAAGCAAAAAAAAACCGCAGTGGGGAACACTTATTTATTTAGGCTTTTATAAATTTGGAATGCATTTAGTTAAAGAGGTGCATCAAATATTGTTTATTAATTAGAGGAATTTAAACCATGGTCGGAATAATTTCAATGATATTTAATGTTAAAGTGCATGATTGGATTATGATTGATATTAAAATATTATTTTGTTGTTTGAGTATCATTATTAGTTTTGTTTGCCCATTTGTTCAAATGTAAAATATATCTAACCACTTAAAAATTTGTCGTGCCACACCTAATCCCGATACTTTTAAATGTTGGACAAAATAATTTAGTAAAAGGGACAATGTCTTAAGAGGATTTCATATTAGTAAATCATTTTTTTAATTATTTGAGTAAAATAAAATATAACAATGTGACAAAAAGAATACTTTGAATACTTACTGAGCAAATGTGATTACACTATGTAACCGGATTTTGCCCCCAGGCTGAAATTCCTAATTTGAGTCCCACTTTTTACGTAGATTCCAAAAATTCCACTTAAAATATCGTCCAAAAAAGGTTCGGCCTTTATGGCTTTTTTTGAAAATCAGGGTTTTCATGATCTTTAATGGTTCACACCCAGTTATCTTTGTCCAAAGTAAGAATAACTGCGGATGCCATTTATATTTAATTTAGTCTACTACAATATGTCATTGCATTTCAAATCAGTTTTTATAATTTCATTATCTTACGTACTATTAAAATAGACTTTATATTTCAAAAAGATGATCATTTTTTAGTGTTCTATTTTAGCCGCTACTTTTGGTTTCAAGTCTATTGTCTTTAATTAAAGTGTATATATTTTGTATATGTCAATACATTTCAGAACAGTTTTTATAATTTCAATATCTGACAGGAAAACAAAGTAAAGATCAATTTAGTATGACCAAGTATTGACCATATTAAATAAATACATAGAGGTATTTTCTTTGATGTTGCCTTATATATTATTGTGATTTGTTACGAAGAAAAAATATATATGTCTTTTTATTTGCAAGTTCCTTATATAATTTAGTAACATTGTTTGAATGCCATTTTCCAAATCACAGTAACTCTCCAAATAGTCAGATTATTTAAGAACTAGTAAAGAATTACATTTGGCTATACAGTAAAACTTTTTTCGGGCGATATTTTAAGCGACATTTTTGGAATCTACGTAAGAAATGGGAAATAGGAATTTCAGCCTAGGGGACAAGAAAGACCTTAATATTGTTACATAGTGTTATCTTATAAATATGATTAACAGCTTATATTAAACTTAAGTAATATAACTTATATCTTAACTTTTTCATCGATATCTAGGAACTAATGTATTTAACTCCTAAAATCAACAGCTCACTCAATTATGCACCATACATAATTTATTTCAGCTGTATTACTTAATTAATTCAATGGAAGTTAGTCTTTTGGGTACTTAATTAATATTTCAGAGTCATTAATTGCCTAATTAATATGGTATTGAGCATAAAATATAAGCGTTCTAGAAAATAGACTGTAACATAATTGAGTCACCCAGATGATGAGGACAGATTGATCATCCTACCACATTTAAATCACTCAAAATGTACTTTTCATGCATTATCTAAATATTTTTTTGGTAGGGTTTCAGTAGCAGTAGATTTGTAAAATCTACAGTCTATAAGCAATATCGGTATTGTGTAGATATCCATGGCCGATTAATCATCAACGGGAGGAGAGGGGCTATTCAAATAAATCAAGTGATATAACAACAAAAATGGTACAAATAGAATCAAAAATGCAAACACATTGATATTCTACATATGAATGTTCTTTTTCTGCTGAAAATTGTGACAAAATCTTAAAATAACACAATTTATTACAAACTCAGTTCAATTGCCGTCTTTTTATTTAAAATTATATTATCATTGACTTATCAAAGAAATATAATTTACCATTAAATCAAAGCATCAAGTAATTTATGATATGAAATCTGTTGTTATGAGTTTTCGTCAACCCAAGTTTCGAGTCAGCAGTCATGCGTCCAGACTTTCTTAATCTAAGGCACTGAGAAAATCGTCCATCTCCGATTGACAAAAAATGAGTAATCAATAGCGGTATTCGGTAGACTTAAAAAAGTTCAAATGACGGTTAGTAATAGAAAAAATCTACCGCCGGTACAAACCGTATACCGATTACCTTATTCTCAATCGGTAGTACAAGCTCTGCTATTTAGATATCCTTATATTTATGCTTTCAGTGTCATTACTGCTATAACAACATATCTTTTAATGAAAAGCATTAAAGCGTCCGAGGCTCTAGGTTTGATGTTCAAATATAAATAACATTAAAAGGCAAACCAAAAGTGACGTAATTCCATTTACTCAAATCACATGGCCACAAGAAATCGTTTATAATTACGTATTATATCGATGAAAATCATGTAATGAATTCAAAATATCTGTGACAAAAACACCACATTTCAATCCTAAGCAATAAGTATTCATAAGCAAAAAATTCTCTTAAGTAGTTATTAACTTGCAATTTTCTTCGTATATTAATGTAATAAAGGATAATGAGAGCATCACAAAAATTATTTTCTTCGACATTAACTGTCCATTTAAAAGTAATTACTTTTTAAAGAGATATCCCCGAAATTGAGTAATAAAATTGCAAAACATTGTACTTTGATGTTTCCTCTTTACATTCACCCATTTAAATTTTAAATTATGTGGAACAGAATTTAAAGAGCCTAATAACTTTTTTAACACATCTATTTTTAAAAGGAAATTTAATGCACCGAGAAGAAGTACATTTTTTCTGTCATATTTTTTAATATATAACCAGAATGCCAATTGACGTAATTAATGAAATGCTTCATTTCTTAAGTCCATTTAATATGATTTTTAAATATCAAAGCAAATTGCTTTGATGATTGTTTAGTGATAAAAAATCAAAAAAAGAAACCTTAGGCTTTTAATAACGAAATAATTTGTCCCTTCAGTTTTATGGATAATTTTTGACAATAAATTGGAACTATCTTGTTGACTATATATGTTTTTACAAAAGTGAAGGTTTTTATTCTATCTAAAAGGATCTTATGATAAAAATATAATCCATTAAAGTTTATTTAATATATGTATAGATGACCAAACTATACAATTATGTAGATCAACGCCGATTATTGAAAAAACAAAAGCAAATATCACATTAATTGACATAAATCATTTAGGGCCTTTAAAAATTGAAATGGAATCAGTTTCATTATTCTAATAATGAGACAACCTTGGGGATTCAAATATACTTAATGGTTTTTATAATTAATTAATAATGGAACAGGCATGAATAAAATATTTATGGAAAAAACTTGATCAATATAGTATGAACTCAATTTATTTGTCAACATTTGTGTCAATTATAAAAATGAAGTGTTAGCTTAAATGCATTTAAGTAATGTTTCAAGGAAAAAGAGTTGACAAAAATATTTCGATTGGAGACTGAACATTATGGCTCATGTAGAAATAAAGGCTAGTTGAATGCTATGAAGCTCATCAAAAATGTAAAATAAATTATTGATGACTCATCAGGGCTCTTGTATCCATTCGTTAATTACTTGAAGCCGTTTATAGTCATTTTGATTTAAAAAATATCCTCTACTTTATTGATGTTAAGTAATTTTCAGAGATAATAAAAGTGTCAGACAAATTTGCAAAATGATGAAATGAATTACTAATGACGTTATTTTATTGTAGGGTGGGAGAGGTTGAAAGTAGATGAATGCTTATTATTGCGCATAGTTAATTATATGCATATTACAATTATATATTTTTCTTAATGATAACCAGGGCTGTATGAATCTTGTAAATACACTTTCTGGGCGTAAACGACCTTTTAACGCATATAATGCATATTTGGCATTTTTCTACATATTTATCGCATATTTTGAACAAATTTTGAGGATATATATGTATATATTATTGAATTCTACTCCAAAATTATGAAGAGAGAGACATTGGAGCTCAAAGATGATCCCAAATTGCCGTTACTTTTCTCGTGCGCTCCAATTACCTCTGTGGACTGTGAAAGGGTCTTCTCCAAACTAAAGTCTCTTTTTTCTGACCAGCGAACTAGTCTGACAGAGAGGCATGTAAAATATATGCTCTTTTTTCAGTAGAACAATGATTACATGACACAATGTTTATTTATTTAGAATATACATTATTTTTCCACATATAAGGCTTTTTTTTGTTGCTCATTTAACCTTTTTTCGCATATTTAGTCATTTTTTCCCCACATATTTCTGGGCATATAGGTTGTTTTTGTTCCAATTTTAGCAGCCCTGATGATAACACCACAAAGTCTGACGATCTTATTGTATTAATTCCTGTAACTTGTAAATAATTTGGTTTGATCTGTCCGATGGAATTTGTGCAAATATAAATAAGCACTGTTACAATCAAATTAATCTGGCGAAGCTAGAGTCCAAGAACCATGTTTTTCTTCTTCTTTACTATTCTTAAAAAATATAAAAATACTTGCAGTTGTAAAAAAAGATAACTAACGTGACACCTTCTATGTACTAAGTCTGTCCATGCATATAGGAGAGCTTAAAGCTCGCTTGACGGTGTTTTATTAATTACGTCACACCGTAAGCGAGAAAAATAACAAAATCATGAAAAATATAAAGTTTTTGGATAAAGTGAAAAAATATTTATGATTTAATTTATAATTTATATAAAGATTTATTGCGTATAAACTAGAAATGAAAGCATGAAATAAAAATACCTTGTATTCTATAGTCCTGGCCAACAACTTCCTATTTTTACTTTATGTTCAATAATACATAAGAAAATGTTCCTGTAGTCAAGATTCTCTTCCCTTTGGTGCGTACACATATGTCTTTGAGGATAAAATTCTAGGATATTGAAAACTCACAGTCGGATAGGGTTGGATGGCAATCTGAGAGTAGTTTGTTCCGTTCATGAGTTTGGGCCTTTCATATTCGATCCGTGCTTCGAGAAACTTTGAATGTTGAATATAATGGATATGAGAAGAACAGGAACCAGATATTTGATGAGGCGCCGACGAATGGCCTTTGGGCTGTAAAAAAATACAAAATGATTTATTGTGTTTAGATCATAAATGATGAAGCATTGTCTAGTTGATTGATTACACCTTAAGTAAAAATAAATGGTAGCCACAATCCCAAACATTTATTTAATTGCAATATTCAAAACGTGTACTACAGTCAGTCCTTGCTACTTCGCCCCTCGACATCTCGCAGTTCTTTTACTACTCTTTTTATATGGTATATCGTTTTGAAATAAATACATTTATGATTGTACAAACAACGGAATGCCATTTTTCTAAAAATAGTCTAACCACGCATAACATATTGTGTTTTGTATTAGTTAAATTTCAGTATATAGATATTACTACATGTAGGCTCTCATTCAATAAGTTCCCTTTTTTCAGATAAAATATTATTCTTAAAAGAAATTGCAATCGTTTCTTTACACATTACCATCATTTTTATACATTTACTTATATATGCTTGTATATTATTTTATGGACTGTTGAAAAAAGTTGCATAATATCATTTACTCATTTTTTACAAATAAGTTCTTTGGCACATCTGCCAAAACAAAAAAGTTTTCATTCTTTCATTAGCATGAGTTTGATAATCAAAAGTATAAAAATACTTTTTTTCTTCATTTAGTAAAACTTAAAGAATATTTCCATTAAATGACTTATGCTGTCGAATTGTGACCCCTCCTCAAGGAATACTAGAAGCTAGCTCGAAGGATGTCGTCATAAACGGGAACTCCCTTCATGTACACCTGAAGGCCATCATTTTTAATTCAGTTGTAATATTTATTTCAAAAATGTGGTTGTGTAGTGTTATTTTAGTTCTTTATATTCTGTGTTTCAAAGTGGTATACAAGTTCTTTGCTCCTGTCGTAACAAGGATATAATAATATGCCAAAGAGGGACTACTCTTTCTCGAATGATCTCTTTGGGAAGCTCAAGAGTCACTTTGATATCCACAGCTTTCGCCTCAATCAACTGTCAGCCATTAATGCAATACTCTTGAACAATGTCACCTCTGTCCTTATGCCCACGGGGGCGGAAAGAGTCTCTGCTATCAGTTACCCACCGCAGTCCAGGGCAGAGTCACTGTAGTCCTATCCCTCCTGGCATCCCTCATATATGATAAATTCACAAAGCTCGACGGTCTGGGAATCCCTGCAGATCTCATCGGGGACGACTATGGCCGGCAGCGGAAAATATACGAAAAGTTCTGTCTCCTCACGCCCCAAATCACACTCCTCTACTTGACTCCCGAGAAGGTATCTGCCTCTCAGAAGCTCAATAGTCTTTCGAAGCCTTTATTCGCGGGATCCCCTCAAACGATTCGTTATTGATGAGGCCAACTGTGTGTCTCAGTGGGGACACTACTTTCACCTGGACTACTAGCTTCTCCATAAGCTCCAAGTATTTCACCCAAGTCCCTTTTATTGCACTTACGGCCACCGCGACGCCCCGCGTCCGAACGGAATTCTACATCATCTAAAAATGAAGTCTCCAACATGGTTTCTCTCCTCCTTCATCAGAAATAATTTGGCATATGAGTCCAACCAGAAAAGTCCATCCAAAACTGCTATTTTGCCCTTTCTGTAGATTGCTACCGTGAAATGGCTATTAAGCTGCCTTGCTCCAAGGATGAAATAATGGACATTGTTCATATGAAAGAGCTTCTATACAAGAGCTACGAGGAGGAACTTATCCAAATTTGCCAGAGTTTTTTGGACCAACGGTTGAATTATACGTGCATTTCTAAATAGCGAAGAACACTCTGGGATTTTCCGTATTTTAGCTCGAGCATCGAGTCTATTGGTGGATGGATGTCCAAGTCAATGTAAAAGTTTCTAACTATTCATCAAAAATAAAAGTACCATTTTTAAATCTTAAAGCAATTTAAAATATGAACGATTTATATATATATATATATATATATATATATATAATCATACTATTTAATTTTATGATGTAGATTATTACTGTATCACAATATCAAGCCAATAATTAGTAAATAAATATTAACTAAACATTAAATATGTTGAGTGTATTATTGTCCAATTTTAATAGTATCGTAGCTATACGTGGCTTTTATTCTGTTATTGACTTTGTTTTTAGTAATAAAAAGCATATTCCATCATCTTTTTTTAATTAAATGATGTTAAGGTAGTGATAAAGCAGGACAGACAGTTACGCTATGACGTTAAATTTAATATCACCTATATGTCTTATTAATTATTCATATTGTAATAGGGGCGGAAGAGTCAAATACTATCGGGGTTGCGTTGGCGGAATGTTATCTTTCCGTGGATGAAAAAAGTGTGGCTCAACTTCAAGCTGAACTGGTGCCGCCCTCAAGGTAACGCCTGCCCCGCTGTAACCTCCTCAAGATCCTCTGATTTGAAACTCATGGCACCTCCAAAACTGGAAGTTTAATGAGGCAGTGTAGTTTCAGAGAAACAAAGATCGTCAGATATGAAATTTAATTTGAAAAGAAATTTTTTCTTAATTACAGTCTACTTCACAATGAAACATATAATCTTGAATTACTTGTTTGTAACTGTTAAACTATGTATCGTTTGTAAATAATATATATTTACTATTGTGGAAACTATTGTTGATAAACTAAAAGTATTAAATATATATCACACTCGTTATTCATTTTTGTTACATATATAATAGCTACTTGTTTGATCATTTTTGTTAAATATACATAATAGCTACTTGTTTGATCGTTGAATTATGAATTATTTAAGTGAAAATGACTCATTTACCTTACAAAAATACATATAAAACTTTTAATTAATTTCTATGTTAATCAACGTATCATGGCCTTCACTTGGAAGCTACAATTTTCCCTTTCCTTTCCAGATAGTTTCTAGTATTCCTTGCCCCTCCTTCCTCCCCATCTTTAGAGCACTGAGTAGAGAGAGCGTGAAGTTGCACCATCAGGAGATTTATCAGGCGGGCGACTTGACATATTTTAAAGGAATATCTTCTTACGCCCTATGAATGACGCATAGAGATAAAAAGATATAGAGAGCTTATTCCTTTCAGGTGTATTTTTATGTCCAATATACACAAAGTAATTTGTACTACATCATCGTAAGCTGATCATAGAGATAGAAAGATTTGTTTACCTCTATGACCAGCTTACGATGACGTAGTACAAATTACTTTATTTATATTGGACACAAAAATACAGTTGAACGATGTTTCTCTGCTGTTGAAGGGAATCAGCCCTCCATATCTTTATATCTCTATGGAATGACGCTTAAAAGCGATGTTGCTGTTAAAAAATGACCGGTCAAGCTCTTTGGTGACTATTCGATTTCTTCTGAAGAATATTAACCTCCTTGTGAATTATGTCCACAGAGATATAACGACCTAGAGAGCTTATTGGATTCTTCAGAGAAATGCGTCATTGTGTCCCGAATACAGCTGAACGATGTTTCTCTGCTATTGGAGGGCATAAGCTCTAAATATATTTTTATCTCTATGGATTCTTCAAAGAAATACGTCATTGTGTCCAGAGTACAGCTGAACGATGTTTCTCTGTTATTGGAGGGAATAAGCTCTCTATATCTTTATATCTCTATGGATTCTTCAGAGAAATACGTCATTGTGTCCATAATACAGCTGAACGATGTTTCTCTGCTATTGGAGGGAATAAGCTCTCTATATCTTTATATCTCTATGATTATGTCCTTTTGTGGCACTGTCTTTATTTGTTCTCCAAGGATTCCTACGTCAGAGTGACGTAATTTTTCCCTTCAAGATTCCTCCCTGATTTTTGAAGGCGGATTGGAGCCTCCCGCACCGATGGACGACCTTTTTCGTATCTCACCGGAATATTCGACCAAATATCTACCAGCGAACATCAAAACTCCATTCTTCTGTCCCTCGCAACTCCGTTAAATTAATTTTGTCTTAGGACGAAAACATAATCAACACAGCAGTTGAGAAAATACATTAAAGCCTGATATGAAAAATAGAAGAAATCAAGCTGTTAATGATAACGTAATAAAAATAGCTATTGGTTTATTTCTTTAAAATGTTATAAATAATTTAAAAAAGGGACATGTTTGTTTCTCTCGTCCACGAGTTCTAAGTAACTCTGGACACAGGAGGGAACTCCATATCAAAGTTCCTCTTCAAGAATAGAAAAACTCAAGCTGATTAATATAATGCAATAATAATAACACTTATTTAAAAATGGAGAAGTTTGTGATTAATTTGAAATTATAAAAAGATACCAGAGAGATACAAGACAGATGTCTACTCTAATCGACAGCTGTTTTTCTCTTTCTATCTTATGTTGGGTATAAAGTGATCCTGAGCCAAAAAATTTAATTGGATATTTTTTAAATTCAAGAAGAAATTGATGAAATTATTAAAATTAAGTAACTTGATATGTATTCATTAACTTTATTGTATAATTAAACAATCTAAACTCGTTTCTAACCAAATTATACCTCATTAGAATATAAATATGTTTTTTTTGGCTTTTGATTTGGAATATTGAAGAAAGGGATGAAATCCAAAAATCATTGGCAATAAGTGTGATTTGATTCATCTTAAGGACAAAATATTGAAAATCATTTATATTTGAAGCCTTTTAATGGTCACCATAGTAGTCATGCATTTTTTAAAGAATAGGCAAATAAAAAGTATTAAAAGTAAATAAGACAGTCCTCATTGTAATTTTGAATCGAAAGCCAATAAAAATATTATTTTTTTTACAAAATGGGCATGATTATCAAGACAGAAAAACAACTTAATTATACCTTACGTCAATTATATTGACTAATTCATAGCACAAAAAAGCAAACTGAATTTATAAACAAAGAACGATCAATCAATCCGATTAAACAAGAGGCTAGAGGTATGACAGTATTTAATGTATCGATTTTTTGTAATTGGTAAGCCAAAAAAGTAGAACATTTATTGCTTTAAACCTAACCAATGTACTTTCATTACTTAACTATGCTTTCTTTTATATGTACTATGCATGAAAGTACACAAAACAACAACAGTTATGTTTACAAAAACTGTACAAGAACTAATTATATGGAAGAATTTTTTCAACAGAGGTAATTTTTTTAGATAATATAAACATAAAATCTATTTGTCTTCTTTTGCTTCAAGATAAGTTCTTATTGCTCTATGTTTGGCAAACAATTACCATCTTGGCTGATAGATCTTTCTTTTCTCCTTTCTATTACAGGGTTAGATATATATATAAATATATATATATATAGAGAGAGAGAGACTTGTGATTTGTCGTTCATTTGTAATTGTTCGCAAATGATGATCGACGAACAACAACGAAAATTTTTTGTCGTTCGTTTAAAAAAAATAGTACATTTACCTCCAGGATTGTTCTTTCAATAAATCTTCATCAATGTCTACCCTTGGCGCCAAATAGAAAACGCACATTCCATAGCTCGTAGTGATTAGAGCGATATTAGAAACTTTGATGAACTTCTTTTATAAAAAACCTCCACCCGTTTTCCACATTATGCATCATTTATGTTTCACTAGCGCCCGATCAATTTGTAGTAATGAATTAATCATAGGAAAAAATACATATAAATATTAAATCATCATTATTGCCACATACATTTTTTGGAAACCCATTAGTTTTCAACCATATTGTAAATTATATATTTTTTTATTTAATTTATGTTGGTCTTTGTACATTATTCCATTTTTTATATTAAGACTACACATTTTTGTAATGTCGAATATTTCCTGCTGATGTTTTTTTTATTGTATAAGCGAAAAAGTATTCTCCCTAAGTGTGTTTCTAATTTGGAATTTCATTATTTAAAGTACTCCTACTGCTTATATGTCTTATATGCTTAACTTTATCCCCTCTTTTTGTGATTTTTTTTACATTCTATGTAAAGAAATGAGATATATATATGTTTCATGGGTCGAAAAAGGTGAGCTTAAATTAACTTAATTCATTAAAATTTTATTGTCACTAAAACAATAATATACATAATACTATCCAATCTAATCAAACAAGTTTACAACATTTTACAAAAAGGAATCGTTGTAAAGGAATAGTTAAAACGTGATATTTAAAAAACCATTCTGTTTTGCTAACAGCTACTAACATCTCAAGAGGTATTTTTATCGTTAATTTTTTTTAAAGGTCTTTATTATAACTGTACTATAAAATATACCATAATTTATAAAATATAGGTAAATTGTGTACATGGTACATAATAAACATTATAGTTTAAAATTAGATTACCTCTGTTCATAAAAACGTGTACTAACATAACTTTAAAAAAAACACACCAAGTAAATAATAAACTATAATGAACACAGCATATAAATAAATACAAACGAGTACAAACAAAACTTCAAGAACACAAATAAATCGAGGATCGAGCCAAGAGGCCTAAAACCCTTTTTCTTATTTTCCTTTCGTTGTTGCCTCCTCGTCTGTGGTTGATGCCTTGAGGCGGGTTAAATTAAAAATTTATATTTTTAGGGAACGCATCACCGGTAAAAATAGTTGTATAAGTTTACATCATAAAGACTCAATTTGTTTATTTGTCTTTCTTACTGAGACTTTTCTTCGAAAATATTAAGTTGTTTTGCCAATGTTGTTTTTTGATAGATTTGAATATAAATTATTTTCTGCGTAGTTTTTTTTTCTGTTGGTAATTTGAAGAGTTAACAGAGCCTAAAACCATTTTTCAATAGCTGGTAGGTAAGAAAATAGGTTGTTCGGTTATAAGTTATAAGTAACATATAAAAATGTATTTATACTAAATATGGCGTATGTTCTGAATATATATATAAAGTGCATTGACAGTTACAGAGATAAAGTGAAAATTGAGTCCATTTAATGAGGACAAGAATAAAAAGTGTAATCTGACTCTTGATTGAAAGGCAAATATATTCTGTCTTTTGTATTGTTTGCCTTGGCGTTGTTATAATCATTTTTATCATAAATGTATATGAGGCACACATAAGTGTTCGATTAAGACATATCCACTTATTACCAAGTTTGCAATTAGGTTTATCAGGGAGCCATTCATTGAGCAAAAGACTGCTGTCAAATGCTCAATAGATTTTGCAGAATCAATCTATAAAGCTAGGTCAAAGTTTTGCAAAATTTTACAAAAAAGCAATTAATTTGCTGATGTTGTGACTTTGTCTGATTGCCATTCATGTCGCTGCTTAATAAGGCTTCTGGTAACATTTTCCACCTTTGTCCAAGCTTTTATGGTGATAAGAAGTGGATGTAGGAGGCTCATGATTGGCTTTACTTTTAAGTTTGTTGTTGCAAATGATATGGAGTTTTCTCATCTTCTTCACAAAGTCTGCATCCTGAGTCCAGTGAATTTCTTGTTATACTTATTGTTTCATTGTCTATTAAGTTTCATTATGATTCTATTATTTTATTCATGAATTCCTACCTAAGCACTTATTTCGAGGTCCTGGGAGAACATGCACTCTTTATTTCTTTTTAATCTGTTTAGAATCCATTGGACATAGTATTTGTATCCCATTGCCTTTTTTTGCCTATATGGTTCGATAGAATTGCATCCGACAGGATATAAATGAGCAGTATAGCATTAAAATTAGACTATCGAAGCTATGATCTTATACATGAGGTAGACCAAAATGACCATCCCCTCTCGGGATTCGAACCTGCGCCCCAACATTGAGAGTTGCATTTTGCCTTTCCGTGTCCAAATTGAAGGCCAGAGAACATTGTTTTACGTAAATACGATGGTACATTTTTAGGGATACACTTTACCAATATGTTCAGCGAAGAACTTGGTTGTTTTAAAAGGTGTGGAAATTGCTTCAGAATTGAGGAGTTCTTTAGCTTCGACACCTCACTCTGTTTGTGTTGAGAAACTTTAATTTTCTCTTCACAAACGAAGATATACAATGCCTCACAACTTAATCATATGATACTGTTCCCCAAGCACCAGGGTATGTAAAAAACCCAAATTTAGAAACCCCCGAAAAAACCCGGTTAAAAAACCCGGGTTTTTCCGTGGTTTTTTCGAAATTCGGGTTTCTCATTGCACATTAATTAGCTGATAGTTAACAGGTAGTTAATGGTGTAATGAAAAACCCGAATTTCGAAAACCCCACGGTAAACCCGGTTTTTAAACCGGTTTTTCGGTTTTTTCAAAAATTTGGGTTTTTTACATACCCTGCCAAGCAACCTTCAGTTTTATATTGAAGATTCCATCTCTTTCTATAATGTCAGTGAAATTTCGACATTAATCTTTGCTTTGAAAGGCTCTTCGTTTTTATCTTTCAGCTCCATGATGATGGGGAAAGTAATTCTTTCTACTAAAGGAGCAAGAGGCTGAATTGGGTTAAAATACTTTCAGGTCGATAGGGAGTCACAAAGAATACATATCTTACATCTATTAAGTTAAATCCTAATGGATCACGAGCAATTAAAGCTACATTCTCCAAATTCATATGCTGGGAATTATCTTTCCCAGACTTGTTGACGTTCGCAAAAAATTGTCGTTCGTCGTTCGCCAAAAGTTATTGTTCGTCGTTCATCGTTAATTTTAAATTGAATCGTTCGTCGTTCATCGTTCGTTTGTTGTTCGCCATTCTGAAAAAAAATGCCGACTTTTTTAGAAATAAATTTCTGAAAAAAAGTGAACGACGATCGACGTTCGCGAACGACAACAAATGAATGATAAATCAACAAGTGCAATCTTTCCACTGTTTGCCTCACAAACAAATTGGAGAACTTGATCCTGCCCAACTTGGAGTTTTGCAAATATCCTTCATATCACACTTGTAGGCTTATCGGAGGGAGCTTCAGTACCTTTTTTTATTTTTGTAACAGTAAGTGATATTTTTTTATTCGTTTCTTTCCTTCCAATTTTTTCTTTTCTTCACATTCGGAAAACATTTTTGTGTTATTTTCACGAACTACTCCTTCCTTGAAAATAGGCTTTTCCGAAGGATTCTCCATTTCCAACGAACTATCCAGAGCTTTTGATGCTTCTGTTCTCTTGTAGAAGCAAGAGTATTTGACCTTACGGAACTCAATTCAGTGATTGGTATATGGTCAATGAAAGAAATATATATATATATATATGCAAGACCAATTTTACAACGGTTAAAAAAATAAATGCATTTCATGATTACACAAATTTAGAAATCCATTCCACCTTATCGATTTCTAAATTATAATTTATATTTTTATTATTCATATCACATAAGAGTATTACTGAATATGGACTTAAATATAATGATTTTTTTACTGTAATGTGTTGGTACATAAATATATCTTCTTCCTGTATTGTTTATATTTTTTATATGGATTCAAACAGCGTATATCAAATAAAGTAAATATAGGATTCATAATTTATGTTGCAATAAAAACAATCAGATAAAGGCTTAAACATCATTTTGTTTTTAGACAAGATATTTGTAAATCTTTTATTCAGTAATATATTTAAATCCTAATCCTATATAATTTCTAAATGCTCCTCACTCTATAAAAATTAAATACCACCTTCAAACAATCAATTCCTTCCCTAGACCTCAACTGTTGATAGGCTTCATTAATTCAATCATATCATCAACAAAATACTACCAAATACTAACATCGAGATTGTAGCTGATTGTCTTATGCTTTGTTTCAGATTTACTTTTTGATTACTTTTCTTGGGCATATATATATATATATATATATATATATATATATATAGGCAATCTAAGTATTTCCTACATATCAAAAAATATATTAAGCCCCATAAATCAAAGAAAAATATAAAGCTCACAAATTATTTAAAATGAAAGCTAATATCCTTCCATATAACAAAGCCTAACAATACCTGGGAACGTTATATATTTAAAAACATATTTCTCAAGAAAAGCGGGAAAAATTTAAGGAAGCTTTTTTTCCTGAATTACAAAGTAATACTTTACATGTGTTTTGGGAAAAATATATCCTTCACTTTTTAAAGTTACAAACTGAACCATTTAGTTGTGTGGTGGACGCTCTTTTTGTAATAAATTGGCGGTTTATTATTTTGATAATAAGTAAAGGACCTTCCTTACGTAGCAGAGGATATTATCATCGTCATAATGTTTAATATATATATATATATATATATATATATAAACATTATTGAGGATGATAATATCCTCTGCTACGTAAGGAAGGTTATTATTATTATCATACAATATATTTATTATAAAATAGCGTCCAACACAACATAATGGCTATTTTTAACTTTTTTAAAGTTATATATATATAATCTTCAAGAACCCAAGAGTTCCTTAGTCGAAATATCTTATTGTTTCTATACAAGAAACTTATTGTATTTATTTTAATAACAACTAGTTTTTTATGGCCAAGTTTGAAAAAATATTTTTAATCAAGAGCTTAACAATTATTTCTTGAAGAATTAATAAAGTGAATTATTGTAATTTTGATTCAAAATCGACCTGTAGTTGTGAATATAAAAATTCACCTACTTTGTAAAAAAAACTTATGTATTTACGATTCTGCAATTTAGACTTGAAAATCAAAGTATAATCCCTATACTATAATATATCCAACTCTATTATATATCTAAATATATATATATAAAACAATCATCCGTTTTTATAATATGCCATCATTTTAATCATCGTAAATATGTATATATCCATTGATTAATAAAGTTTTTTTTGTTGTTGTTGGATGCAGCAGCACTTGCCATATATCTATTATATTATTCGACTTTGCGTTATTAAATTAGGGGATTTGCCACCATTAGTATTTATATGGAAAAGAGATATTATTTCAATCAAAATATTGATTATTTTTAAGACCAATCAACAATGCAATAAAAATGAAATAAAAGCATTTTGCATCCAATCTTGCCTCATAATTTAACTATTTCCCAATCAATTGAAAGGATGCGACAACTGTTTCTTATAATTGAAAACATATTACATTTATTTAAACTTTCTTGCAGACAATGTCTTGTGTATATTATGCTTTTGAATGTTTTCTTTCCTTGTTTAAGAAGGCTTCATTTTGACAATAATCCTTAATGTATGCAAATGATAGAAATACTTACACCTGGCCTTGAAATAAGTGTTGTCTCAAATATGAATGTAAAATACTTCAACCTCTATGTCAATGTACAAGCAAAAAGAGGGCCTTGACAATATTTTATAATATACAGTAGTACAAATTTTAGAAAATAAACTGAACAAACCCAAAATATAAATATGTGTTTACAATATTATAAAAATGGAAATTTAGCGGTCAATCGTTCAAAGGGGTCACCCAATTATTCCCCACAAAAAATAGTTCCTAACACTTTTTTTATAGCGGCCACCTTTATTTAATGGTCACTTTTGGGTTCCCTCGAGTGGCAGCTATACATAGGTTTGATTGTATGTATGGTTTTAACTTTCTCAGAAACCCTATGGCAAAGTTTTGTTTTCCGATTTACATGTTGATTTTATTGACTGTGTAATCAACAATGTAGGTGAAGTTGAGTTTCCATTAAAGTAACTATTGGAAAATAAACCTCCCCAAATATATATTACGGTGGTGGAGGAAAATTGGCTTTGAAACTGCAGTATGCTATATTTCAAATTGGCGAGTTCGTAACCCTATTATGCTATATTTGTATATGGCGAAACCTCAGGGCCAATCGGCGAAGGGGTTGAAGCCCCAATATGTCATAGTTTGTGGTCCATGGAACTTCAGAGCACATTGACAGTGGTTTTGAAACCATATTAGGTTATATTTGTAATCGGCCGAGCCAGAGGTGGTCATGGCTACTTTTACGCCCTGGGCAAACACTCCATTAGCGCCCCCCTCCCATTAGTGTTACAAATAACACTTATTACAAATCTTAACAGAAATAATGTAATATAATAATATAGTAATAATATGTAAACACAATACAATTTATTTTGGAAGCACCAGTTCCACTGGTTGCAGATGCACTGTGTACTGCTTATGTGCCCCCTGCGTGCTCAGCGCCCACCTTAACTGACCTGCTACTGAGCGGAGTTTTTTTATTATGAAAAGTCACCGGATGTTTATTTTGAAGCCGCATCCACATCCGGCTGTCGCTCGAGCTGCGCTGAGCTCCAGTGCGGCGTCCGGCAGAAATAAACATTGGGACGTTATCCACAGTGTGTGGAAACTGGCGTTTTATTTTGTGCCCCCAAATAGATTGCGCCCTGAGCAGTCGCCCACATTGCCCATAGCAAAAACCGGCCCTGGGCGGAGCACCAAGGCTCATGCAATATGGACTGAAAACAACAGTATGCTTAGGTTGTAATCAACAGAATTTCAGGACCCATGTGCTGTCTGTTTGAAGCCCCATTATGCTATGTTCGTAATCGGCGAAACAAGAGGGCTCATGTGCTCTGTGTTTGAAACCCCAATATGATTTAGTTGTAATTAGCAAAACCATGTTCATGTACTGTGGGGTTCAAACCGCATTATGCTATAGTTGTAATAAGGGGGCCCGAGAGCCCATGGGCTGTGAGTTTGAAATCAATATGCTATTACTGTAATAAGCAGGAACCTAATTAATGTTGTCCATGCTTAAATTCAATAAAGGGCGGGCTTAGAGCCCCAATGATGAAAGGTCCTACAGTGCTTTTTTTTTTTTTTTTGCCTTCTTAGCTCGATAGAATTGCATCCGATAGGATATAAATAAGCATTATAGCATTACAATTAGTCTATCGAACATAGGATCTTATCAATGAGGTAGACCAAAAATGACCATCCCCTCTCGGGATTCGAACCTGCGCCCCCAACATTGAGAGTTGAACACGCCTTAACATGCACGGCTATCGAGCTCCTTTGCTATTTTAAGCATATGTATTTTATATAGTGAACAGTGGGTAATTTCTCTATCACTCTTGCGGCTTATTGATCTTTCATCGTAAGCAAACAACAATATCAGAGGTAAAATTTGGATTCCTCAAAATTTGTGGGAATGATACCGAATATATGAGATCATTATTCTATATCTGTTATAAAAACATTATCTCGTATAATGGTTTTGGACGTTTATATCAGTTACGGGTCGATCAATATTATTCCTATAACATTTGTATCTATTCAGAAAAAGGAAAAGATTGGAACTATATTTGCACATCATATATCGGAAAATAAAATGCATGAGTAATGCTACCAAAGGTTACATAGTTGCAAGCGTGCTGCATTTCTTTCGTACAATGAAAATACAGATCAAAAAAGTTTTTAAGAAAATTTGAATGGTGTTAATATTTCAATGTTTTCCCCATTAGTGAAATTGCAATATAGCAAAATTCCTCAAGATTTTAAAATGCAGTCGAATACGCTTCATTCAGGCCGATATGAATTATCTATTATTGTCGATCTCGAATTGAAAGTATGCTTCCTAAATCGTAGGAACCAGTCTAACTAACGTCTAAGAGTTATAGCAAATAACCATTCTTCACATAATAGCGGTAGAACTTGTGCACAAGGGATATACTCGCGTTCTCCCATTCTTGTTTATAAACACATTTAGCTCTCTGGGTTTGTCGGTTCCTGAGAATTTTATGGGAGGAATGCTGTAGACTACTATCAGTAAAGAGACTGTAAACTTCATTGTCGACGAAATGATGTGAATACACCAATTGCACCTCTCCAATCAGATATGTATCGGTTCGGTCTTACCTATTTCAATGAGGAGACGGTAGTAGGCCAACATTCGACTCCTCCATAATAGAATCTTAGTCATTGTTGCAACACTTAACTTCGCTCTCATTGCCATTTCTTTTAACTCTCAAAGAATCTTTGCTTTCGGACCCTCAGGGATCGCCTCTCGTTTCGGTCTTTCACTGATTCCCGCTATCTACATTCCTATACTCTCACTGATCCCTGCAAACAGCATCTTATGCCTTCTATAGGCCCTATCTGCTTCCTCTTTCAGCCTTTCATTGTGCCTTGCCGCATTCTTTGTCGATCAATCAGTGGAATATTGTCTTTTGTTATTTAATGCCTATCCCTACTCAACGTCTTCTGCAATGACGTAACATTTCATATATAAAGCTCTACTTAAGGCATTTTGGGCTCCACAATTGCTATTTCATTTAAGCTATTTTAAAGATAAAACCAAAAAAAAAACCACCAATAACAAATAAAGTACTTATGTTTCTTATAGATAAGAACCATCGAAATTAAATCAAGAAATCTGTTGATATTTCATGTAAAAATATATTTAAATAGGAAGTATGCATTAAGAAAAATGTATCTTCGTTTCAAAGACCTGAACCAATAAAACAAACATAAATGTAAGTATTTTTTATTTATTTATCATCTTCAAATATTTGGGAGTAGATAATACGAGAATATGAAGATTCATAAGCAATACTCATTTCATAGTTTAACTCTGACTTAAACAACATGCGCCGTTTAAAAAATAAATAAATTTATGGAGGATTGGGAGTCTTAGACGTCCAAAATTTATGGAAGTCTTTAAACTGCTTTTAGATTCGAAAGTTTTGGGACATTCGCCACTTTTGGTCTTGTTATGTTAAGCAATATTTAAAAAATATAGAATCAACTTTAACGAAACCCGTTGTCACGGGCTATCAAAAAATTTACCCACTATCTCTGTGTTGTCTGGAAGAATGAGAGGATTTTTTCAATAGCTCAACAGAGTGCCTCAAAAATAAAAAACGTCCCTAGTTTGGGAAATACATCTTCTAAATTGTCTAAATGTATCCATCCCAAAAACTTTGAATGCTCACATTACAAGCGATGTTATTCATTCATCATAATTTTTAAACATACTTGTAATTAAGTATTTCATTTTTACCCTTCAGGATCAAGATCTCCATTTTATCCACTAAGATTTACGTAATGCTTCCACAGTCTCTACAATAGTACCTTTTGAAGCCTACTTAAAGAGACGTGGGATACAAAAAAGTATTTGCGACTGTGTTGCAGCTGTGAATAATACATTTCTTACAACCTCAAAAAATGGCTCAAGTATCGACTTTTGAGCGGTTCACTGGAGGTGGTAAACAAGTTTTTTTAAGTCAACCGAAAGAACTGTTTCTTTTGTAAAATACACTCAGAAACAACAGATATTCTCCTTTGGAACTGCCCTGCTTTAACAGAGACTTATCAGGCCCTCCAAATCTTCTTAGAATACCTCTTCAAGATCCAAACTTCTGAAGAATATTTTCTGGCATTCATCCCAAATGTGACGCCTTCATAACCAAAATACACAACATATTTTACAAAGTGCGAACAGTTAAAAACAAAGACCTTTCTTCTATTTTTCCATTGCTTCTTTATAATCAAATTTTAATTACAGATATAAATTATTAATTAAATGCTTTAGATGTCTTTAATAAAATGATTGTTTCTATATTATTTTCAATGTTTTCATATAAAGATATAACAAATTTTTGTATTTCTTTGGTTTAATTTGTCGAAATGTATGTCACTGGGCCAAGAAAAAAATACGCAAATGTATAGTTATTTACCTATCCTCATATGCCATGACATTATTTTAAAAATTGATGTTCAGGGAAGGAAACGTATTTGCTTTTATAGTATTGAATAAATAATAAAGGTTAATGTGATGGGAAAAGAAATATATTAATAATATATGTTCAAAATGTTATATATATATATAAACTTCATTTTGTTAGACAATAAAAATATAATATTTTTTCCTTATCGTCGCCTTGCTTTCATTTGATTAAATTTGAGTTTCATTTGTGCTAGTACAAACAAGGTTATTTTACGTACATTATGCTGTTTTATAGTATAATAAGATAATTTTGGTAAATGGAATTTAAAAATACATAAAAAACTTATTAGTTGACAATAATAAAGAAGACTTATTATGAATATTGTTATATTATAAAGAACAGTAAGTCTCATTGAATTATTTAATGTTAATTTTCAAACATGATGTCCCTTTGTTTGTCATGCACAAATAACGAATGACAATACTTATTTATATGTTACAAATAACATCTCAATAATATTAATATTATTTATTTTAAAGTAAAAAGATAGGGACAAATAGCAATTGAAAGGATTAATTAAAGAAAAGTTTGTAAAATTAATTACTGAGTACGTCTGTTAAGAACAAGTGGTAAAACATACATAAAAGTTAAGCCCAACTATGCAAACTGTACATATGTAACGTAAAAAAGTTCCTTTTCCGCACGGTGTAATGCTTAATAAAATAAATATGTATTATTGTTTTAAAATTTGCAATTTCTTTGTATTTGTTAAAGTATTTTATTTTTTACATAACTATAATTAACAATTTTAAATGTTATATCGCAATGATTACAAGAAAATTATTTGTATACTTACCACACATTCGACTGATTGTAATCTATGAAAAAATAAACAAAAATCAATTAATGAGTTAAAGTGAACTTTCTGCAAATATGTCTTAGAATAATATATGAAATTTTCAAAGAATGAAAAATTCCAGCTCAGAATACTTCAAACTATAAACTACAAACTTTTAAAGAAAACTGTTTATTTTGTATTGTATACGTATTAACATCGTTTTATATACCTGTGCTGTATATATGTGTACAGTTTAATATTAAAAAAATACATCACAAGGCGTTAAATATATATAATTGAGGACCACTTACTTAGAATCGTTTTGCAATATTAAAAAAATGTAAATTGTCAATCAACTATGATGCTTTTTTTTCTTTAGTCATTTTTTATATTGCTACATAGTTCAAATTAATTATCTAAAATTCTTATTTAACGAGTATATTGTGCATCAAATAATCCTGGCTCATTAATAATGGAGGTTAGATATGAGGAACTAAATGTATAACAATTCGAAGAAAGAGAAAGGCTGTAAGCGTCGATAGATGTGTAACAATGAAGCCGTTTTTTATGTTGAATACTATTCCTGAATTTATTGAATATATATATATAATTGTATATATATATATATATATATATATCAGTAGACGATCGGGACACCATTTTTCGCCGAGACCTTGGCTGGGCCGGGACTTAATATATATTTTCGTTCCTTCGACAGTCTGAAGAGACGAATTTCCAAAAAAATAAGTGAAGACGTTTTTTAGAAAAGAATCTTTAAAAAAAGTGAAGACATTTTTTTAGAAAAGAATCTTGCAAAAAAATTATCAGAAAAGTGATGACGTTTTTTTAAGAAAACAATATTTCCAAACTTCCTTTCCCGGTCCGAGTACCCGGTCGTTTCCTGATATATATATATATATAACAATATGGAGGTATATTTTTGATAAAATATATAAACCATTGTAATATATGTTTACTTTATAAAATTAGCTTCGTTTAGGTTATATTAGAAAAGGTTACACCCTCATCCATTTGTTCGCTGATGGTAGCCAGATTCTTCTATTCTAAGGTACTAACAAAAAATTTATCCTATTTGTAAACCCCATCGTTATTCTGGAGGCAGGTATCCAGCAATATAATATTACAAATAGTATTGATTGAGGTTTTGCGTTATTAAAGAATTGCATACATTTGACAGC
This sequence comes from Caligus rogercresseyi, assembly GCA_013387185.1. NCBI lineage: Eukaryota > Metazoa > Arthropoda > Copepoda > Siphonostomatoida > Caligidae > Caligus > Caligus rogercresseyi. Next base: position 30,735,836 of record CP045893.1, read on the forward strand.
CCTGATAAACAATCCTTCCATTGATGGCACATTTTTTCATATTTGAGTGTGACCTACCTATATTTTTATAGACCTTGATCAACCCGATGTTATGAATCAGAATCATAAGTATAATCTCCTATTCTAAGTCACTGCCTTAGCGCTTACTGTCCTGAGGCAGGTATGGATAATTAGCCAGCGACAATATTTGTGTCAGCATCGATCTGATATTAAACCAACTTTAATTTATTTTTTCAACATCGTAAAAATAAAGATTTTTTGACAGTTCATGGAATATATACAATAAACAGAGTATAAAGTATATAACTAGACGCTAATGCGTAAAAATACATTATTAAACAATATAGTTTGAATTTTTTTAATATGTTCGAACTCTTGAGAGTGCTGGCTTATATAAGAACCACGTAATAATGTATTAACTAACACATGATTCCTGAATGAATATTTTTGCAGTCTTACTGAGAGTCACAAATGTGACGAGATATTAATGGATATATAGCATGGATTTATTAAGTATCAGCAAGATATGTTACCGATGTAAAAAAAAGAATAATTTAACAACTTAAGAAAATAATAAAGGATGAACGTTTTTATTATCTTTCTATTATTGCTTTTTATAGATAATAAAAAATACTATTTGGCTGGATGCACTTATTGCTTTGATAAGTTTATTTTCGAAATAAAGGCGAATTGTCCTTGGAATGAATTTATTATCCTTATTAATGTATATCTTCAAATACTATATAATATTTTATTATATTATATAAAATGCATACAGTCCATAATAAAAATGATATTGGATGTGACTTTTAACTGTCTTGCCTTTATAAATTTTGTTTCATTTTAATAACATCCCTTATATTATCTTTAACTTTCTTTATATTTGAAATTTCCTTTTAAACCTCATAAATATATATTTAACTCAACTCACCTATGGGGTAATGAACAGCAATGTAGCGTTCCCAAGCGATGGCTACCGTCATAAATATGGACGCGCTCATAGCGATACTTTGAGCGGGATAAAGAAAGTAGGGAAATAAAAGTGTGTGAAGATCCGTTCCCATGTCAAACTGCCTCCGAAAAGACTCCAGGATTCCCCAAACAAATACCAACTGTCGAAGGTCAGAAGTGCAATGAGAAGTAAGTTGAAGGAGTTTTGCATTTCATCCCTAAAATAAAATCGTCATATTAAAACAAGAAACAAAGGATCCAAGCAATATTTTTTAGGAAAGGACGATATATTTAATCCACACAAAAAAATTACCAATAATTTTGAGAAACAATACAACATAATATATATATATATATATATATATATATATATATATATATATATATATATAATACCTCCAAAAAGGTCATTAGAGGATGGAGATATATAAATGCAAATATATTTTAGCATCTTTTTAAAAAGTCTTTCGTGAGACAAAATATTATTTGAGTTAAGTAAAAAATATTTCATTAAAGAAACTTATTTTAACAACACAGGTCAAGCAGCAAAATCATCTTAGCAAAATTTTATCAGCATTGAAGTAACGACTGTTTATACAATAAAGTACTTGGCTAATATATTTAAAAAAATATTTCACATAGCTTTATGGTTGAACTATTTTGACTGTGAAACGCAGTAATTTTTGTAATCAGTCATAATTATAAAAAGTTATTCAAACCTCATTTAAAAAAAAATATAGCTAAATATTTTTCAAGCTTCAATCAAATAGAAGATTATTATAAATATTTTAACGTTAGACATATATTTGATAGAAAAAATATCTGTAATATTCTTACCTTGATAAAATACAAACGGATAAAAAGTTTCCACAGAGCCCTCCAAAACCAATGACGCATTGGACTACACCTTCGATCCAGAACGTCAATTTTTCTAAAATATACTCATGAGTTTCTGTGAACTCCGGACAGTCCATAGTCTGATTAACGCTCATATTTTTGTTTCGACGGTTAAAGAGGATCTGTAAATAATAAAGAAAAAATACATAATCGATTTTGTAAATATAATGACATAAGTTTACATACAAGTATAAGTCTAAAACCCACGCAACCGAACATGATGTTATCATTAAACTGATTAATAATTTATATATAATTATTAATTGGCTCAAGCGAGACAGACTCATTAACAATGACGATATACAAATATCTTATGCATTAATCTAAATGAATGGAAACTCCACAGTATATGGACTTAATAATCATTGGTGTTTTCTATATGTTTGTTAACTATTATCGTTATCCCTTCATCTAGGAAAAAATCTTTTGTTTTTTAATATACATGTTTATATCATAGATTCAATAAAATTTGCTCAGTTCCATTTATCAAAAGTAATTCACAATCCCTTCCGACGCATTCATATTAATATAGATTATCCCTAAACACTCTATAGCTGGCCATATCCCGATAAATGAAGCATATTTATGCAGTATATAAATGAATACATGCGTTTTATGATATATATTCCATTTATTTCAAGAAATCACGTTCTATTAAAAAAGTATCTTTGACGTATCCTAACTCCGTACAAATATTTTTAGCATGTCCACCTTTCATGTTTTTGATTGATTTAATATTCTCTCTCTTTGATTAATGATATTGTTTTGGAATATTACATATAGTTTCCTTCAGTGTTTATTTTAATAGATCAAAGTATTTTCATTCATGTTTTCTTTTATTAGAGGGAAGTCTATAATAACAATAATATCATTATATATTTCCATCGTCAAATTGTGAATAAATGGCTGATGCAAACAAGGATAAATGCAACTTTTTATTAATGATGAGAATCAACCAATTGTTACCATGAAAATGCATCATCGCATATACTTAAGTGGGTATCATAGTTGCATCTTGGGAAGGAATTTATCTTAGATAAATGAATTTTGGGTAGGGAATTCTAAAGAAAAGAAAATACTTTTCTTTTATTATATGGATAAGAATGTCACCATTTTTCTGTTATTATATAGATTTGCATAACACCATTATTTAGGGCCATAATATTCATTAACGAACGCAATACTACTTGACAAATGGTTGATGCGAAAAACTTTGTGTTTATTTCATGTAGTAAAAAATTGGAGCACGATGGTTTAAATTATGTAATGTCTTTTTTAACAATTTAACTTTTCGATCCATACATTTATTCTACAAAAAAAATAGGTTTACTTTATAATATAACCTTTGACCCCAAAATGTGGGAGGGAGTATAAGAAGGATGTTCCCCCCGAAAACCATTAATTTATTGTTAATAGTAATAACTTTTTGTACGGGTCCATTAAAATAATTTGCAAAGGTCAAAACACAAAATTTGTCCTGCTTACATATCAGCATACAGTAATACACTTATTTCCTTGCGAATATACATTTAGCACATAAGTTTATGTATGTCTGTCGACGTGTGCGGACGTGACGATGTGTAATATGTTAACTATATACTATTGCCTTTTCAGGAAGACCGCTTTATCCAATTTTTGTCAAGCCATATCAATAATTGATTTTTAATCATTGTGCTCGTCCAAATATAATTTCGTTTCAGGAGTCACCTAAAGAGAGGATTTGATCATTGTTTCACTGGACTTAATGAGGACATAGTGGTTTATTTATATACATATATTTAAAAAAATGTATATATTCCTCGGCTGCATGTTTCCCCCACTCTCATTGTCTTGTGCGTTCTTCCCATGGAGATATACAGACATAGAGAGCTTATTGATTCTTCAGAGACATACATTGCATTGTGTTCAATATAAACAAATATTCTATCTCTTTGATCAACTTACGATGACGTAGTACAAATTACTTTGTGTATTTTGGGCATAGGCGACAGCTGAAATATGTTTCTCTGCTATTGAAGGGAATAAGCTCTTTATATCCCTATGGTGAATTACTTTAAATTATAGTCCCTGAAACGAAAAGCCTACTGGCTTTGTGAAGTAAAATATGAAAGCTTCCAAGGAAGATGCTACAAAGCTTATTGCCTAGAAGTCTTAATAAAAGAAATACTCGCGTGTTGTCTCCTCTATGAACAGCTTTAAATATCAAGAACGGATAAACATGAATGACATTTTCAAATAGGAAACGTCCTTTTGATGATAGAAGATAATAATGGTAAATATTTCTTCAAGTGGGTCAACAACACTTCGACGTATATCAATTAGCTTTGGTCTTTAGTTTCGAAGAACACAGGATTACGAAAGCTAACCTCAGGTCTTACATGGGCTTGGCGTGTTTATATACAAAATTTCTGTTGATGTAAGAGACTATATGACGAACTAAAAAAAGAGAAGAAAATAGTGTTGGAAAATGGGAGGGAATGAATGAGGAGGCTAGTGTTAAATTGAAAGGCATTGATAAGATTACCGTTGTTCATGAAAATAAAATATATGTTACGACTCTCAATATTCTTGAGCGTGTACCCGAGACGAAGCTAGTGGGATGAATGAAGCAATTCGGAGAAATCGTGGCGGATTACCCCCCCCCCCAAAAAAAAAAAAAAAAACTGATGTATGAAGTGGATTGGAGGTTATTAAGAACCTGAATGAGTTGGTGAGGTGTAAATTCCAGTGTTCCTATTGAAGTTTTTTTTGGACATCATCTGACATGATTAGGTGGAGGTATTATTGTTATTTTGTTCGCTACATATATATATATATATCATTTTTATATAGTTATCTTATAATTATGTTGCTTTAAAATATCTAGGAAAAAGTTTTGATGAGTAGATACATTGGTCTCTCTCTCACTCTCTTACAACATGCATACATATATGTGAGAAATTCCATAATTGGGCAACTTCTTAATCTTCAATTAAGAAGAGGTTATTTTCTTTCCAGTAAAGATTTCGCATTAGCACATAAAGCCATTATCTAATTGTTATTATGTTTAGCCAAGTACACATGAAATGAAATTACATCAGCACACGCACAATACAATGTGCTTTCTTTAAAAAAAACAATTTTTTCCCAGCAATCCATCTCAATATATCTTCTTTGCATTTAATTTACGTCTTTTTTGGGAGGTTACAATTATTTAATGTGTTGTTCAGATATATATTGTTGCCTTAACGTGATCATTTTTTAGACAGGAAGGATATTTTTCATGAACGTTATAAGTAATATATTTAATAGCAATTATCCGATGGATCTTTTATTACGTAGGTACAGTTTTAACGCTCCTTGACTTTGGATATACTGAACAAATTTTTTTTTTCAAATTTTGCTTATTAAATAAAAGTAGTTACTCGAGATAATAGTTTTATTATTAAAATAACGAGTGACGAAAATGATAATAAAAAATGTACTGCATACAAGTAAATACTAAAAACATTTAGTTTCTTGTACATTTTCTGTGTACGTTATATCAATTCTTATTTGTATAAATTTATATGCCTCAAGATAAAAACAGTCCTCTTTTACGTAAAATGATCCTCCTCAACATATATATATATATATATATATATATATATATATATATATATATATATATATATATATATATATATATATATATATATATATATATATAGCTAGCAGAGAGCCTACACAAATCGTGGGGAAACTCAAGATATGTCCATTCTGGCCAACTAGGCCCAAATCTTGGTTCCGGCGTCTGGAGGCGCAATTTACCCTCTATCGAATCGAGAATCAGCAGGAAAAATATTATCATTTGCTCTCAGGAATTGATGACAAAATTTTGGAACTCCTCAACGATGAATGTGAACGAGGCAGACAGCGAGACTCCTTACTCCGATCTCAAAGCTAGGATCCATGATGAGCATAATATATCCACCCAAGATATAATTGAGAAGCTCTTCCAACTCATCGAAGCTCCTGGTAGGTTTTCCGTAAATGAAATCGTGAGCCGTGCTAAGGACTACCTGTCCAACATTCCAGATGTCCGCGAGGAGATTATCAAACAAATTCTCGTTAGGAGCCTCCCGGAGAACAGAAGAGCAGGACTCTCCGTGCAATTTGCGGACCTGATGTTAACGGAGTTTACCAGAATTATTAAATACAATACAACTCTGGTGTGTAACCCTGAAAAAAGTTAATGATATAAATCTCTCCCGGAGCACCCTCAGGGACCGTAGGAGAAACCTCGTGGATGTTTATATCACTGGAAATGGGGGAATAAGGCGAACAAGTGTGAAACTCCCCATATTTGCTCGAAGCTTACCCATTCAAAAACTAAAAACCGTTGGGCCCTCATCCCGACGTTAAACATCCGTGCTCCGCAAAATAACCTTGTATGTTCCAATGATCTCCTATTTTATTATAGTTATGGTACAAAATTTCTTGTAGACACGGGATCTCAGCGATCTATCGTTGCACGGATGCTCTTCTCTAATCATCGGGTACGCCCTTCACCTAAGTTAGTAAGCAGCCAATGGAACTCCTGTAAGAACTTATGGTTTGGAGAAGTTATGGGTCGAGTTCGATCATGTAAGTAGAGTGCAGTGATAATTCGTTGTCGCAGATATGGACTATGGCATTATTGGGTCTGATTTTCTTAGCCACTTCAAGCTATCAGTAAATATGAGGCTTAAGGCTTTACAGCTGAATGAGCCGGTATGTTCAGTATTTAAAAATACTACCTGGTCTAATAAGGTCCATCAATATTTTGCAGAAGTCTCGGAGTATGGAGCAACATTACATCACATAAGTGACAAAGACAACATACCTGCAGACTTCTTATACAGACTTAATAATATAATGGTTGATGTCGTTAACTGGGCGGAATTCACAGAACTCCGGGAGAATGAAGGAATAACTCTGAATACAAGGCTTCATGATGTAAGTGGATTTTATATAATTTGTGACATCGGCAACTCCATTCCTCGGCCAGTTGTTCCCCCTTCACTTGTTGCTGAAGTGATTAAAAATGTACATTCGGAAAGTCATAGAGGCACGCAGGCAACAACAAGAAGACTGGCATCGTCGTATTTGTGGGAAACTCTCAAGGATGATGTGCACAAGTATATAAGTGAATGTGGTACATGTGCCACAACCAAGGTCACCACCCATGCTCATAAGAGGCCAACTTTAATTGATGTGCCTGAGAAGAGGTTCTACCACGTTCACATCGATTTGGTTGGCCCATTCCCACTAGTCAACGAATGATTGATAGGAGAACGAGATGGCTGGAAGCAATACCACTCACAAACACACCAACTCCTGTGATTGCGGAAGCATTCCAACCAGAGTGGATATCACGGTTTGGTGTTCCGCCCGTAATAACTTCGGATCTCGGAGACAATTCATATCATAGTTGTGGAAACACGTGTGTGACATTTTGGGGATAAACACAATTTTTTAAAGCCTAACAAGACTCAGGCTAATGGGCTCGTAGAGAGGGCTCACAGGACCTTAAAGAGGCCTTAAGGGCCCGCATAACAGAAAACTCTGTGGACTGGATTAAAGCACTTCATAGAGTGCTTCTGGATCTCTGCACGACACCTCGGACTGACTCAGGCATATCTCCGGCCCAAGAGTGTATGAGAAGAAATTCGTCCTCACTCGCTTCCGGATGTTTTCGGTAGACAAAAAACCATCAATTGCAATTATAATACAAACCACCACATCCCAAAAAGTCATGACGCATCACCGGAGGAGGAGAAGCGGCACTTGGCGGAAAAAGCTTTCATAATGAGGCCTCCAGTTAGAGGACCCCTCGACACGCCATATGAGAAAAGCATGACGATTATTTTTTCTCAACAGAAGAGGCACCTCTACCATGCAAATATCTTAATCGTTTAAAAGCTGCTTATTTTTTTTATTTGTTATATTTAATTTGCATTTTATTATCCGTGCAACAAAATTTTAATCCGGGAGGGGAGTAATGTAGTGATTCCCTACACGTCATGATATCCTGGGCCAGTTGATAAGGGGTCTTTTCCCAGTTTACACTCAGTCTTATAGTGGTAATAAAGAACCCCTTCGGATTCTTCCGTGTTTTTTTGGTGGAATACCGTATGTACCATATATATATATATATATATATATATATAATAATTCGAGTAGTTATATAGCTTTACTTTTATTTATTTATCAATCAGTGCTACCGATAGCAAAAAATTCAACTTTTTAATTAATTTATAACAATAATCTTGTCTTAAAGTTTGGATCCTAAAATAGAGTAATAAATTCTATCAAAATATATAGCTTTATTATTTATGCGAAAAGAAAGAGGGTTACATAAATCAGCTTAAATATGTATAGGACGAGTTTGGGAAAGACTGTGTATGTTGTTTTCGGGTCTTACCTTCACATTTATAAAGGATTTAGGAAGTCTTTTGCGTATTATATGTAGATTATTAGCTTAGGAATCGAAATACTTTTTATCATACTTGCACACGCAAGTCATGCTTGAAGGCTCCATAGGCCTGTAAGCCTACCATGGTGGAAATATACATTTGCACTTTTGATTTCAATTTTAAATGTTCGAGTATTTGCATATTTTCATTTAGTTTTTTGCACAATTTATTTTGGTAATATTCTTTAGTTATAAAAATAGACCACCCTCAGAGGAAAACAATCTGGTTATAGCCAAATGTGATTTATTTGGAGGTGCGCCGATTTAGTATATCACATCCAACTTTCAGTATACTATAATACAGTTGGAAGATATAAGAAACATAATTTAAAGTATAAATATGCTATAACAAATAATTTAGAGGATAAAATTTACTTTTTAAAGACAATCATTGTCTTAGTCGAGTTGTATCAATGTATGGCTTTTACGCAGAAAAACATGTTGTAACTGTTTCGGATTTGTTTGACACCCTTATTGATAAGGCAAGTTTAGATATCAATCTTTGTGATAAGTAGTAAATTTCAGAGATTATTTAATTTCTGTAGTATATTTATTAAAAACACAGGTTTCCGTCGTTTTAGCCTTTGAAAACATATCATTTCAGCTTAATTGGAAATAATTAAAATGGGCAATATTAGGTCTTGATTTTCCGAATTTATATTAGCTTTTTTGGATAAATATAATAACAGAACAAATGAAAACCTATTTTTAAATCAATATTAGATCATTAAGAGGTTTATGTACAACGACATTGTTATTCAGTGTTATTATAATTTTCAATGTTTACATTGGCAAAGTTTTTTTAAAGAATATTTTTTGGAAAAAATAATAAAAGTTTTCTTTAGATTTTCAAATTAAAATCATAAAAGTCCCTCAAGGTTTCAGGGCCCCAAAGACTGTAAACTTAAAAATATCGTATTGAAAGCCTTTTCGGTTCAAAAGCTTTAAAGTTTGACCAAATAAAAATGAAATATTCTGCATATAATTAATATTCAAAATACAATATTTATATTTGAAAGTTCCAAAGTTGGTGTACATGTGAATGCATATAATTGTGCATATAATTTTTTTAAACTACAGGAGGTTTTAAACTTGAAAGCATTCACTTTAGCATGTATCACCTCCTTCTTTGCATGCCTCTAGTGCGAATATTATTCAACTGGGTCAACAGAGAGTTTGGTATAATAAAAGAAAGAGGAAAAAATTACTCATTAATTCAAAAGCAATAAACTCAAATGTTCATTTATGTATTCGCTACTGCCTGAATAGTTTTACAGTTTACTGTATATTATTACTTCAATATTAATTTTTTTTGCACTTTAATAATAGAATGTTTTTTTTCATATCTCTTTATTATTTAGAATGTTATATAAAAGTATATATAAATAAATAAACATTATAGTTTAAAATAAAATATCTAAATAAAAGGCGTTACAATAAAACATCACATGAGCTGATTAATTAAAATGTTTCCTTATTATTTTCTAAATTTTAAAATATCTCTTTGACTTTGAAGGGTTTGATAATGTTGCTGGCACTTATCCAAGAATCATCAGTGTCGGATGGAATCGTGAGGTGAAGGCGGTATATCGGAGGCAGCAGAAATCATCGCAGAACGAAGGATTTTAGGGTTTAAGCTTTCCCTTTTTGATAGACACTTTTTTAGTTTGTAGTGGGGCAGCATAGCTAAAATATTGTGCATTTTGTGATAAAAGCAACAAATTTGGCCCAAATGTACATTGACATCTACAAAATTTCAGATATTGAGCCAATCGAATTCTATCTCATGTTCGCCATATTGGAATCAAAATGGACGCCATTTAAATCTACATTTGCATTATCTGTGGACTAAATTGCTATTGACTCGTTCTGGTGCCCAAAATGTATGTTATGGGGGACAGGAATCCAAAGGTAACAATATGCATAGCATATTTTTACCACTGAGCCGCCATCTTGGATTTCAATATGGTTTGAATTGTTGTAGGGTCAAAGACGTGGCTTTCCTTTTTCTGTCGAGGGAACTTTTACCTAATACTAACAAAAAAGATAAAAAATATAACATGTAGTCTAATACGTTCTTCTACATGTGCCCACTCTATTTTATTTAAACTGTAGGTAATTGGTCATGAGAAGTAGTTAGCTTAGATCATTAGCTAAAGGTTAGCCTGTTATATTGATTAAAAACTGAAAGGATCATGTGGGGTTGACCACCCTCAAACTGTATAATCGTTTTATTTGCAAATCTATTTTGAAGGTAAATAAACAGTTCATGAATTTTAGAGTAAGTAAAGGGTGACACTGCCATTATGTATAGAATGTATATAAAAAATGGTTTTCCAAAAAAATGAATGGAAAATGTGTAGATCTTTTTGAATTAATGATACTATTAAAATATAAATTTGGTTATTGGAAATCTATTAATTTTGAGATAAAGGTCTCCACAAATGACGGCTTAAAGGTTTAAAAAAAACATAAAATACCTTTGGTTTGAAGTTTCAACATATGTATGTGTACACTACATTTCAAAATGTTGGGAAAATAGCCCATATATCTTTATTTTAAGTATTTCAAAAATGGGATACTCAAAGGCCTTATACGTATTGACCACAGTAGCAGTTTCGTGCAGTTTAGATTATTTATTTTCAGGTTTAATCGTGCTGGATGTTCTTCGAAGACAGATCGATCACCATGTCCAAGCGGTTCAACTACTAGTCATACTGAGCGAACTTCACAACAAGGGTGTGAGACGCTGTAAGTGCAAGAAGGCTGCCTTAAAGTGCAAAGCCATCTGTGTGGTAAAGGGGATTGCACATGAAGAGGAGTCCACAAACATTCATTTACTTGTGGCAGTGCTGAACTGGCTAACATGACACTGATTTATGTCCAAATACAAAGTATGTAAAATATATGTTGATGAATGTTCATCTCTCATGGACTAAGTGAAGTACTGTATAAAGATGTCGTTTTGAAAATGAATATTGTCACTGTATTGTTTACCATTTATCCCTGACCCCAAACATACATTTAGACACCAGAATCGAGCAATAGCATAGTTATATTCAGAACCCAAAGATAATCGAAAATGTAAATTTAATCAACGGTTCATTTGAAATCCATATGGCGGCCCATGGGTACAAAATATGCGATGCAGATGTTTCCATAATTTTTTTGCCCCCAAAAATACATTATACCCAAGAGATTTGTCAATAGCGCATTACATCCAAAGATATTGAAAATATAGATTTCAGATGGCGGCCATTTTTATTCCAATATGGCGGACATGAAGGGATAATCCGAGTGGCTCAATATCTGAAAATGTTGTTGGAATATATAAAATGAAATGTTGCCCAATTTTATGCTTGTATCACAAAATGCACAATCCCCTTGGAAACTTTGAGCTAAACGCTCCACTATGGTGCTTCTAATTGATATAAAATAAATTGTAATTTCGTTGTAAAATTATTCATATAACTTGTACTGTGGCTTTGTAGATGTAAACTAATTCTACTGATCTTTAATTTAAGTATGAATTAAAATAATACTCTATTCAATGATCTAATATTTTTTGCAACAACTGAACATTATAATCAAAAAGTTTTTATCGTTTTCAATGAAATCTTACAGAAGAACAGAGCAGTTCCTCTTCAGTACACGCTTCCTAACGATTATATACTTTATTCACATCAGCAAACAACAAGACCACTTGCGTTGAGAAAAGTCATCACTGTTTTCTACCGATGAAATTAATTTGTCATTTATATTTTTCCTCTTTTCTTTTTGATTAAAATAATGTTTTGTTTTGGTCGGCTACTGACATTCTTAGGGGTTTATTATTAACTTTCGCAAAAAAGTTATGGAAGCTGTCTCTAGGTCTATTTCCCTTTTTTAAGACTAATTATATTTAGGATTATTTTGCTTTCTAAAACTGCGGTTATATAACTTGTTAAATTCATTAATTTTTTTGGACTAAAAAACGTATTTTTTTTTTAGTTGAGATAAAAACAGTTTTCTAAAGCATTTTTTTTTTCAGAGCGGTGTGTGCCAGCCCCTCAATTATATTCTTGTTTTCTCGCCAGAATTTGCTTATTTTTGTACTCATTTAGAGTAACCTTAGTGGACCATTACCCAATTCCTTTTTTATTGAACATTTGTAAAAAAAAATTAGCAATATTTCAGCCCACACAGAACTATTTTCAAAAATTTGTTTAAGCCAATTAAAAAAAAATTTTCCAGAAATTTTTGAAAGGTAAAAGTCCTAAGCCTCCATATGTATATCTTGGACGTATTTATTTGCTTCTAAGTTATAACGTTTCCAGTCCCCTCTCTGGAATGATATTTTTTGCATAGATCTTCAATTTTGTCGCATAAATCGTTGGAAATTGAGTTTGCCAATAATGTGGATTTATTTTGGTAATATTTGGAGTTCCATATAATTATTATAGCTACAATATTTTTCTTTAGTAAAAAGGCGTATTTTGGTAAAGTTTTTTATGTTTTTCTCAAATAATCTTTAATTCTCTGAGACATAAGATTTATCTATAGAAATAAGGTGCCAAGAACTTTAATATAAATTACTTATTTCTATATTTTGAATGTTAAAATATTATATTTCATACAATTTATGTAACGACCCTTGAAAGGTTGGATGTCAATTTGAACACTTTTGCGATGAAAACTTCTTGAGAATTTGAAACAAGCTTCTCTGCGTAGTGGATGTCATCCAGTCTTGTGTCAATTAGGGCAACCACATCTGGGAAGGGATAAGCCAGCTCAATAACTGCGTTAAAAAATTAAAAACTTTTTTGTCCTTATTTTGCGGCGATTGAGTTTATGTTATATGTTACAAACGAAGACATGAGTAATGCGTTTATCAGTTTAGGGAACATATTTATAAGTCATTATCATAGTTTTTGGAAGTTGCATCTCCTTTTGTTATTTATTTTTAGAAAGTCTTCCTCTTCGGACGCTTGGAGGGAACTGCCACGGCTAGCAATCAAGGCGTCAAATGCCGAATGTTGAGTACATTCACCCGGGGACAGAGGAGGGTGGCCACTAGGGAGGATTATTGGGAGAGATTGAGACGACCCATTGTAGTGTTCATCATCCTCGGTCTGAGCCAAGGTCACATCCTTTTTGATTGATTAGCCACAATAACTTCAGCCCCTAACGGCTCTTCTTTTTCGGGAGGTTTGCTCTCATAATAATTCTGGATCCTATTTGTCAATTCGAGTGGGTCCTTTTGGCATCAATTACTCAAGAGAGTACATCTTTGGCTTAATATTCCCTCTTAATAGCTTACTAAAAATAGTGTTTCACTCAAATTATATTTGATAGAGCTTTTAAAACAAATAACTGCAGTCATACATTTAATTTCATTCGATATTATCCTATTAATTTGTATTCTAAGATTCATGAATTAAGTTTTTTAATAGAAAAAATGATAAGATATCTCATTATTACATCTATTATTACTAAAATTAACATTATAATCCCAGTCATTAAATGAAATATACATAGTTCTCATGAGGTTATTAAAAAGCGTTTTTTTCTTTAAAAATCGATAGTCTTAATATTGAGAATAATATATACAATATGAATAGAATAGTACAATAAAAAGCTTTTGGCTGTGTTTGACTATTTAAAAATATATGTTTTTAACATCAGTCGTGAACATGAAATAAATTATGATTCATCATTTAGTCTTTATTATCAAGACCAAGACGTTCTCATTAGATACAATCTTACTAAAATCCTTATTTGTTCATAAAACGACCTTTAGTACGAGTGAAAATAATAAAATTATATATGAATTACATATATATATATATATGTATCATTTAAAGGCCCATTATTTCTTATCTTCAAATTAATTGCATTATACAACAACAATAGATGACTCAACGTCTCATTTTATTATTATGACTATAAGGAGAGGTCTTTAGATATTAATTTAGATTTCACTCTAAGGTGGTTTTTCCAACTTTGTCTTCCAGGAATAGTATGTTATTAAATTTTGCAAAGCATTTTGAACCGGACAGTACAAAATTGTTTACCGATGATGTAAATATACTTTAAAGAGGTTTTGTGGCTACCAATCTGATTGTTACGTATTTTTATTGTAAAAATAAACAAAAATCCTTCCTGTGAGAGCGTAATAACTTCCACACGTGAGACCATGCCCAATCAGGAAATAAAGAGAATCAAAATTGCAGCCCTCATAACAACATCACTAAATGTCATTAAGGAACAGGTTGGGGCCTCGTTGAAGACAATTTACAACGTTTCCAAGCGCTTGGAGGTTGGGGGTGATCTTTAGCATTCCCCTGGGGCTGGCAGGAAGCCCACTGTCTCAACAAGGCAAATAAAGGCAATTGCTGACATTGATAGAAAGATGGGAACGTCGATATCAACTGCTTCAAGGGCATGGGAAATGGCTGGATTAAAATCCCTAAGGCGTACTGAACGCCCTCTGCTAACTGAACGTCAGTGAGACGTCGGACTTGGCAACAACAAAGCACCCTGCTTCGGGGATGATTTTGGGTCTCGTAGCGTTCAACGGGAAGACCATAAAGCCGGTATGGTTCCCTTTTGGCTACAGATTAACAGCGGAATATTATCTGATTATTCTGTCGTCCAAGGTCCTTCTGTGTATCAAGTCCAAAGTTGGCGACTCTCCTTGGGGTTTGCATCAACAAGATGCAACACTTGCCCACGCTTCCAAGAAAGCTCAAGAACTTTTGGCCAAAGGACTACTGCCCCTCCTTAGAGCCCAGATGTGAACCCACTAGACTTTTATATCTAGGCGCTTGTGGAGACAAAGGCCTATAAAAAGGACACAAAGTATAAATACCTTAAAGGCTGCTGTCAACAAGGCCTGGGCCTCCATTGACGCCGATTACATCCAGTAAATCTGTGGCAGCTTTAGACGTCGCCTGACCAGTGTCATTGAGTCAAATGGTAGCTACATTGTTTAAATTTGGTCCCCAACTTTTTTATTATTCTAAAATGTATGAATAAATTGTTTCTCAAGTCATTCGAAATGTCATTATTGTCCCCATCTGTTCTGAATCCTAATCGATAAATAATTATGCAGAGCCTGGTGTATATAATGTATTTAAGTGTGTTTCTGCAAAATATAGGTATTGCATATCACGCTGGAGCAACAACAAAAATGTCATTCCCCGGAGCAGCCCCTAAAGCAAAGAAACAATGTTATTTTTAACAAGGCTATTATCTTAATGCATGTAAAGATCCAACTGCAAATTATTTGATGACAATGATAAATATGTTTTAGTTAACAGCAACTTATGTGATAAATCTTCTTTTTTTTTGTCTTTTTTACCCGCACCACTTTCATCCTTTTTATATAAAAAGATTATTAAATATATACATTATTTTTTTTGCATAGATGAAGAAAGGTAGATAGGATTTTTTATTTTTAGACGATTTGTAGTAGAAACTTCTTATGCTGGAGAAATGTTAATCAACTCAGTCGATGGAAGGGGATCAAGTAGCATCATCATCTTGTGGAATCTTTAAATCAACGGCTATGTATCTAGCTGCTGCAGCTGGTAAAATTGCTCTTATTTCAAGCGGTTTTATTGGTGCATATGACAAAAGCCTTTTGACCATTAAAGCTTTTGAATTGTGGATTGCAAAGTCTTTGATTTCAACGACGATTTCCTGTTTATAAAGTAAATCATATATATTGTCGATCAAATCCTTTGTTTGATGGTTTTTTATATTTTATAGAAATGTATTGACTCGAGGTTAATATATAATTGACAGCAAACATACATAGATACAAGGATATAAATTCTACTAAACCACATCTTTCAACAAGTATTATTTTCTTGTTTAGAAACCTGAGTTGGATATTTTGTCAAATCATAAGATCAAATAGTTTTTTATACACAACTGAAGCCATAGTCTTATTAAGGTATATGTAAACACATTGTTAGCATATACAATATAATTAAAATATATTTCATTCATTTTCTAAGCTTAAATGCAGCTATCAATATTAACATGTGATCAAGAAGAAAAAAATACATTTGAATAAGCTAAAAAAGAACTTTCATATATCATAATATATTCATGAATGGTTAATACTCAATTTATAACGACATGAGATAGTAGCTAATCATGAAAAGCAAAGATTTGATGAAACTACGTATAGAAGACATGAAGCTCTTACACAAGAGGGCTTATAAAGTTTTAAGGAAATAAAAGATATTTTCACTCTTAAGAATGGAACTACATCAAAATTTAGTACATGCTCTAATATAAGTTTTTTTGTGAAAATATTTCCTTTGCAAAAGATTAGGGTTCATTTTTTGCCCCTTAATATCTTATTGAGTTATTTACTAGTCACTCTCTTAAGTTGAAAATCAATTGAAAATTATATTTTTTCGAATAATGGTACAGTCAATTCATATAATACAAAATGTGAACGACTGGCGTTTGCTACTCGTTGTAAGATGCTCTACATTTTTTTATTGATGCTACTTTTCATTTCCGTAGTTGGGAAGTGTACTATTGAACATTTAATCACATGTAACTACAAAAAAAAAAAAAAATGACACTCTCGAAGCTTAATTGCTCAAAGACTGAGTGAGGGTGGACCCGTCCTAGGAGAAGAACTAATGTGAGTAATGATATTCACAGCCGCGTGCCACGGTGTATAATCGATTAAAGTATTGGACGACTCCAAATCATCGTTGAAATATGCAGGGGAAGACGTACGAATCTTCACTTCATTTGAGGAGGAAATTTGCAAAATTGTTGAGATATTTAAAATATATTTACAAATATCAACATTATATAAAATTTAAGTGCTCTAAAATCCCCCTCCCACATAATATGTTAACATGTATAGAAAACATTATTAAAGAATGCCTTCTCAATGATTAATGTAATGATGTCCTTTGTTTTTATATTGTAATTTTATATACATACGTGTATACCTATATATACTTATAATTGTTTGAAGTGAATTGACACAGAAATAAAGTTTTGTTGTACGTCGGTACAAAAAAAAAAAAAAAAAAAATTATGTAAAGTGTTAATTGAAGTTTCTTTTTTTTTTACAAGATTACTAGTTTGAGATAATTAATTTTAAACTAAAATGTTTATATACCGTTTATATATGCAACTTTTCTAAATAAATAAAGTCATTGGAGAGAAGAACAATATAAATATAAGATATTATTATAGTGAGTACAGAATCATTTCAGAGAATAATCAGTGGCATAAGTCACACATAGTAATAGTTGATCATATCTTATGGCAAAATATTTGAGTTGTTCAATAACTTTAGGGTTCCATAACGTACTTTTAGGAGCTTTTAGTCATTATTCAAAGTTGTAAGATTAAGATAATATCTTTAGGAGTGTTTCATCATAATATATTTTGTTGGTTGTGCTTAAGATGTAAATTCTAGTGGAATATTATCTCTGGCCATTTAGTATGAAATTAAATGACTAGAAATAAAAAATGCATTTTTCTCTTCTTCTTCTTCTTGCCTCAAACATCGTTTAAAGCAAATACGTTCATTATTTTAAAAAGAATATCATATTATTACTAATCCACTCTATGCATATAATGTAGCCATAAACTAATTTTGAAATATGATGTATTAGTTAATTTTTCAAAAATAAACATAATCATCTATAATATTTGACGTATGACATTCATTGATCCAATATTGAGGAAAATTATTTTGCAATTTTATTATGCAGCAAGAATTGAATGGCGTTTTTTGGATGATATTTGAAAATTTCTATAATGTAGATGAGTTATATAGTGAAGCATTATGGGTTTGCACATAACATTGTAGATTTTGAGCAGAAAATATTTAATTAAATGTATTGGTCGGCTTAAGAAGGAGGGTCGTAGTGGATAGCTCCCCGGCTACCCATTCAGTTATTCACCCGAGCTGGGCTTTTAGTCTAAAAATCGTGGGTTGTGAGTTTTTAAGGAGTGCAATTCAAATGCTTTTTTTATTGTTTCCCATGGAAGATCGAGAAGAATTATACATTTATTGTGTATTGAGTGTTACGCCGAAAAAAGTAACTGATTCGTATTTTCTATGTATTTTTTTTATAAGCTATGCCTATGAGAAGGCAAAAGCAACGTTTTTGGAAATAATAGATGTATATTTCTAATAAGCCAACGCGCCACCTTTTTTATTTGTGTTTTTCCATATATTTATGCACACGCAAAAGTTTAGTTCATACGTTATGAGCAAAGTATTTATTTCTGACGTCGGTCCCCATGTAACATTTATACGTCTACTGGAAAATTAAGACGCGTTAATTCATTGATATTTGTGCAGTTCTTCAAATTTTAATAGTGGACTTGCAATATGTACAATTTAACTGAAATTGTAGAAATATTTTTAAAGTTTAGTACATAATGATCTAAATATATCGTGTATTCAACAAACCCCCTTACTATCAATAGATACAACAAACAATTCTCTTTTTAGGTATTAAAAAATGCGTGATCTAAGTTTTTAGATTCTAAGATATCTTTTTAATTTTTAAACCCGATTTTTATTTTAAAACGTGGGCTTATTTAAAAACCACCCGGGTCAGTTTTTTTATAAAAAACGGATTTTTAACAACCCTGCTAAGAAGGTATTATGCGTTGAAGTTCTTTATTTTATTAAGCAAAATAAAGTATTATCATTGTTCAGTGCGCGAATGCGTGTACAACTTTCATTGTTGAAGGTTCAGGTTTTAATACCGAGAGGAGAAGATCAGTTTTGGTCAACCTCATTGATAAGACCCTAGGTTCGATAGACTAATTTTAAAGCTAGTATGCTTATATACGAGGGGAGTTCAAAAAATACGCGGATTCTTCAAATACATGAATTTACTAGTTTAAACATGTTTAAACTTGTTGCAGTGAAAGACTGTTAGCTCTACTGTATTGTACTCGCTTGCATTCTTTCTGCGACTAGCAAGGACGGCGAACGGTGCTTGTCAATAATTGGTGAATTTACCCATGGAACGAAAAGATTTTGAAATAAGAACCAACATCAAGTTTCTCGTAAGACTTGGTTGGAAAGGAGCGGACATTATTCAAGCTTTGGAGACAGTTTACGAAGACCATGCTCCCAAGAAAACTTGTGTCTACAAATGGATTGGAAGATTCAAAGAAGGCAGAGAAGCTGTTGAAGATGAAGAAGGCTGTGGAAGAACAACAACCTCAAGAAATGATGAAAATGTTGATTCTGTTAGGAGCCTGGTTGAAGAAGATGGAACACGAAGACAGTGGATGAGATAGCTAAGACTCTAGAGATATCAGTTGGTTCAGCTCATTCAATTTTACATGAAGATTTAGGCCTGAGCAAGCTTTTCTGCCAGATGGGAGAAATAAGTTAATTGTACATATAAACTAGTAATAAATTGAACAATTCCGTGAATGTTTTGAACTCCCTCGTATATATATATATATATATATATCCTGTCGGATGTAATTTTATCGAACAATATGGGCAAAAAGGTGTCTCGGTACACGAAAAGTAAGTTATATGTATCTTCGATCGTATCGGACGATAGGATAATAAAAATTAGTCTATCGGGAATGAAAATAAGTTAATAATGTTTCTTCGATCTTTAATAATGCTACATTCTGTCAAATATTTCTTTTTTAGCTTTTTAAAATAATTTGGTAATTGAGTTGTTCATTTGACAAAACTTACTTTTATTTCGAAGTCTTGAAATAACTTTTCACAAATTTAGAAATAACAACGCTTTTACTGTACTTTAATGTGAATGCACAAAAAAATATAGGATAGTCATAGACGTTTCATCTATCGAAATATATATTTAGAGAAATATAACTATTTATTATGCTTTAACGTGCTAAATTACATGTATGTACAAATCATAGATATATAAAGACATAGAGGGCTTATTGAATTCTTCCGATGAATACGTTTTTGTGTCCAATATAAACAACTCTCTCTATGATCAGCTTACGATGACGTAGTATAAATCACTTATATTGCTTATATTGGACGCAGAATACAGCTGAACGACGATGTTTCTGTGCTATTGAAGAGAATAAGCTCTCTATATCTTTATATCTCTATGGTACAGGTATTGGTCTTGATTTGCTGAATTGTTATTATGGATTTATTACTATTATATATCTTACCTTATGCAAAAAACACCATTTTATTAACATTATTGTCTTTAATTGATTTAAATAATGTTATGAAATTTTCCACATCAAGGTGCTTCTTCAATAATAAAAACTGGGAGTCAGGAGTGATCTATAACATAAATTGTGGGCTATATGTGAATTAAGCAGAGCTGATAGTTGATACAACCGAATCCTATAATAAATTAGTCCATGCATGTCGCATTAGTTTGCTATTTCGACTTTTTATACAAAATACTACAAATAAATTAGACAACCGGAAATAAATATTCAACATATATATTTGAAAAATTTGAAATATATTTTAATCAAGAATGTACTATTCATAATCCATACCTGCACATATATATATATATTTATGCATGAAAATGAATTTCAATTAGATTTTGATATCGATTTATATAAATTGATATATTCAAGTATATGTAAATTTCCTTTGACTCAAGATCCTTTCAAGTATGCCTATATCTTTGGAAAGATGTCAAAAGGCATAGAATAGCTTTAAAAATATTTTCATTGTGTCGTATTTTTAGCAACGTGCAAGCATTGTTGTCTTTAGGAATTCTAACGGGGAAGTTTTTTTTTTTTTTTTTTTTTTTTTTTTTTCGACCTTATTTTATTTAGCGAAGTTACATATAATTACATATATATAAATAAACATTCTAGTTTAAAATTAAATCGCAAAATATAAAAGTCAATTTCAATAGACAAACATTCTAGTCGTTAAAAAGGATTTTTTTTTGTAAAAAACAATGCGGTAAAAACGGTAAAAAATCACAGTGACAATAAAAATGGTAAATTAATCACAAAAATGTCTTCTGATAAAACCTCTATAAGTTCGTAAGAGTTTTTTAAGATCATTCACTGTTTTGTCCGAGAATGAGGGAAAGTAGCGAACCAAGTCTCCCGCGAACCTCCACTGGGAATCAGCACGTCCTGGAATCTTGATCTCCAGCGCAGAGTAACGAGCAGCAGCGGAAATTTGAATGGATCTTAATTCCTCCGTTTCGATAGTTTTCCCCGACGCAAGGTGCTCCGCTACATAACTTCTGGAGCTTGATAGAGCAAACTCTATTGCTCTTGTTTTCTCCGACGCAGATCGCAGGTTAGATGTGAGACCGAAAAGAAGAATGGGGGAAATATTTTTGTCGTCGATTCGATGAATGTTGAGGCTGATAAAGTCCCTCACGATTTTAAGAACAGGACATTGCGAAAAGGCATGAATAATTGAGTTAAATATTTTGCCACAGTCTTTACATGGAGCGTTGAAGTAAATACAACCCGTGGATATTTGTAACTGGGCAGAGAAGCGTTTTCCATGGCTAAATTTGGAAATCGAACTCAGAATTCTACTCCTCCACGATATCTTCAAATCCAATTCTTTTAAGTATTTGTCGACAATTCTTTCCGCCTCCGCTTTCGTATCTGGAGAGAAACACATTCTTAGATGCCACGGAACGGGGACCATGTGCTCTTCTGCCGCCCTTTGAAGTTTAAAAACAAATTTTCCGGACTTGAAGATAGAGTCATTCGTGAGATCATGTATTGTGAGGATATTGGAGGATAAGGCCATTCTTTCCAAATTTTTCGGGTCGTCTAGATTCTTAAAAAAGAACTTTTTTTCTCTATTTTGACGAATAATGTCAATAGTTGAGGAATTATAAAAACTTGGTATTCCTCTCCATATTATTCTCTGAATCACAGCTAATGAGGTGGAAAAATCTTCTAGGAATCCATTTGTTGCGTCTGTCCCTAACATAATCCAATTATAGGCCGGGCTAGAAGCGATATGATTCCTCCATTCCAAATTTGGATTTTTAGAGAGGTCAATTAAAACTTTCCTATATATTTTGGGAATTATCCTAGACAACAGGGCAAGTCCTCCCCCCAAATCTGATTTCGGACGTTTAAGAGCCGGTAAATAGATTCGATGAAAGAGATTATTTAGCCAGATGCTTTCCTCCTGTAGTGCCTTCTCTGCGATCCACGGAACGGCTGTAGATCTATACAAAACAGCAGGAACCACCCGGTAATTGTACAGGTCAATCCTTTTTTGTAGATTGAATTTCCTCCATTGAGGAATTTTCCCGTCTACAAAGTTTTTAAGGGTAGACCAGTTATTACTTGTAGGACCATAACGTCCCCAAGTAATTCCTAATACGTCCACGGTTTCTTTTATTATTACGCTAGGGAGCTTACAATCCTTGTCAGGAAACCACTTTCCAATCGGCAAAGCAACAGTTTTTTTACGTTTATTTGTAAACCGGATCTTTGGCCGAATTTTTTGAAGAAATTCAGAACAACTTGAATGCGCTTTATCAGTTGTTTTTCAGAATTACCTTCTAAGAAAAGCGTTACGTCATCCGCATACATGTCCATAATGTGTTTTGAATTGCCAACACTGACACCAAAGCCTCCATATTTTTTAATGATGTTATCACTGAGTTCTTTTAGTCCAGCAGCGAATAATAGAGGTGCTGTGGGGCAACCCTGACGACAACTCCTCTTCAAAGTAATTGCCTCACTCTCTACACCCCCTACAGATAAGGAGGAGGTACCATTGAACAATAAAGCTCTGATGGGATTAAAGAACTCCTTAGGAAGTAACTTTTTTATTGCTTTCATGATGTGAGTATGCAGAACCGTATCGAAAGCCTTGGAAAAGTCTACTGCTATTAGGGCACCATAGGAACCCTTGGCATTGACTATTTCGCATACGCTCTGTATATTCCGGGCGATGTCTGAGATTTTCCTTCCCTTTAGGAACCCCTTTTGCACTAAACCAAGTTTAGAATTCAAAATGGGTTCGATTTTTTGAGAGATTATCCCCGAAAGAATTCTATAACTTTCATTTAATACTGTTATAGGTCTCCAACTGTTCGGATCCAAGAGATTGCCTTTTTTAGGAATTAAAGTTATTCGGCCTTTGGTTAGAGCTTGGGGTAACCTCCCGTGAATTTCCATACACTGACCAAATTTGAGGAGGTACGGCACAACCTCTGTTACACAGTGCGAAAACAATTTGCCGCTAATACCATCCGGACCCGATGCTTTATTATCTCGAAAAAACTTCTTTATATGGTTGGAGATGACAACTTCGGAAAAAATAGATGGAGCTATTTTTAATGGACGAGGAAAATTCCTACGTTCGACTCCGAGAATCCGTTGAAAGCGTCTGTGAAAGCAAGCCAAAATTTCATTTTTGTCTTTAATTTCCCTTCCATTTTCAAAAATTCTTCGAATTTCCACAATGGGTGGATGATCCATTTGAGAAAGAGCTTTTAGTCTTGTTGTGTGGCTATTCTCTAACACTTTTTTCCTTTCCATTTCAAACTCCTTAATCTCAGCAAATCTAAAGAGATTGGTTGTGTCCGACGTAATCGAACGAGCAAAAATTGGAGCATTGTTGAGGACATCTTCCAGGTCTTTCTGAAGCCTAGCTGCGTTTCGCCTCTTTTTCCTGACGAAATTTAAAGATGAAGTTTTAATAATATGGTTAAAACTATTGAGAAGGTTGTTATAACCGGCGGAAGGATTAAAATATTTTAAAAGCTTGTTTTGAAGTTGATGTAAAAATGCGGAGTTATCAAATAACCATGATGGAGTTTTAAAACGACCTTGGGGTTTAAAATATTGGAAATCTAAATCTATTAATTTATGATCAGACGCCGGATGAGGACGATAGCAAACATTTTTGAAGGAAGAAAGAAGTACCGAAGACGCGAGGACCAAATCAATTCGAGAAAAATTCCTTCCAGCTCTCCAAGATACGTTGTCATCAGGGTTAATTTTTTTGATAACATCATCCAAACTGATCTCTGCCATAAGTTTTAATAATATTGTTTGATTGGGGTAACGATGCCTTGGTTTATCCAAATCGACGTTAAGATCCCCAATTAATATATGCGGATAAATATTACCTTTACACGAGTTAATCATGGCTTGGTAAAAAGGCAAGTTTCTCTTATTAGGGCCGTATGCGTTTATGAGGTAAAACCCCCCGGTCTTGGTTGGAATAAAAATTTTATGCCATTCACCATCACTATTATAATCTTTCACAAGCTCGGCACGCTCCATCCTTTTACAGACGAACGAAATTATTCCTCGATGTGTTCCGTCACCAGTGAAGAAATGTTCATAGTTTTTTGGAATGCAGAAAGGACAGGAAAAGGAACACGAAGAAGCAAAGGGAGTCCTTACATCTTGGAGACATATTATATCTGGTTTTTCTTTTAAAAGACTCTTCATCAAGGCGTGTCGACCAATTCGATCCTTGCCTCCTCTCGTGTTTAGGGAGAGTATTTTTCCTATTTCCATGTCCAGTTTCTGACACCTATTCATTTGAGAAGTAAAAAAAGCATCAATTTTTGTTTGTGTTTTCCAAGGCATAGGTAAATAAAGTTAAGAAAAAAAACCACTATTTTTTCTGAACCTTGCTGGGGGTTTGTTCTTTCTGTGGGGATAACCCTGTAGAAGGAGAGGTTCTTTTGGATAAAGAACCGGATCTGGTTCTTGACACCAAAATTAATTCCGAGTTTATATGAGGGTTTTTGGGTTTAGAGTGCGGTTTGGAAAATTCCTCACTATTGGGAGGAGAACCATCGATGTCGGCGTTCCCATTTTGAGATTGAATATTAGGATGACTTTCACTTTCTATAGACTCTTCTTCCCCTGAGACTTGTGGGGGGACATCTCCCCCTGAAACAACTCCATCAGGGTTTGGGTGAACCTCCACTGATCCCGAGAGAGGTTCGCTTTCTCCAGCTTCATCTAAATTATCAGAATGAACCAACTCTAGAACCTCATTCGAAGGTTCTGTCCTTTCAACTTCATCCTCGGATAAATTTTCTTCCCTATTAAGATTTTCCTCTAAATTGTTGGGGACGACAACGTCCGTAGAAGTTTCATTTTGTTGCTCAGGAGCTGGGACTTGAGAATCTTCTTTATCCTTTAGGCCACAAGAAGAAGAACTTTCTTCAAGGACCTTTTTTAATGCTCTGGCATAATCAACTACTTTCAATCTTGGGTTGTTACATCCATGCTTAAGGTGACCAATACCGAAGCAGTTTAAACATTGGAGTTTTGCACCTTTAAATTTTAATTTAATAAGACATCCCTGAATCGGGACAACTTGGGGTATATTTGATGGGTTTGCAATAATTTCCACTATATAGTCTCCATCTCTCCATACGTCTCTATAGTTATTATATTTTTTTTCTGCAGCCTCATTAGAGGGGTTTTTCTTTGGGTAGTGAGCAGTAACTTGGCCAAACTGTTTTAACCACTCCACTGCCCATACTTCATCAATCCTTTTGAAGGTGTTTTCCATAGTTATGGTAATCTTCTTTTTTAGGTTTACATCAATCTTGTCCATTCCCTTTATTCTAATCGAGGCATTGACCCGTTTCCCTCCAACTGACTTTACACTGAAGGGGTGAGTTTTCTTCAGATCATCCAGTCTACCTCTGATATCAATTGGAAACTTCGAATAAAAACCAACTTGATTTAAACCGAATTTCGTATTAGCTCCTGCTAATTCGTGTTCCTTGAACCCGAATAGAAGGGCCATGTCATAAATATCAACATGTTTAAGTCCTTCCATTCTGAAAGAACTATCTTCCTTATCCTCTACGACAACAACAAATATTTCCCATCTGAATCTCTTTTCCCAGTTAAGAGATTTTTCTTCTCCTCCTTTGTAATCAGTGCCTCGCTTGAGCGCTCTCGAGTAGAGCAGTCTGGGCACTTCTTCTTCAGGAGGTTTATCTGGCGGGGGTCTTCTTCTTTTTTTGTTTAAAACTCCTTCATCTGGGGGTTTATCCGTAGGTATGTTAAACACTTCCATGTCCTCCTCAGGTCCTTAGCCTGCTAAGAATTAGTAGGAGGAGAAGATAATACTCCGTAGAGCAAGAGGATTAAGGGCGCAAAAATGAAAAGGGAGAGGAGAACTCCCTCCTTGACCTTTTCCCTCCTTGTGTCTGAAGACTTTTTTTTTTCTTTCCTTCTTCTCAACTCAGCCACCACAGTAAGATGCGGGCAAGGAAAATAAATTTTATAATAATAATAAAAAACTACCTCACAGCGAAAAGGAGAAGAAGAAGAAAAAACAACTACAACCTCGCTCCTTGGATCCCTAGAAGATTGAAGACGATCCAATTCCCGGGCTTCCAGAGGAGGTACACTTTGAAAAGGACCTTCAAACGAGACCTGAGGGACTTATGTCACTTTTTACTCAAATAAAAAGGACAAAGCACTCCGAAGACCGAGGATAAAGGCACTTAACACAGGACAGAAAAAAACACGTCCACACTGTATACATAAGAGGATTAAGCTCGTTTTTATATTGTATTGCAATAAATCAATGGAAAGTACTTTTTTCATTCCTGTTATAGATTTTTTTGCCATTTCATTGCCTCTAATGTCCTCAATATCAATGTTATTTTCAAACCATTTAGTGCAAAATGTGATAATATATTAACTAGAGGCATATATCACTCAGAGAGTGCAAACCTCCGCCGTCACGGGGTCCTTATGAGCCTTCCGAGGCGGATTTTTCACGACTGGGGAGGCGTAGAGGGACGGGGGAGGGTTCCCCTAGACGGAAATTCCGAGAGGAAGACGCTCCCGGCACCCAATTTCACATCACAGCGACGTCTATTGGCAGAGTAGGCTAACTTGAAAAATTTAGTAGTATTTAGCTGATTTGGCGCCTTAATTCTGCACTCAGAGATACCAAAATTTAATCACTTCTTCCTTTTGGCATTCCAACAACTCCACAAAATTTCATCCAAATCCGTTCAGTACTTTTTGAGTTATCCTGCTGACAAACCAACAAACCAACAAACTAACAACAAACAAACGCCAGTGAAAACATACCTCCTTCGGCGGAGGTAATATGATTGCAAGGATTCCAATCAGTTTTATTTTGTATGTACATTCTAATTAAACGAGTTATTAATGTTTCCAAATAGTCATTTTTGAAGTATTTTCATTAAAACGACTAGTTCTAAACTTCAATACCTCGTTGAAATTTTAAATAACATAAAACACAAAAATGAAAGCCTTGCAATCATACCTACATTTTGCACCAAATTGTTTCAAAATAGCATTTATATTGAGGACATAAGATGTAATCGAACGCCTAAAAAAATACCTCATAAGTTATCTATATAACTTTTGGGTCAATTGAGGAAACCCATTATTCGATTTCGTTTCAAATTTTCACAAATTGATCTCTATTCACTGAAAAAAATCCTAGGAGGAGCCAAATCTAAAATACGTGAGATAAGAATCACCCAAATATATATATACCATATATATATATACAGGGTGATTCACTTAAATTGAGACTCACATATTACAAACTACATACAATCTTTGTATTAAATTTTACACAAATAATTTTTAAACAAAAATGATAGCACAATGTGTAATTTACAAAATGTATTTCATTAAATTTTCACATATCCTTCTTTGGCCTTCACTACAGCTTTGAACCTCCTCACGGTGGAGGCAACACAGGCAGGAATCTCTTCTCAGCTCAGACCATGACTGAGGGTGGCTTTTTCCTTCTGAAGAGAGTCCTCAGCTGCACGGGGATGTCTTCCTTTTTTCAAGATAAAACCCGGTCATTCTGACTGTTGTGGGTGGCCTGGACCGTGAAAATCTTTGTCTGAGGAAGAGATTCCTGCCTGTGTTGCCTCCACCATGAGGAGGTTCAAAGCTGTAGTGAAGTCCAAAGGAGGATATGTGAAAATTTATTGAAATACATTTTGTAAATTACACATTGTGCTATCATTTTTGTTTAAAATTATTTATGTAAATTTAATACAAAGATTGTAGTTTGTAATATGTGAGTCTCAATTTAAGTGAATCACCCTGTATACCTATATAATATATATATATATATATATATATATATATATATATATATATATATATATATATATATATATATATATATATATATATATATATATATATATATATATATATATATATATATATATATATATATATATATATATATATATATATATATATATATATATATCAAGCAAGCAGAGGATGAATATCTTCGTATTATTAGATTTATTAAATGTAAAAAGATGCATCGAATCATTGATTCTAACTTTAATTTAATTGCTTAATAACTAGATTATAAAATAATATCTATAATGTAATACTTAATATCCATTTTTGCTGTTGTAGCACATTTACCCCTTTGTGTGGTCGTGTTCTTTTCTGTATGTATGTACTTGTTTTATCAATGTATAATTGTAATATTTGTATTTACTATGGTAAGACAGCAATAAATTATATAACTATATATATATATATATATATATATATATATATATATATATATATATATATATATAGTGTATTTATATAACAGTGTATTTATTTTGTACGTTCATTAAAGAATCCGTTTATAATTTCTCATATTATGTTATAAATATTCGAGATGTATCGTGGAAGGATTATGTCCCAATTGATCTCCTACAGGGAACAGTGTTATCATTTATTGGTTATTTTATTATTCACCGAAACCACGGTTCAGGAGACATAAATGGGAATTAATGCATGATCATTCAAACTTTATAGTCGCTATAATACTATCAAACATATGTTTACATATAGAACAGAGGCTTCTCTGCACTTCAACCTATATAATATGTATATACAAGATATACTTAATAAGTGCATTATCTAAAAATGTTAATACAGAAAAGAAGAATGTCAAATGCATCATTTCTACTATAAACGTCTCTTTTTAGAACTTTAGCAACTACAAATTAATCAAACACCTTATTTAAAAGTGGTTTTGAAAGACTATTTTTTATTTAACCAGTCATATCCAAATAAATATCATCTTCCTCATGTTGACTTTAAACAAACATTGAACCATTATAATGTATTACATAGACATTCAAAAGTATCAATTGTCTTTTCTCCTTTGGTAATTTAAATTGTTCATAATTGATTAATCTTTTAAACATTTTTATTGGGTGAATGAAAATCTTGAAAGAGCTTACATTTGTTTAAATTATAAATATTGTTCTTTAAGCTTTCAAAATAAAGGAGGTGACCATTTCCAAACTTAGAAATATGCATGAAAGAAGTTGATATAACGAATTCAATTAAGAAATACTACTATTTTTAAAAGATAAATATTATAACAAAGTCGCCTTCATGAGGTAATGGCATCTTAATGCTCTAATTAGAAATCCTAAATAAATATGTACATTTTTTTATGACTTGCATTTATTGTAGATTGTTTATCTATTGTTTTGTTTAAATATATATATATCAAATTGCTCAAAGTTTAATTCCTTAAACCTTATGTTTAGTTATGACACAGGATAGTATTTTTAAAAATACCATATAAACATATCTGATATGGTTTCCAGAAGAAATGGCCCAATAATTAATTATTTAAGAAAGAAAAGGAAAATGAGGACTCATGGAAGAAAAGGCCCACATACATGGGTAGGCAAGTATTTGAGAGGAATTATACAAATTATATTTCTCGATATAAAAGAAGTAAATAATGAAAAAAACAATTTTCTCCTTGCAATTATAAATAAATGTTATGCTTCTTGTAGACATCACCCAAATTATTTGATTTCGTCACAGCTATGGAAATATTAATATCAGTTGAAGACGCGTTTTTGAAATTAGGACAGAAAAGGAATATATCCTACAGGAGAGTTCACAATCC
Organism: Caligus rogercresseyi; assembly: GCA_013387185.1. Lineage (NCBI taxonomy): Eukaryota > Metazoa > Arthropoda > Copepoda > Siphonostomatoida > Caligidae > Caligus > Caligus rogercresseyi. The sequence goes on from CP045893.1 coordinate 30,766,057, forward strand.
CTTTAGCTATGGGGGTCTTTGAGTTATCGATTTTATATTTTTGTGGAAGTCATTGAATTTTTATTGGGTGAGGAATTTGTAGAAGATTGATGAATTTAGGAAACTCCACCTGCATGAATTTCTCAGATGTCGAAATATATAGCTCTTTCTTACTCCTTATTGTGGTCTAAACAACATTTTAAATTCACTGTGCCTTTACTCCGTACGGATTAAAAACTTTTGTGTCGGTGCTACAGATATCGCAAAAAGATTCGAATTATCGTTGCAGTGGGAAATGCTGACGAGGGGCTGCTTGAACGATTTTACAATTGTAAACCGTAACGCAGATTTCGCTGCTGACGTAACAATGGGCAATTGCTTAAATAATACGTTGTCTGATAAATTTTACTCAGCTAGATTAGGCAATTTATACTTAATTGACCGCCCCCTATTGCCATTTCGTATGAAAGTATACTACACGACAACATCGTTTCTTAGAAAATACATGCATTCTCCTACTTTAACTCCATTTATTGAATATTTGCAGCGACGAAAAATTAATGTGCCTCCTGAAAAAAGCTTAAATAGTATTATAAAAAAGTTTTTAACATCTAATGAGCGATGATTTAAGTACAGAATTTTGACAGGAAACTCTCGAGGTTTCCTCCAAATATTTTAAAGACGCTCGCGAAATGTACGTATTCTGCCATCGTTCAAAGGAAACGACGGATCATATTTTATGGGAATGTCCAGAATTAAGCGGGATCTACAAAGAAGTTATCAAAATTGTAGAAATTGATTTCAAAAACATATAAGAAAAAAGACTTCCTTGCAACGTCCTCGAACGATAAAATTGATGCCATCATCGTAAAAGCACAAAATGTTATATATAAATTAAGAACCGAACTAGACACAAATCTTGACGGGATTTTACCTATTATAAAATTATATACACGTGTAATATTAAAAACACGAACACCACACACTTGATGGACTTAAAAAATGATTTAGACTTTTAATACATGTACTTTCCCTTATTATTACCTCCGCCGAAGGAGGTATTGTTTTCACTGGTGTTGGCTTGTTGGTTGGTTGGTTTGTCAGCAGGATAACTCAAAAAGTACCGAACGGATTCGGATGACACTTTGTGGAGTTGTTGGAAATGCCAAAAGAAACAAGTGAATAAATTTTGGCATCTCTGAGTGCTTCTTTAAGATGCTAAATGAGCTAAATACTAACAAATATTTCAAGTTAGCCTACTCTGCCAATAGATGTCGCTGTGAAATTGGGTGCCGGAGCGTCTTCCTCTCAAAATTTCTTTCGAGGGGAATCCTCCCCCGTCCCTTTACGCCGCCCCAGTCGTGAAAAATCCACCTCGGAAGGCTCATAAGGACCCCGTGACGGCGGAGGTTTAGACTCTCTGAGTGTATACATGCCTCTAGTTTTTTTACTGTGTTTGTCAAATTTTAATAATATTTCTTATTGTACAAACCATTCAATTATTATATTACATGTTTTGTTCGCTATTGTAAAATTTATAAAAATGCCACCCTTGTTTGCTTCTATAATGAACTTTGTTAAAATTATGGCCTGTATTGATTCATTACCTCCGCCGAAGGAGGTATTGTTTTCACTGGCGTTGGTTTGTTGGTTTGTCAGCAGGATAACTCAAAAAGTACTGAACAGATTCGGATGAAACTTGGTGGAGCTGTTGGAAATGTCAAAAGTAACAAGTGATTAAATTTTGGCATCTCTGAGTGCAGAATTAAGATGCAAAACGAGCTAAATACTAATAAATATTTCAAGTTAGCCTACTCTGCCAATAGATGTCGCTATGCTGTAAAATCGGGTGCCGGGAGCGTCTTCCTCTCGGAATTTCCGTCGAGGGGAACCCTCCCCCGTCCCTCTACGCCGCCCCAATTGTGAAAAATCCGCCTCGGAAGGTTCATAAGGACCCCGTGACGGCGGAGGTTTGCACTCTCTGAGTGTATATATACCTCTAGTTGTTAATGCTGTCAATAAAGACATGCTTTTTGGCCGAAAACGAGGAGGACTTCTCTAAGAGGAGCTCTTACAGCACGATGAAAGTTCCAGAATACTCAACACGTGGTCACCTTCGGGTCCACCTCACGCTCAAGAAGCGCTCCGACGTTTCTCTCTTTTCATCATCAACGAGCAGGTCCCCTGCACCGCCCACCCATCTGACATGGTCTACAGCAGTAGTTTCGACCCTCGTCATGTAAATCTGAACGTTCATCATTGAATCATGAGATATTCATATTTAAAAATGTCATTTTGTGTGCCTATAATTATATTTGTTTTAAATGTGTTTCTTAGTCCCTATGCCTCCGCAATTATGGAAATAAAAAATATAAATAAAGCTTACATTTTGGGCGGAAAACCCCCACCCAAATTATAATACAAAATAAGTATGGCTAGATTTAACGTAATTACCGATATTAGAAGCAGTTGAGGGATAATACAGTTTTAATTTCGCTAATATCCAATTCTGGGAATCTGGATGATATGAATGACTTAAAGGAATCCAAAAAGCATTTAAAAATTGGCAAAACTTATGGTAGCTTTATAAAAAAATATATTTGAACATCCAATTCAATGATTTTGTAAAGTACTTACATGTAGGCCCATTAGGACAGACAATTATTGTTCACGGTATTCATTTTTATGAGTTGATTTTTGCATCTCTACAGCAGCGAGTGCTGTGATGCTATATTTCGTGATGTCTACTTTTTTAAATGATCTAATATTCATTCCTTTCAACCAATCATGTTCTATATAAAATTTCCCGTTTCTTATCCTTTCATAACATAGACATAAATATTTCCTTCTATTTATGATTACTTTATAATTACTTCAAATGTGTACCAAAAAAAATCAAAAACCCGACCTCTAAAATGTTATTTTTTATTATTTCTGCTTTGTGTTTGTCTCCCTACAGCTTTTAAGGATGCCTGCATTGCTTTTGGATGGACGTTGAGGAATTGATGAGGTTCTAAAAAGCACTTAAGTTGATATGAATGACCTTTTTTGTATACAAATTAATAAAGGAGTTGTGCTAAAGCTCTTATTTGAAGAATTATTTAATTTTACTCAAATACCTCATGGTCTTCGAGAAAATCGCAATAAAATAAACAGATTGAAATGAAAGACAACCTTTCTTATTTATCTTGAAGTTACTGAAGGAGTAAAACGGTTTTATATGAGAGCATTGGATTTCGTTTACACATTTCTGTAGAAAAAGTTGTGCTACTTATGTCAAAAATATTAAGTCATTATTATTTACTTTATTAAGATCTAGAGGTCTATGGCTTGGTTGATATTAGACTTCTTGACATTCGCAAAAAAAAATCGTTCGTCGTTCGTTTGTCCTTCAATAAAAGTTATCGTTCATCGTTAATTTTAAGTTGAATTGTTTATCGTTCGACATTCTGAAAAATATTCACTTTGTTTTTTTAGAAAGTTTTTTTTCGCCATTATGAAAAAGTGATAACGTTTTTTTAGAAAGAAAATTTGCCAAAAACGAACGAACGATGAACTATGATCGACAAACGATTACAAATGATTAAGATGTTTTTCGGCTTGAAACATCAGAGCCCTCACGGTTCATTAACCAACGAGAGCTGGTCATAGCTACGGGTTTCTTGGTATTATCCGTGCCAATTTAAGGTAATAAATTGTCAATGAGAGACGGTATGTCTATTCTAAATTCGTTTGGGACATAAAATGATTTCGCGTGTTCTATAATAAAATAAAGACCTCTACCGAAATGGAGAAATTCAAACCCGTCCTTGATGTAATAAAAAATAATTCCTCAAAGGAATGATACAGTATCATTTAATTTATACAAAATGTTTTTTGACATTGCATTACTATTCCCAAAAATATAAATTATTATAACGAAATACAAATTATTATTTTTTCGATATACAATTAAGTTCATAAAGTTTCTATACCGTTGCATATAATTCCAAACAAGCATTTTCCTCATAAATAATAATAATTTTAAGGTGTACTATTGATTGATTGATAAAAAACAGAAAGATACAAGATGCCGTTTCATCCATAATATGAGGAGGATAATATGATGTCGAGTCTTATTTCATCAAGACCACCTTCCATTCGTTCAAAGACCTAAGCGGTCTCTCTGAAAGGGTATTACTTCTCTATGTCACAGTATACCATAATTATATTAATTAATTGAACTAACAAAAATATCTCTCATCCTTATGAGCACGATAGATTATGAAAAAATCTATTGGTATAAAAATATATGTTCGGCTGGAACATCACAAATAAATTTAACTTCACGACTCTCTTGGTACTTCGATTCAGCTTATGGAGACTACAACCTATTTATCATACCAATACGACCGTTGGCATCATTCGACAGACCGCTCACAAGGATTTTTACTTGCGGAATGTTCCTGGATTGGACGGTTTGAAGAAAATACTTATCAAGGAACAATGGAAACTTCTTTTCGGATGGTCAATTTATGAATCCATTCACAAGGACTTCTCGGAAACAGCAGATGATTACGGACAATCTTGTATTTTGCCAAATACAAGTAGTAATTACAGGTGTTTATTCAGCTGAACACTTCATATACTTGTTGAAAACTTGTGAATATTCTTAAGGATTTCGTGTTATTCATCTTACTCAATATATTTTATGAATCCTTCAACACTTGTTTTTTCGGTATTGGGAAAACAATAAGTAGGCGGATTTTGAGGTACTGGCCTTCATTAACTCGAAGAAACTTTTACAAACCTCTGCCTCCAATCGAGGCAATTAAAATATTCTTATTTGCAACGACAAGATACACAACATTATCCTTGAAAATAATATCGCTGGAACAAAAAGTTATGTTGACGTTCGCCGGAATATTAATAAAATATTTTCCAAGTCTTTTTTAGCCTTTTGCACATTTTACTATTTTATTTTCATATATATGTTTGAAATTTTAAAATACACAATAGTTATTTATCTGCATGTAAAATTGTTTAATAGTATTTTATTATATATTAATATTCTATTTTATTTGATGTGTTCTACCTAGGAGCAAAAAACATTAAACTACAATATTCATTCTGATTTTAGCACGTATTTACTTTTTTTAATGTATCTGTCTTATATTCATATGAGCTGAATTTATGACTAAGTTTTAGAGCCCCCCCCCAAAAAAAAATTGTTATAAAGGTTATAATAGAAAGTAATCCAAATGATCACTTTCAGGCGATGATCTCACGTCGAAAATCATATGCAATTCCTCCACAGCTTAATTATTTTTACTTTAAGTTATTTCCAAAATCTTAATTGAAAACTACAACGACAAATTGTGTATGGGTTACAGAATAGTTTGGTTTGTATATTTGTACGCTGATGAACGTTTTTTATTATTATTAATGGAAAAATATGTACTACTTATGAAAAACACATTTTTGGGCCCATCTGTTTCTCGCATTAAAAAATATATATTGATAATATTCAAAAATATATTAATAATATTCAAATATAATATTAAATTTACTTTAGCCAAACAAAATACAAATATTTTTTCGTTTCAAATAACTAAATCTATTACATGAACCACAGATTGATGAACTAGGACAGTATTTCCTGGATTTCCTTACCAATATTTATTTATTCCACTCTTTTATTAAGATGGATAACTCTTGAGTTTTGATAAAAATAAATTACACCGAATGTAAATTTATGAGTTTTCCGCTTTTGAAATAATGGGTCTACCATTAATTATGTTGGAGAAAAATATACTTATATTTTATGGATACTTAGTTACGTAAACCAATTTTAGATTTACATAGGTTTTTCCTAATAAATTGGATATTTGAATAAAAAATACATCACAAAGAATTCAACAAAAATAGTGGTTTTATCATATTTCAAAGCTAACTAAAATGCACAAAAATAGAGAGCAACGATTCTTAAATATTATAATAATGAGAAACGGGGGTTTGCTTATCGATTTATAGTGAAGGATTTAAACGTCTTCTAAAAACAAGTCTCACATAGTTATTGGCTCCTGCCATTTTCTAGTGATGTTTCCATATTAAATAAACCTGTGCTAAAGGATATATATTCGGAAATATGATATATTTTATGAAAGGGGTTTCTATCAATACAAATTCGTCTCATGCATGTCTATTGATTCCTATATTTACTTTTTTCCTTCTATGTTTGTCTATTTTCATAGTACACTATATAAATACATAGCCTACAAAATAAAAGTTTTGGTTTTAAAAAGAATGTTGTTTTGGTGTACAACTCAGCCTCTTTCATAAAGTGTATTTATGATACTAGCTCATACAATAATGTTATCAATACCATGCATTTTGCACCAATAGGAGGAGTATAATGCTAAACAAAACTTTATTATATAGGAACAATAAAAATAACAGGAAAACCCTGAAGGTAATTCAATGCCATCATCATTAAAACCTAATTGCAAGTTAAAATGATTATATATTATAAATTTTTCTTATTTTGCATTAGCAATGATATATATATATATATATATATATATATATATATATATATATATATATATATATATATATATATATAATTTCACTTTTTTAGGATATGAGAGTCGGGCTCCCCCTAGGATTTTACTTTAGTACATAGAGATCATCTTGTGAAAGTTTAAACGAAATCGAATAATAGGAAGTGTCCGCTCAACTCAAAAGTTATATAGTAAACTTATGTAGTATTTTTTTTTCGTCATTCGATCACCTCTAATTCTAATCTTAATTTCACTGCTATTTTCAAACAATGTGCCGCAAAATGTAGATATGCTCGCAAGGATTCCAGATCAGTTTTATTTTTTTATGTACATTCAAAATTCAACGAAAAGTTTAAGTTTTTAAATAATCATTTTATGGAAGATGCCCCAAAAATGAACATTTTGAAACTTTATTTTCTTGTTTGATTTTGGATGTATGTACATAAAAATTAAAAACTGACTTGGAATTCTTGCAAGCATACCTACGTTTTGCGGTAAATTGTTTGAAAATAGCATTGAAATTTAAAGCATTAGAGGCGATCGAATGACGCAAAAATTTTTTTTACATAAGTTAACTACACAACATTTGGGCCCGTTGAGCTGACACTTCCCATTATTCGATTTCGTTCAAACCTTCACAAGATGATCTCTATGCACTAAAGTAAAATCCTAGGGAAACCACCGGGACACCGGGCTGGTATTTAAATTTTTCAAGCCGGGCCGGGACTTTAATATATTCGATCCTTCGTCATTCTGAAAGTGACAACGTTTAAAAAAAAAATAATAATAATTTTTTTTAAACTTAAGTGTTATTTTATAAAAGAAAGTGATTTTTTAATTTTTTTAAAATATTAAAACATCTTTACTGAAAAAAAAAAACGTCGTCACTTTCACAATGACGAACGAACAACAATATGTAAGTGTTCCCTATTAATTGGTGGGGATCCTTACTTTATCATACGTATCTTGTAAATATAGGTCAAGTAATAAAAAAACTCTATGCCAAGATTTGTCTTATAAGAAATATGCAGATAAAAAATGCTACCAATATGCTCCACTTTTTACATTTACAATAGTCACATTCAGTTTCAAACAAATCACCTCGTGTTTTGATGTATCAAGATTGCATGTTTTATATATATATATATATATTTCTTTTCATTGACCATATACCAATCACTGAATTGAGTTCCGTAAGGTCAAATACTCTTTATATCTAGCAACATCTATGTCCTTTTTCGATTTTTTGTTAGAATAATTGCTAGATCGTTGATTTTCAATATGAAAAAGGATTATTTTTATAGAAATGATTGAACTATAGGGTGATATTGTAAACATCTAACAGATTAATAATATAACTTGCAATAAAGACATCTAAAAACCCAAATAATATTTAACTGACTAAAAGATTCAATCATAACTATTTATGATGGGAGTCCGTAAAGGGGGTTTTCATAATAATTTCCGGGCACAGCGGGAGGAAATCCGCCTCATTATTTACTGAATTTCAATATTATATATATATCAGAAAACGATCGGCCCGGGTCCCGGCTGTTTTTTGAATGTTCCGGCCCGGTATTTATACTATACGTGCTACTAGAGTAGTAGAATATAGAAGGTGTAGTAAAAGCTCTTTTTGTTGACATTTGTTCTCAGATATTCCAATGAACCTTATTTTTAAAAGATAATACTTTTAAAATATTTATTATTTACTTCAATGATATAAAAATATGTCTTCAATAATACAATAAGAAACGAGAAGCATTTTGAAATATAGATATATATTTTTAAATCTAAATTAATTATCAAATGATGTGCAAAAATGATGTTATGACGATATGACCCAATTGCTTATTTTGTTTGTACATTTAGAGTAAAATATTTACAACCCAATCCTCTTCAAACGGCAGAAGAAATTATGTTTTTCCATAAATATTTGTGGACTTGTTGTAATACTCAGATACTCTGTTAAGTACTGTTAAAAGTTCGATAAATTAGTTATTTTTCTTTCAAACTAGTTGCACATGTCAAAATAAAAGCTATATGAATTTGTTTACAAAAAAAGTCATCTAAATAATATTTTAGGTGGATCGTGGGCGAAGTTATAGAAGTCACAAAACAAATGTCATACTTCAGAAAATACACGCAAGTGTTGATATGCGATTCTAGTAACCTCGTGAAACAACGCAAGTGCATACAAGGTTCATATGTATATAAGTAGAATACTTTGTATACCTTGATTACATATTTTGATAAGATGATTAATTCTTACGTTATTAGTGAAAAACTATTTTTAATTGGCTTTTTGTTAGTCGGAAGAAATAAAGCAATATGACTGTAAATATATCTTCCAGTACAAAACACTCTACTATAATATATGCCTGTATTAATAAATACCTGTGCTTGGAATAATTTCAAATTAATTTCCATCTTCTTATTCTGAATTATCACAGATAGACCTTCTTTTCGTTACTTATGACCTGATTCATTATTTGACTATCTAAATCATCTATTCCTTTGGTCGTAATGACATTAAAATCGGGATGATTATTGACCGGAATTGAACTATTTTATACAGTTTTAATTTGATAATGTTGAATTTTGAACCTGTTTTCTAACTGAATAGTTACATTTCTAATCGTTTCAAATAAATTAGATAACAAACACATTGTTCGAAATAATATATCTTCTCGTAAAGTTGTTTCTTTGGGGAAATGATCGAGTTTTAAGCAATACAAATACAATCATCTTCATCAAAATATGAATTAACCTTCAATATAAGTTCTATCAAAAAAACTTGCAGATTTTTTTGAAGGTCTTTATTTCAATTTTAACTGAGTATACAAAGTAATAATGGCGGTAAAACTGTGTATAAAAATAAGAAATGAATAAACATTATAGTTTAAAATTAGACTAACTGCCAAAAGACCTAGCGTCAATAAGGACATATCAAAGCAGATATTTAGCTTTTCAAGTATTTATAAACAATTTGTTATTTTGTACAACTATTTTAATTAGCATATTTCAGTTTGACAAATAAAACATTTAATATTAGTAACCACAGAAGCGTTAAAATGCAAATATATATTTTTTTTTTTTGTAAAATTTGTTTTAGCGAACTTTTAAGGAACAGTTAAATATTTTCAAGTATTAAGATGTTATCGGGTTTTTTTATTGATATGCACAATTAGTCATGCAATTATTGTTAAATATTTTATCAAAACATTTCTTGATTCTTTAGCTTTTTATTTATAATGTTAATTGTTAAAAATAAGTTTATTTATATACAGTGCGTATCAGTAGCATCCGTCAATTACTTATTAGTACCAAAAAGGAGCCGAAATCACATCTAAAGTATACATCTTAGAAAACACTATAAAACATTAATCTTTTTATTTATATAATGAATATTATTTTTTCATGTTAATTTCTTCAGCGACCATCGACGTGGAAGCTTTTGCAGGCCTTGGTGATGATCTCATTATCGATATTTATCACTCCAGTAGATATTCCCCCGGTGCGTAAAGATGCCGGGACCGCACGTTGTTTTTCCAGCTCCATGTAACGATATATACTTTGTTACCACTTGAGTCAAAATTTTAATTGATACATAAGACTAACATAATATACAGCTAAATCATCTGAGACACACATTGTTTTGGGAGCTGGTATAAATGAAATGTTTTATGCTATTTCTATATTCATGGAGAACATAATTTGCATTAAATTTGGGTTATAGAATCAAGTTTCCACTGCAGAATTGTTGTCGATGCTTCAAAATGTAGTTGACAATAAGGTTATGTAAAAAGAAGTTTACAAGACTTCCATGAAGGTCGAGAACGTGTTGAAGACGAGAAGCTTTCTGGGAGACCACCAACCGCAACAGACGAAGCTCACGTCCAAAAGTTTAAAAAATGGTGTTGGAAAAACGTCATTAATCCATAAGAGACATTTCTGTTGAGATTGTCATATCAAGAAGCTCGGTCAATTCCATTTCGATGGATGTGTTGTTGGCTCTTAAACGCGTCAAATCTCGACTGGTACCAAAATCATTGATTTTTTCTCGAAAAAAGACGTCTGCAGTATGCGAAACAATACATTACTACTACAAAGACAAGCCAATATATATATACATATACTAATAAAAAAGAATTCTGTTCGTTCGTTCGTTCGTTTCCCTGTATCTCCCGAACGACTAATTAGATCCTGACAAAATTTTCAGTGAATAGTTTTGAGAGCTCAGGGAGTGTTTTAGTGGGGTCGTAAATTCCCTGAAAAATCGTCATCGCCATGCTTATCTTATTTGCCAAAACGTTTTTTGTCGATTTTTTAAAATTGCCAACTTAGATTTTGACCAAATTTTCTGTAGATGACACTGACGACGTGTTTATGTTTTATTGGGTATTTACCAGAAAATTCGTTTTCTATAGGATTGCTTAAAAATAAGTTTTTTTCTGTCCCTGTCTTCCCCCCCCCCCAAATTTAGGTTTTAAATCTTACAACTTTTTATAATGCAACATCGCGCTATTCAAATTTTAATAATGCCAAGCGATAGAAAGTGATGTCAATCACTCTCAACTTTTCTTGATAAAGATATGAAGTTAAAGTCCCTCTTAAGTTTTTTCTTTTGCTGTTTTCCTCCATCAGCGGCAGGGTATGTAAAAACCCAAAAATTTGAAAAAACCCGGGTTTTTTAACCGGGTTTTTTTCGGGTTTTTTCAAAATTTTAGTTTTTTTACATACCCTGATCAGCGGAGATCAAACTTATACTCTAATATTCATCACTACCATACATATCTTTTGCACTTTTGTTCTCTATTAAATTCCTTCAAATATAATTTATCTTTATGAAGTTTAAATACCCAGCCCTAAGGAATAGAAAACGGAAAAATGGCAAAGACGATGCAATGACGACTTTTTAAGGAACTACTTTTCATAAAAAATTTACATAGGCATAATGACTTAAAATAACTTATTTTTACGATGTTTAAACTCCCAGGCTTAAGGAACAAAAAATGGCAATGAAGACCCAATGAAAACTTTTAAGGAACTGATTTTAATATGAAAAGTCACATGTGATGGCATCACTTAAAAATTTCGTATAATCTTTTTTCTATTCCAAAGACTATTATCATGTTGGAAAGTCTCGGGCAGCACCGGGTAACATCCGCTAGTATATATATATATATATATATATATTTTTTTTTTTATCATACAAATTGTTTTAAAAAACTATTTAGAATGTCTCGTGTTATATGGATACTGATAAATGGTAATAAGGTCATGACAAAGAAATTTTTACTCTTGTGGACTCCAAGCTTCTCTTTTAAAGTTCCAGCTGTTGGAAAACAATTGTATTTAGATATAAGGTATTTATGAGTGCATATTTTTTTGTGGGTTGTCACATCTATACCCTCATTGTATGGTTAAAAATCACTTTATCTCAAATTGTATACGTACTTTTTATGTATACATTGTAAACCAGCTATTATCCACTCACTAACTAAGTTCTTATTTTTAACAATGATTTATGGTATTGGTGAGAATGAAAAAAAATACATTTTGTTTTAATAATAAGAAAATTAAATTTAAAATTTTCCATAACATCCCGAAAATATAGAGTTAACAACATTTTCAAACATTTGAACAAATATGGTTTGTAGGATTCAAAAGTCTATAAAGTTATTTTAAAAGTTATATAAAAAAGTTTGTATGTAAATTCGTTCGTCATTTGTTTGATGGTAAAAAATAAAAATGTTATACATTTTTTATTACATTGAAATAAAGTAACTAAACTTCGCAGACAAAATTCAATAGCCAATACAAAAAAAAAAATATAGTGTAATGTGTATTTAAAAAGATGCCGTTACCTTTGAAGACCTCAAACGATATGCTCTATTAGAGTTCGAATGATATATCGGTTTCATTGACGCTGATATTGTTTTTTCAACTATCGATATGAGCAAAATTTTGGCTCCAATAGTTGCCGTTATACGTTAAAATCTTAATTTTTTAACGCTTTAAATTTTTGAGGATAATTTTTCAAGGCTATAAAATGTTAGTATTTTTTAAGGGAGTTTTTTAATGTCGTATGTCGTTCGCGAACGGAAAAAAAATGACGAATGACAACACAATTTCCTAACGTTCGGCATTCGGTTAAAAAAATCATACGGTAACTTCAAGTTTTCACTCATTCAAAATATTTTCATGAATGAAAAATAGAAAAGTATTTTCAATAAACTAGTAGTGTTGTACTTTTTTATGAGAAAAAAATATTTATAAAAAATGTCGTCACTTTTATTCGAAATGACGGACGACAAACGGTTCAATCTTAAAACGAACGATGAACGACGAACGATAATCTTAATGAACAACAAACGAAAATCGTACGACAATTTTCCCAAAAGTCAACAAGTTTGATATATATATATATGTTACGGGCAATATGAATAATCGGGTAATTTACAAAAATATATGTGAATGTTTCATTCTAACACTACCTATTATTATAAATACTCTTTTTATATTGCCCGATCAAGCATACATTTTTTGCAAAATGTCCGCTTTAGCGGTCATTTTATAAATTATATATATATATATGTATATATATATAAATCTTTTAATGAATATTATTTGTTACAACAGAACGCTCCAAACAAAAATTCAAATGATTCCATTGTCTAAAGATGCATTATATCATGTTTATCAGCATTTTTTTCGTATAATCACATGAATATAAGCAGATTATCTTGAAGCCTTATGAATATAAACACAAATAATCAATGTTTAAAAACTTTGTAAATTATGTGTAGAGTATGTTTTAATAAATATTGATAATATGCCAATACTTGAATCCTGATTCTTATATCATTTACATCAATGTAATCACACATGGTCTTCCTAATGTTTTAGATGTAAATATTAATTTACTCCCAAGAGGGTAGCAGTACTCAATTAAGAATAGAAAGGTCTTCCATTATACGAAGTAAAAGGAAAAAAATAAATATATTATTCTTTATGGCTTAATCAATTATCCCGTAGATTAAAGAAAACTATAAGAGTGTTTATGTTAACACTACCTTGGGAGCACAATGACATGAAGCCCTAGATTGTATTGATTATACCATAAAAATATCTAAACTGAAAAACATAATTGAAGTTCCTATTTAGACAAAAAACATATTTATTAAAAGTGTTAAGCTTATGTGAATTTGTAAAAACTAGTTAACAAATTTAAATGATTATTGTTGAAGAAAAAAGTGATCTATGCTTAATTTTATGTGCATCCTCCTTTTTTCTTGTTCCTTTTTTAAAAGCAAATTCATATTTTTATATATGCAACAAATTGCAGTACGTTAAAAAAGCGCTTAAATATTGTTCATCTTTGTAGCTGAATTATAAATGTCATATAATTCAGCTACAAAGATGAACAATTGACGAAATTGTGGAACATTATCCGAAGAAACCCCCTGTCAACAAAGAAGCCGAACAAAAATACAGACAATATAAGGATTTATGGAGGGACTGGGATTACATAGTGGAATTAATGTCAAATCTTTCATTGATACCACAAATAGCTTCTATTCAAGGTTGCTTAGTAAGACTCAAGTTCAAGGGTACCAGATTAAAATGTCAAAACTGTTTTGGTCTTGGCCATACAAAACATGTATGTGATCAAACAAAAAGAAGCATCTGAGAGTATGTAGTTATGCTTAAGGATAGTGGGGGAAAAAATCTTTTAATTAATAGCCAATCAACAATTGAAGCACAAACTGTAGAGGAAGAAGTTATCGTGGCTGTTGGTACGAATGTGCCTCACGAAGTTGTCAACGTCGAGGAATCTTCGCAATTCCATATTTCAGGACAAAGTGAAGCAGTAGAGGAAAATCATACTTCAGAAGAGATTTCAATTATAGAACATAAAAATTTTCCGTTGATGTGACAAATGAAGAACTAACTGAATTGGAGGTATGTTCTACAAAAGACAAAACAAATAACGCAGCAACTGAGAATGGAGTAGTTAATAATACTTCAATTCATCCCATTTCCATTTCCGAAAGTGCCGGTTCAAGCGACGTCCTTTCATCCATCGAGGGTGAAGGTAGTATTGTTTCTTTGATTTGTTTTACCAAAAGTGAAAGACAATTAGATTCTAACGGAACTGATGAGGATTCTAGAAATAGTAAATCTTATCCAAGAAAGTCAATGCTGAACCCTGAAGTGATCTTACCAACTAGAACAAGGTCGGGATCACTTTCCAAAGAACATCAACCATATCAGCCCTGTCTCTCAAAAAGACCTTCTTGACAAACTTCAACAAAACTAGAATTTACGGTTAATATTACGACGGTGTCTTTTAAATGTCCTTTATTCAAACAAAAATAGACAACTTTTTTCAACCATCTGCATCAAGGGATCACAATATAAATATGGGAATAGGCAAAATATTATCTTTGAATACAAGAGGGTGTAGAAATCGTCTGTAAAGACATTCATCTATTAAAATCTCATGTATCAAAACCAAATATTATTTGTTTACAAGATATTAAATCTCCGACATCTTCTACTTGTTCTCTTGATTGTTCGAAATGTATCCCAAAAATTACTACCATTTTTTTTACAGGGAATTGGTTCAGTCGATAAGTAGTTTCTTTTATTTCAAAGTCAATACTTACTTGCCCTAAGTTAGTTCTAACTTGCCCTAAGTTAGAACTTTTTAAGGAACTACTTTTCATAAAAAATTAACATAGGCATAATGACTTAAAATAACTTCTTTTTACGATGTTTAAATTCCCAGGCTTAAGGAACAAAAAAACGGAAAAATGGCAATGAAGACCCAATGACAACTTTTAAGCAACTGATTTTAATATGAAAAGTCACATGAGCAAAGGGGATTGGCAAAAAAAAATTATATCAACGACAAATGGCGGCTTTTATATCATCAATGCCTATGGCCCAAATGTCAAATGTACATGCTTTTACCAAGCTACAATCAATCAATACAAATATGATTATATCCGTTGTTGGTTATAGGGGATCTCAATGTTGATCTGTACCAGTCAACAATGAAACACCCTAATTATCCAATCTTGTCCAAGCTTCTTCATTCTCTACATGACGTAATTAAAATTTTCTGTCCTAACAAAAATGTTTCTTGGAGATGTGGAAATAAGTCTTCAAGGATGACTTAACATTATCTTCTCCTTCAATACGGCTTAAGCTCAGTTCATGAGTTGCTTGAGATCGATTGCCATAAAGACCGAGAAAAAAGACGTTTTAGGGGGCCTCAATGCATTTTAAACGATAATTATTTTAAGTGCGGAAATTTTAGGAATTACTTGAGAAGGAACGGGTTCATCAGAATTGAATTGGTTGAATAATAAAAAATCTAATCAGTCGATCAATCCCACTCCGGAGAAATAATAACCTCCAAAAGAGGATTAACCTCCATAATTACATCATTGTCCCCGCCATTATTTTAAAGCGACTTCTATTCCTTGGTTAGCGGAGCGAGACATAATGGAAGAATAATTTTGACTCAACAAGTTATTCCATTAGAGCTATCTGAAGGCTCTGAAATGACCAAGATCACACCTAGGAGAAGGTCTAAGTTATTGTCCAAAATTTTATCCAAGATTTTTCACAAGGTTTTAATCGATATCTCAACGCATCCGCATGATGAATGGTGTTCAGTTTTTAAAACAAATCCTGCTTTTATTTGGTTAATGTTAGGAACCAATTTTACATATGACAAGCTAGAATTTATCCAGTTTTTTTGGCAAATATTCAACGATTAATTTTAATTCAAACTCCACAATTGATATTGCCGGGCAAAACTGTACAAATAAATTTTTCTTTCGAAACCTTCCTGCACCAAAAGAGCTGGAGTGGATTGCTCTATCGCGAGAGATTTATTCAATCCACGATCTTCATCGAAAGCCAGTATATAATTCTGGAAAGTTTTTCTTTCCACTTAGGCGAGCGGCAATCTTTCATCAAGTTCCAGACCCTTGGCATTTGAAGATGTCATTTTGTTGAATTCTAAAGAAGAAGCTGACCAAATTTGCGAGAAATATATTATATAATTGAATCTTCCTTTATCGTGGGGACCACGAATATTGAGTTCAATTTCGGGAATTTATGAAGACAGGTGGTTCCCACTCAGTTCCAAATATCGTCGGGTTCTATTTTCTTAACACTCCATGCAAAGATTACAACAAAATATTGCATGCATTTGTATATTGCCCGGCTCTTGACATCTTGAGAGAGTTTGTTTCTCTAAATGTCAGGGGGATATGTGAAAAAATGTACCTCCAATAATTTTATTTGGTCTTAATTCAAACCATAAAAGTCCCCCAAAATCGCGTGCCTTGGACATGTCTCTTCTAAGTTGCCGAAGTTATATTTCTCAACAGCTAGTTAGCGCCGATATTCTTATCCAAGTAAGATATCAAAACTATTTTGATCTCTACTGCAGCTAGTACTCAGCCTTATCCATTAAGATCCCTGATGTCAATTGTTCCTCTTGGATGAATACAGGCGACTTAGTCAGATTTTATCCGTCCTGCTCAAAGCAATGTCTCAATTTCTTAAAAAACTTAATAAAGGTTAACAAAAAATTTAAGAAGTTAAATAAATAATATTATGGTTTGCCCTTTCTGCGGCAGTGATTTATCCTAGGAATTCTCAAATTTTATTGTACCATATTCATTATACAATGTTTGTTACTTGTATTGGGATTTAATCTTTAAAGAATAATTTTTATAATTATTGTATTGTCTTATGTAGGTATTGTGCTTTGTTTTAAATATTGCTGAGTAACTTTTATATTGTGGGAACTAATTTTAAACTACAATGTTTATTTATACATTATATTATGTGTAATTTCTTAGAACAAATAAAGTAATAAATAGGTGTCATATCTTTATTTTAGTTGAATAAACGTTTTTTTTTTTTTCACGTTTTTTGCTCCTTGTTGAAAAAAAGATTCGAAGTAGGTATCATTTCTAAGTATATAAGAAATAAAAATGGTGAAACTGGAGACAATTCTCATTGCGGCGGTGCACGATAAAAGTCATAAGTCTAAAAAAATCCTGTTTCCTCAAACGATTCTTGGACTAGTTATGTTTGTTTTATATCTGATTGCCAAAAGATACAAACATGAGTAAAATAGTATTGAAAGGGAATGATCGGAACGGAATATAATAGTGTTTAATATATACTCAAGTTATTTGCTGTTATTTTTAGTAAATTTTAAACACTTTAAATAACAAAATAACTTTTATTCTTTTTATTGGCTTTTAATTTATTATTTTGTGTTTCATGTCCGGTAGAACTTGATCTATATAGTAGATAAGTATAGTACACATCATTGAAAAACTTTTCAACATTTGTAAAGAATGGCCGAACAAACCAAAAATAAAATAAATATATTTAAAAATCAAATCTAACTATAGATATAAATAATTTACCATGCCATATTACTATTTAGTTTAAAGAAATTTACAAATCCATTATCGTCTGGAATGAGTTTTGATAATGCATCCTCATTCTTTTTTACGATGTGCAAATGCAATAACTGATATTGATATCAATTAATCAGGATCCTTCTTTGATTAAAAATTAATGTATTTCTGTATATTAAATTCATTTAATTTTAAGTAATAAAAGGGCTCCGACTTCTACCAAACTATAGTTTGATATAAAAGCCCCGTGAGGATGCCAATATCTAGAAGCTAAACAAACTAAGAACCTATATTTTATTAAACATTTGAAGGAATAATAATAATTCCAAATTTATACATATCAAGCATAAATTTTTATATATAATGTAAATCAATTACTATATCGAAAAGACAATCACAACAATAGTTATTTTACCACTTACATTACCCAATGTAAAATGCTCTCCATCCAAATAAAAAGGAATAAATAAATTTCACTTCCTATGCTGCATCCCAAACCTATGAAAATATTTGGGCTTTTGTTTAGTGTCGAGAATTTGCAATGGGTTCACCTGACATATTTGTTTGTTTTTTTCATTTTGTTTTCATATTTAAATACTCCAATGATTAATAAAGTTTTCTGGACGATTGGAGAAGATCATAAAAGGAGTCACCAACACTATTCATATGAATAAAAAAGAATACATACAGTCGCAGTTGACTTTATTTCTTAACAAATGGCTTTAAAGCAATACCAGTCTATTTTTGGCTTGTACGAATCTGTAGACAGACCTGCAGTACCAATCAAATTGCGTCTGGCTGAAACCACTTCCAAGAAGCTACGTAAAAATTGTTTAAAGCCATCAATAGAACCTTCCATTAATTATTTAAAAAGACGTTCTATAAAAATACCAGTGCTTAAAGCTATAAATGTTATCAGAAGTGATATGCTGTCGTCATCAGAGAAGTGGTCTAAATACCTACTATGTTCTCTCTAGTACACTCGAAGTGCAAGACAAAAAAATTATGGAAGCTCAAAGTAAATATTCTTTTTACCGTACGGAGAATGAGTCCATGACCACTTTTATATGACTGCACGTATCTTAGTCCTTTATATAAATCCGTTTCCGATCTTTTAAATGACAATTTATTGTTTATCAACCAAAGTGATGTGATTTTATTGCCTTTTATGTTGGACTCGATGAACGTTTTATTAATTATTATTACTAAAAACACAGCATGTACAATATACAAGGAGAAGTACATAATGCAACGATATTTCGGGGATTTTATCCATGGCTTAACTCCACTAAGTTTTAAAGGATACATGTCGTAAGAAATGAGGTTTTACTCGAATATTCTTTCAAGTTTTTAATAATATTTTTATTGTCTGTTTTATTATTTGAAGAATAACATGAAGCCTGTTGGCCAAGAAAAAAAATCAAGATTGTATAATCCTTTCCAAACTTGATTTGGATCCATGATCGCTGACGGCTGTGACTTTATATGCAGATGATATCAACTCGCATTTTTATCACCGCACAAAATCTTGAAAAAAAAAATACTGAGAGTTATGAGAAGTACTTTCTTTCTTTGGAAGTATAGGGCTTAAAGGAGTGTTAGTGGTGTCATTCATAGAGATACAAATATATAGAGAGCTTATTCAATTCAAAGGTAGGGAACATCGTTCAGCAGTTGCCTGTGCCCAATATAAACAAAGTAATTTGTATTATGTCACCGTAAGTTGATCATAGAGATATAAATATTTGTTTATATTGGGAACAATGATGTATTTCTCTGAAGAATCCAATAAGATCTCTATGTCTTTATATCTCTATGGTGTCATACACATCAACCAGAAGATAAAGTAATGAATGTTTTTTGTATAGAATTGTCATCCTGTTCCTAATGAAGCGAGTTTGAACGATAAGGTTATACAACAAAGAACATCATCTTAAATGTCTAACACATTAATGTTATTGTCTATTTCGTCGGAGGGAATTACATAATCATCTTGGAGACATGAATAAGCATGTTTTAAATTTGTGGGAGTGCGATAGCCATTTGCGTTCAGGCGTGTTCAATTCTTAGGTTTAAATCCCGAGAGGGGATGGTCATTTTTGGTCTAACTCATTAATAAGATCCTAAGTTTAATAGATTAATTTACTCGCTATAATGCTTATTTATATCCAGGCGGATGCAATTCTGTCGAACCGTATATGCAACAAAAATATCCATCGGTTAAAGGGTATTTTGATGAGGATGAACTCATTCTCACGAGATTCGAACCTAAGTAATGATGAATTAAGCCATTTTGATACTGATTGGCAGTGGAATGAAACCCATGTATGTGAGAAACTCCATGGAGGGGAAGAGGAAAGCTGAGATCCCAGTGTTAATTAGAGATTACGTTACCTTATTATGGAGAGGGTTTGGGGGCGGGTGGAGAAGATGGACTGGTCGGAGTCGATACTTCTTACGTGGGTTAAAGGATTGATGGATGCCCACTTGCAAGGCTCTATCCTCTGGACAGATATGAGGGAGACCATATCTCTCATATTTTGGGAGATAAAACTGTATCACAATCAATCCTTTAACCCACGTAAGAAGTATCATGTGATTTGCTCACAAATAGGGAGGAAGTTGCCAGCCCGTAGCGGAACCACTTATCGGCAGAGTATATATATATTGATATTATTCCTTTTGTTACGAAACGAAGAAAATTTTAACAATCACGAAACCTTTAGAACGATGAGCATAGATATGAGGAGCATAGGTGTCGAATGATTTTTGCTCAATTATTCGATAATAAAGTCGTTTTTAATGATTCTAATGGTCTCGATGGCTATTCTAAAGCCTGGAACGTATGTAAATATAACTTTGCAGCTGAAAAAATTGCCCATGAGTGATATATCTATCATAACGTGAAAGTGTCCGTTTTGTCCCATTTTTAACGACTATAATGCAATTGTCTAATTACATAATCAGAGTTTTGGAAATATCACTTTACCAATAGATTTATTGTATCTTTCTTCGAAATTGTATTAGCAATGTATAATGTCAATTGCTGCCTTGTCCTGGAAATCATAGATCCGTATGTACCATTGGCCTAAAACATGAAAATTTTAATATTTAAATTGTGGCCAGAAAAAACAAATATCACGACTAAATAATCATATATCTGTAATCCCATTCTCTAAATTACTAGATTCATTGTTTTTTTTGTATTGGCAAGACAAAAGTCATTTTTTGTTGCATAGTGTATGTAATCTATTGATCTAAACTGGTGTGTATTCATAAAAGAAAATTCTTTGTATAGAGATATACAGTATTCACCGCATAATCGGGACAGGCTGGGAGTAGCAATAACGGCCCCTTTAAGCGGGGTGCCCGATTTCGCGATGAGCTGATTACACAACTCTTCATGCTTACTTCTTCTCTCTCCCCCCCCCCTCATTTCACTCAGTGACTGACACATTTCGTGTATAAATCAAAGATCACTTGAAAAAATGTGTCCCGTTTATCAGAGGCTTGCGCCCGATTATCCGGTAAAAATGACGTGCACTGGAAGTGTTCTGGGAGGTGTATGTCATTTAAGCGAGGTACCCGATTATCAGGTGCCCGATTATGCGGTGAATACTGTACTACATATAAACAGTAGCATAGAAATAAATGTCTATTTATTTTCGTTTTAACAAAATTATTTAGGATTATATTAAAAAATTTAATATAATAAGTTACTTCATCATTTGTAATATCGTTGAAATGATTTTCCTTGACGTAAGGCTATTTATTTATTTGTATTCCTTTGATTTTACAATTCATTACTTTTGATAAAAGGGAAAGAAATTATATTTGCTGTAAAGATGCTCATATTAAGTGCGCTCTCTGACAGAACAAATCGTTTCCAAATAAAGTGGAAAATTTTGCTCAATGATTCTTCGTATGATTTCGAAATTCTATGGATAGATGTATAAAAAAGGGTTAATATTTTATATGATATTATATTAAATATAAGACAAAAATAACAATAATACAAAATATTTTTCACATATATTAAAGATAATAAAATAAATACTAGTATAAAAAAATACGTCACTCTCAAAACAATGTGTATACCAACGGAAGGTCTTTCTATTGACAGCTTTCAAAGGAGTTACAAATATATTACCATCATGAATGAACTTCTAAATAAAATAGATTATCTTGTTCTCATCACCACATGATTTAATATGATTTAGTGTAAAACCCATCATATAACCGATTCTTTTTTATTTCAAATAAATGTATATTTCGTTCTTTACTCAATATTATATACTAATCAAGATTAGATTAAGTTTTTCAAATGTCATTAATCGCTTTTTGTTATTTTTGATGCCTGAATAATATTGTTCCTGGCTTTTTATCACTGCCTCTGCCATATTTGACAGGTTAAAACTTCACTTGAAACTTTATTATACTTACGTGTTAAATAAAAACTAGAGGAAAAAAATAGGAACAAAACCAAATCCCCACTTTGTTATGTAGAGGGTACCAAGAAAAAGTAAGGGAAAGAATCAAATGAACCATTAGTGAAAACTTTTTCACCCCTGCGATCCTTTTTCAATTTATAACATACAGACCAAAGACATAACTAAATTAAGTCTCGCAGAGAGTGTAGCCCTGTATAGTTTATTTTCATTTATATTATTATTTCTTTGTATCCTTTGATTATTTATTACCAATGCTTACAAAAGTAACAAAGAACCAAAAGAGGCCAATAATACATCAAAACAAAAACAGTCTCAAAACAAATCGTATCAAAATGCCAATAGAAATAAAAAATAGGGCCTTATTTTTGGCCAGATATCAGACTTGTAACATTAAATGTGATTTTAACATACAATTTAAGGGAATTGTTTTCAGAAGAATGGACTAAAACGGTTCAATTTGTACGAGAATGCATAACATGTCAAAAAAAAATCACAATGTATGCCACCACAAATGCAAAATATTATTTAATACTTTCAATATGTATTGAGGAATTGTTTGCAGGCGGTCCTTCTGGAGAGATTAAGGTGATATGAGAAAATATCAATATGTTAAAACTTAGCAATGGTTCAGATAGAGTACTCATGGTTTTAAGCCTGTTAATTATATATTACTGAGGGAATCATTCGAACTAACAGACAGGTTATAGTTTGGAGTAAGAATGTAACAATATACTTAAACAAAGTCATAGCTATATATATGTAGATAGGAGCATTTATAATATTTTAACTGTGTTTATTATTTGAAATTGAAGGAGTTAGAGCAACCTAATGACTTGGTTCACGTAAGTATGTGAATTTATAGAAGTGTACAAATATATGATGCACAACTTAACATTTTTTTGCCGAGAAAAAAGGCATTTAGGAGATTTTTAAACATTTATAACGAATAAATGAAGTATTAACTTACTGAAGTGTTTTCAAAATCTATGCGAATATATGGTCCAAATTGGCATCTTTTGCTCCTTATTCTTTGCACCTCCTGGATATATTTCGACCAGAAAAAACTGTTTTGTGTCCTCACTTTGAGGAATGAATGAAACGAGAAAAAAATTGAGATGTGTTACTATATTTTAGGGGAAGTGCGCTGAGAACCGTGCCTACCGTAAAAAACTCTTGCGGAGAGGAGGGAAATAGAGAATTTAAAACTGAGAGGGATAGAGAGAGGGAGAGAGAAGATAATATGCGTTCATACTTTTTGGTTTGTATTGTATAAAAAAGAGAAAAAACTACCACAAGGTACCAAAAGAAAATAATCAGATAGCTATGAAGTGTCCTTAAAAACAATTGTATTATACTTTTAAATTTTGTTATACGGATTTATATCGATGTGACTATAAATAAACATATATATTTACCCTCATCAGTGTAAAGGATACAATATGCTTGCACTGTAGGGTATGTAAAAAACCCAAAATTTTGAAAAACCCCGAAAAAAACGGTTTAAAACCCAGGTTTTACCGTTTTTTTTTTGAAATTTGGGTTTTTCATTACACCATTAATTAACTAATAGCTAATTAATGGTGTAATGAAAACCCCGAATTTCGAAAAAAAAACGACGGTAAAACCCGGGGTTTTAAGCGTATTTTTCGGGGGTTTTCAAAAATTTGAGTTTTTTACATACCCTGTTGCATTGTCAATGGAGGATCCCTCCGGACAGAGATGTAATAATACTTTGTAAATAACATTGAGAATCCAGAAGCTGCTACGTCCTAATCAACTATTTTATTTAGTTTGGATCGTCTACATGTTTTTTATAGTGTTTATTAAGATTTACAATAGCCTTCATTTTTAATTTGTATATTCAATCGATTAAAATATTTTTATTTTCAATATATATATATTCATTATTTTATTTAAAATTTCTTTACTAAATTTATTGGTATATTCATAAGTGAACGTGCTTTATGTAAATATTGTAAAATTAAAGTTTGTCCCTCGAACTATGTGTCTTATTCAATTATGTCGTTTAAAAATACCTTTCCTGCACAGGAGACGGGTTATTCCACTAAGCCAACGAACTCTTTCCTTGCTAATATTTTTTGTTATGTGATATTTTTCATTTTTTTATATTATATAAGCTATTTTTCTGATTAGCGCCTGAAATTTATTGAAATCCAGATTTTTAAAAGAATACTTTTGTAAAATAAAATACAACTAATTAGAAAAAAGTAAGATATGAGAAAATCGTATATTTTGCAAAAAAATGGTTATTTCATTTTGATTACGCAAATATATATATATTCTTTCTTTATATTAGTATCTGTACTAATAAAAAAGTAATTCCGTTCGTTCGTTTATTCGTTCATTGTTCGTTCGTCCGTTCGTTCGTTTCCCTGTATCTCCCGAACGGTTCATTAGATCTTGACGAAATTTTCTGTGAATAGTTTTGAGAGCTCAGGGAATGTTTTAGTGGGGTTGCCAACTCCCGGAAAGCTTGTCATCGACATGCTTATTTTATTCGCCAAAACGTTTTTTATAATTTTTTTAAATTGCCAAGTTAAATTTTGACTAAATTTTCTGTGGATGATTGTAAGGTTTTTGTTATTTGTTTTATAATTAGAGGGATTATTAGGAGTCACTGCTTTGAGTCATGGAAGGAAAGAAGCTCACTTCTCAATTTCAAATCTCGACCGGCGATCTTTTTCATAACAGATGCAAAGATTCGCAAAAAAATCAACACTACAAACTATGCGTTTGCAGATGGTCCATATCATTCAATTTTAACTGAGTTTTTAAATTTGAACATGCCTTCATCAGAATATTTTAAGGCAGTAGTAGTGATGTATGAGTTTTTAAAGAAAAGAAAACATTGAAAAATTTGAGGTCATTCACTATGGTTAGTTCGAGCTTGACGTCTAGAGATTTTTTTAATTTATGTAATGACAAATGAAAAAAGACTTTCTTAATTTGAAATTGTTAATTTTTGCCATTTATAATGCTATAATTAATATATTATCTATATTTAGACTATAAGACCCTTAGTTAGTACCCTTTACCCTTAAGAGTATGTGCATATTATTATTATTTTTTTGATAACGTATAGCTTAAACTTTAAATTGCTTTTCTTTCAGACATTCAAATTATTATAAAAACTCGTCAAGATATGAACTTTATAAACAATATTAAACTTAATGGCAATAATAATAATAATAATCTAAGAAGCAGATGACGTTAAGTTAAAAGTCTCAGATTATGATAATATTCAATAGATAATATAACTGATCAGATTGTCTGATCATTATGATCGGGAGAGATCGGGGGGCAACGTTTATCCCTCGATGATTTCATTTTTAAATCATTTAAATACTTAAAAATATATGAACTAATATTTAATAATAAAGACAGCTCCTAGAGCAGGGATGCCAGGGTGAAATCGGTCAGGGGGCCGGACTGTTTTCAAGTGGGACCTCAGGGGGCCAAATTACCTGTACATTTTTGACCTTGCAACACTAAACACTAAACAAAAGTAGATTTCAATTTGTTGATATTGTATCATAATATTATTTATTTATAAAAACACTTCTCAACCACTAACGTAGCGGGCCAAATGAGATGTCCATTCGGGCCGGTTCTGGCCCGCAGGCCGCCACCATGGCACCACTGTCCTAGAGAGTATCTCTACCGGCTGATACCGGATTAAGTTCCGGTCAGGCGGGCCCAATCTTGGAGCTAAACAAACACACAATTCAATACATTTATTTTATAATTTTTCATATATTATAAAATAAATGAATTTTTTAATGAAAAAACATCAATTTTTTGTTCAAAATCACTACCAGCTGATACTGGATTAAGTTCCGGTGAGGTGAGTCAAACCTAGGAGCTAAACAAACAAGTCAACACATTTTTTTACAATATTATATATTTTAAAATAAATGAATTAGTAATGAAAACACATAAATTTTTTCTTTAAAAGTGTATTTTTATTGCTAAAAATGGTTTAATATTATTTATAACGATTTAAGAATAAGCAATAACTCATAAATAAATTACAATTCATAAAGGTTCATATGAAATACTGATGTAATAAATTTTTCTTAATAATATTTCACCTAAAAAACCATCTACGTAGGCACCAAGATTATCATTTTTTAATGAATATTAAAAAAGATACCATATACTCAAGCATCCAGATTCTCTGTTCAAAGCAGTATCTTTATTTGTTTCGCTCTATTAAAGAAACAATATAATATATAAAGTTTGATGTCATCAACCAAAGGAATCACATTAGCTTTGTTATTTTTACTCTTTAATTCCTCGAAGTATTTTGTATGATTTAAAAGACTGAATAAACGTGTTTACTTATTCCAAGCACATATTACTTACCGTAATAAGAAAATAACTTTCAATAAATATAAAATTGAGTTATTTTGGTGGTATGCTGACCAGATACTTCTCAAAATTTGTTTTGCCCATTGTAACCCCTAGAACCCGTGGCCACTTTATTCAGAAACTGCACATTGTTGGCAAAATAAGCAAATAAAATATAGCAAAGTAAAAAGATTCATGTTCGAATATTAAAAAAAAATTATAACAAGTATAGGAGGTATTTTGTAATTTTTATAGTAGTTCAATTGAATTAATTAATTAAATCGGGATAAATTGACGACAATAACTACTTTCCTCTTACATTTAAATCCAATAATTTTATCTATATCAATGGGTTCTTTTTCTAGTCCAATAGAAAAACTAAGCTTACTAATTAATTTTTGGATAGAAATTGGCAGCTTACTTAATTATTTTAGAGATTATATTATTAAGAAACGTTAATACTTCATAAGAACTACACTAATATAGTCATAGCCTGAGAAAGAGTAAAACCATGATTCCATAGTTTTTGAAAAGAACATCTTTTCATATTACATTTTATACGTTATGTTTTTTTCAAAAGAAATACACACATTTGCTTTGTTTACCAAAGTATAATATATATGTATATATATATAGTCTAAGTTTATAGTTCTAAATTTTACTCAAGTTTACAACAAATTTATAGACATTTCAACGCATTCGCATGATGAAAGGCGTTCATTTTACTATAACTCCTGTTATTATTTAGGATTAATGTTAGGAACCGACTTTAATATTATAAGCCAAATAATCATTGCATTTTTTTGGTAGCTTTAGGACAATTAATTTGAAGGAGTGTCCTTCTTTTTCATTATAATTCCCAATTGATATTGCTCGGATTGTGGATTGCTCTAACTCAACGCATGTGCCAGTATTTGATTCTGTAAGCTCTTTGTTCTACTTCGGAGAGCGGCAATATGCAGACCCTTGGCGTTTGAAGATGTCTAAAGAAGAAGATGACCGAACTTGCAATAAAATGATTAAAGATTTGGACCTTCCATTCGCCTGTGGACCTTGAATATTGATTTCAATTTGGGAATATATGAGAATAAGAGACTAACAAATCAGTTCCAAATATCGTTCGTAGAATATAATTTTCAAATATTGTGGAATGCTTTACACCAAAATATAGCAAATTCACCGTCTCTTGACATCTTGAGAAAGTTTTTTTTAATCTTCAGAAGGATATATCAAACAATTTATTATTTTTCAATTTATTATGTACTTCAACCATAAAAGTCCTTCAAAAAGTCTTTGACATATAGTTTCTAAGTCATCAAAGTTATATTATATATAATGTATATCATAGTATGACATCAAAACCCTTTTGATCTCTACTGCAGCTAGGTACTCAGCCTTATCCTTTAAGATCATTGATGTCAATTTTTTCTCTTGGTTATATACAGGCGACTTAGTACGATTTTATCCAATATTAAAAAAAGCCTTATAAAGAAATTATCAAAGAATAAAAAAATATATTTGTAAAAAAGATTATAATTTAGCCCTTCTGCGAAAGTGATTTATCATGGAAAATATAAAATAATATTTTAAACTATTTGTTATACTATGTTGTGTTACTTTTATTTGAATAATGCTTAATGTTAACAGTAGAGTTGCTTATAATGTCACTGTCTTCTACATTATGTTTTTTAATAGTGAGGAATAACTATTAAATACAGGGAACTAATTTTAATATAAAATGTTGATTTTTACATTCTATTATATGAAAGCTCTTAATATAAATAATGTTGTTTTATTGTTTCACAAGTGACTTCTTTTTATTTGTAATTAAATTTACTCATTCATTGCTTTAAAGCTATGTTGATGTCTGCAAATATTATATTTCTCGGAATAATTTCTTTATTTTTTTTCTCTTGACTTCCCATTTCTGTAAGCATTTAATTTTCTTTTTGTTCTATTGAAAGGTCTCAAAGGGACATGCGACCGACGATATTTTCCAAATAAAAAGAGAATGTTGAAAATTGGTTCAAATCTCGCGAGAGAAATATCTAGATAAAAAGAGTGGTCGTATCTAATTATGTATTCTTACTTGACATTTAACAAAGACCTTAGATTATTATCTATGTTTTTGGATATTTTGGATTATATAGACTTTGTATAAATAGAGCGCCTTGTTATCTATATAGAATATTTAAACTTATGACGTAATTACATCTTAAGACAAATTTACATTCGTCAAATTATTCAACCAAACAATTTAATGTAGGCAATTATTAGTTTGCACTGTATAATGTTTGGAGAAACTGTCGTGGAAAGATCCGTTGACGAGGCAAGATTTAAACACCATATTGATATCTGTCACAGCTCAGTTTGCAAGTCTTGAATTGGAGGTCCCTGGATTAAAGTCATATTTTTCTGACTATTCCATCAAAAAGCGTATTTGCTCAATCCTACTTCACTCTCCTGAATATAATGGTTGCTCGTAATTACATCTCATTTACAAAACGTCATGAAAATTGAAATAAATGAATTCACTCTTACTAATTTACATTTTATTTTAAAAAATAATATCTTTGAAGGCAGTATCTATTTGTCACTGATTTAAAAATTGATGTAGAATACCCATGCGTGGAATGAAGTCACTTTCATTCATCATTTATTGATTCAAAGGACCATATTTTTGTAAAGGATTAACTCTGGGACTCATCAGGAAGGGATTCTGTTGTTCTCTCTCTCTCTCTCTCTTTATCTCCTCTTCTTATCTTTGTATTTTTTTACATTTGTATATAGTCACTTTATTCTAACCACTACCTCAATATTCTCTAAAGTGTGTCTCTCTAAGATAACATACTATTTCTTAAGGAAACAAACTTTACCCAATGAAAGGCCCTTTCTTCCTGTCACATGTTTTAATGATTGCTTCTTTTTATTGAAGTAAGAGATAAGCTTTATATAGACCATACAACAATACCATCTTCTTCGTTTTATAAAAGGATATCAGAGCTATAAATAATTATCTGTTGCTTAAAGAGGTTTTCTTACAAGAAAAAAAATCAATTTCGAAGCATGAATATTTTTCTATGTATCTTAGATCGTGGCTATTTATTTTCAGATTGAATATTTTAAAGTATCTTAGATCGTGATCCATGAGCTTAAGACAGCATCATGTTATAGGTTCTTTATTAGCCGTGGAACAGAAGGAAACACACAAGTGAACAACCATTCATTCAATACATCATACTAATCAAAGGAAGGATATGGAAAAGATGTTGTATCCTTAATTAAATAAGTATTCTTTCAATTTACATGCATATATTCTAAGGCATGAATTCATTGAGGCGTGGAAATTAATTATATGTGATTTGTTAGTAATGTTGAAAGAAAAAAATCTTACCTATAATAAGTATTTTCCCTTTCAAGGGGCTAGATTTATTTTATTAGTAATAAATAAAGAGAAGATAGTATTAACTAGTGATGGGTCACGAGCTCAAATTTACTACTCGAGCTTGGGCGAGTAGTAAGAAAAAAAACTCGAGTATTTACGAGTTTTTACTCGTAACTCGGATAAATTTAAAACTCGTCAGAAACTCGTTACTTTAATAGCTCATTTCTATTTAATATATATCAAAAAGGAAACTTGTTACTCGTGAAAAACTTGATACTCCTAGGAATACTCGTATTTTTATAACCTCCCTTAACATCCAAATTGATATGAAATGATCATAAGTTCTGTGCAGTTCGGAATTTTTTGTTCTTAATTTTATAAAAGTCAAAAATTGGGGCTTAAGGGCTTCATTTAGTAAAATTCTAAAATTTCTCCCTGGGGTAATTTTTAATATAATGGATAAACTTTTGTTAGTAATATGTTACTGATTTATAGCTTTTTTAGCAAGAAGTTCTTCAAAAAACATAAATTTATCTCAGCATTTTCATTTTCAATACCGTACGAGTCAACCAGCAATATTTTGATCCTTGACATTTCAAGATGTTACAAAATAAACTTTGCAACATAATAAAAACAAAGGTATCATAAGGAAGAACAAACATTTTAATGCTATATTTAACAGATATATAAATAGATAAAATACAACTTATAGTTAATAATAACATACAACTCTTTGAAATAAAAATGTATATAATTTTTTAGCAAATCTAGAATGATTAACGTAAATTGGCATTTAGTTTGTACAATTGTTCAGCATGAACATCCGTGAGCTATATTATGATGATTAGTTAGAATTTTACCTGCCGTAGAGAAAAGTCTTTTGAAGGGAACAAATGTTCCTTGAACAATCAAATATTTAAGAACCACGCATGAAAGAGTTGGCATTTGACATTTTCGTTCCCACCACTACAATAACGGATTTTCATTTATGCCAACTTTTGGTTCGTTTAAATACTTGTTCTATTATTTTTTTACATTTGAACAAAATTGTCTTGATTTAGAACAGTGGATTGGGGAAAAAATCCTCTAAAAACTAGATTGAGGCTTTTTGAGAGAATTATGTTTTTAGTCATTGATTGGGTTTTTTATTTAAAGCAGTGCTTCCTAAACTTTTTTGGTATCACGTACCCCTTATAGTGTGGCAGCTAACAAACCTATTTGCATTTTTTGACTAAAGCATGAAACTTTCTACATATATCTACATACTCAATGATCATTTAAAGAAGTGGAACCACTTCAGGGGGACCTCTGAAACTTGTCAGAGGAAACACATTTGGTATACACAAATCCGTTTTTTCAGCCTACTGGATATTCAGACATAAATCTAAAATAAATTATATAAATTTTAATAAAGGTCCTACCACCTAGGTGTAAGAGACTTTTTTGACCAGTTTTATGGAAAATTAATTAAAAATATTTTCGGAGGTGGTGGCCATCCTGGATTTCAAGATGGCCGCCATGTAAGATCAGTGTCCGCTAATATTTTGGCTTCCAAGCAACTTAAAAGGTCATCTTTAATGACATGAAATGTTTGGTCAGTATGAGCGTCCAGGGCATTAACCACTGGAAAAAGAACACAGGGAAACGTACACATCCCCCAGTGAGTGAGCAGACCTCACTGCTGGAGCGTTTCGTTGTACTGATGTATGACAGAACCGTGAAACCACAAAGGCATAATTATTTTTTATAATATAATATTATGAATCAATGTTTATTTACAGTGCTTATGATATACAATGTGCTTTGCAATGGTATTCTCGTTCATTCACAGGTAAATGAAGCAAGACAACAGCTCTTCACGCACAAAATCCAGGACTCTGGAGAACATGCCACCAACAAAGGCCGCAAATAGTCCAGCAAAATTAAGCGGGCAGCATATCAAGCCAATGTCTGGTGCAAGGCCTTAGAAATGGACCTCAGCTGCCAAGCCCTTCGGATTGGGGCTGGGTGAAAGATGAAGTGGGATGGCAGCCACTGTGGATACCCTGCCAGAAGCTTCACAGAGCTGCTATGAACTTATTCATTGTGGCTGCAAGAAAGGGTGCACTACACGCTGCAGCTGTAAAAAGGCTGCCCTCAAGTGTACTGCCCTTTGCTTATGCTCAGGGGACTGTTAATATGATGGGTTAAGAGATGCCAAATGACAATGCTAGAACTCATTTACACTTTATTTCGTATGTGTGTTTGTGTATGGGTGTTTTCCCAATGTCTTCAGACATTAAAATAAATATAATTCATAGTCCTACTCTGGTGTGGAAATGGCAGTCTACTTGCACCTATTTATGCAATTTAACATAAGTGTGATCCAAAACTCTCCTTTTGATCTATACTGCACAGAAATAAAAAAAATGGAAGCTTATGTCCAAAAGCTCATCAGCACAAAAAACTCCACACCTGGCTCTAGTTGCTGGTAAGCAGGACTCCTTGGGTCTGTTCACACATATTTTAGATATTGATTGTTCTTATTCAATGCCTAGAAAAATGGCACAGATAATGTCAATTTTGACACCAAAATTGACCTTCTAAGTTGCTTGGAAGCCGAAATATCAGCAGAAAATTGATTTTACATGGCGGCCATCAATCCAAGATGGCCGCCACCCCGAAATATTTTTAATTAATTTTCCATAAAAAACTGGTCAAAAAAGTCTCTTACACTAGGTGGTAGGACCCTTATAAAAATGTATATGATTTATTTTAGATTTATGTCTGAATATCCAGTAGGCTGAAAAAACGGATTTGTGATCATGTAAATGTGTTCCCCTGACAAGTTTCAGAGGTCCCTCCTGAAGTGGTTCCACTTCTAAAATGAATCATTTGGGTATGTAGATGATATGTAGAAAGTTTCATGCTTTAGTCATAAAATGCACAATTCCTTCCATATATCAGCTTAGCTGCTGCACATTTACAAGCTGTATGTAGGATTTGCTATATAAAATGCATATTTGGAATGTTTGTATGTACTTTGGTAAAACAGCAATATATTTAACTAACTAACCCCTTACAGTCACGTCACCATAGCTAGGAAAGGATGATTAAAGGAATTGCGAAAGCTTTTTAATAATCTTTAAAACGTGGATCAAGGAAGAAGGCCGTACACAATGCTTCTGTAGTTTTATTTCAGAATTTGTATTATTATTTCTAAATACAAGTCATGGATGAGTATCCCGATACAGAGTGGGCAGGAAATCGACTAACCTCATAAAATTATTTGTACTTGCATAACAAAAGTGGGAAAGAAGAAATATCTTGGAAGATGTTACTTTTTCTGTGAGCTGATTTTTCGTTGTCACATAGTATATATGTAGTTTGATGAAGGCAAGAAGAATAAGTACTATAAAAATTGTTTGGACTTATAGATGATATATTTTTATGAAGCTAGGCTGATAGTACAGAGAAACATTAAATGTATTTAAAAACAATACTCAGTACACAAAAAACGTTTAATAAGCCTGTCTCATTACTATTTTTATTAAGAGTCAATTCCTTTTTGAGGCTCTTGATTGGTCCAGACGTATTATTTGAAAGGGACGAGTTTTTCGTTGAATAAGAAATTCCTAGTGTGTACGAGTTTTCTCGAGTAAACGAGTTTTTCTCCGAGTAATGAGTTTTTCTCCGAGTAGCGAGTTTTCCCCGAGTAACGAGTAAAAACTCGTCGATATCATGCACGAGTCGAGTTTTTGAAGACTTTTTACTACTAAATAAAACTCGAGTATTAACAAACGAGTTTTACTCGTGAACCATCACTAGTATTAACTATACTATAAACTCAATAATATTTTAAAAACAATTTCAAAACTGTCACTCTTATCATACAATCCAGAAAACACATTATTGTTTAAGCAAAAGAAATAAGTACCATTTTAAAAAAACTAGATTATTGTTGCTTTTGTAACAGATGGCCAGATCGACTAAACTTGCCCGAATACGGGGCAAAATGGAAGATTTGCAAATATTAAAGTTATTTTATTGATCTTATCAACTTCATGCTAACTTATATGGGCAATTCTGTGACTCAATATGGCTTAAACTCTGATTCATCTAAAATAAAACCAGGAATGCAAACTAGATGTATGATGGGCTAATTGAATGGATGAAAGTTTGTAAATAATAATTAATCGAAGAAGGAAACAGGTCTGTATGTATCAGACCTTATCTAGTTGTGACAGTATGGCTGCAACACCCGTTTCAATAAACCATACTCGTGTTAAGTCCAAACTGTCCCCACTCGTTCAAGCTAAAAAACACATGAATTTCGACCCAAACTAAAGACAATCATGCAGATTGAGTACAGCAACAGTCAGCAGCACATTCAAAACCGAAAACCTCCAGCAAACTTTTAGAACCACCATGTTTTCATTTTATAAATATATCCAAACATTTGAATATGTTGCAATAAATTAAATGACTCTTAATGACCTTAAACTTTCGTCAATATCTAAGCCGAAACAAACGGGTTTTTATTTTTTAATGTCTTTATTTAAAATTTATACGCATAGCATATATTCCATCGTAAAAAAACATAAACTATCAAGAAGGCTGGTGATAATAAAATCATAAGCAAACATTTAAGTTTGAAATTAACCCTTTAGACAAGACCCATCACATTATTGAGATGTAATATCATTATATTAAAATGGAAGAGAACACAAAAGATATATACAAAATACAACTTTTATGAAGATATCAATTTATCAATGAATCTCAAAAGAAGAGTAAAAATGAAAGCTCCACTGAGGATTATTTTGACGATATCCACTGCAAGTCCCATAGATTTACCAGTATACAATGTGGAAATTTTCAGGGCAGAGTCTCCATATCTGCAGCCGACGAAAGGGTTTATCAATTAGGCGTTACTGATAAGTCCAAGTGAGGCTATCTATACAGTCCGTCTTTTGTTGCAGATCAGGCGTGTCCAAACTTGTCGATTTCTTTCAGCTTATATGGAAAATTAAAAAAATAAAAATCGTTCATTTTTTGGTCAAAAGGCAAGCTTTATATTGAATTCCACAGTCATTTAAAATATATACAAGCCCAAAAGAGAGAATGTTATACATTGATGTTAATGCTGTAAAAAACATAATTAACACATAGGCTTCATTGATATTTT
>CP045893.1:30801516-30836984 GCA_013387185.1 Caligus rogercresseyi
AATTCTGTTTAAATACTAGGTGTGACTCTGGATCGGGATCAAACTTCGGTTCCACATCAATCAAGCTAACACTCCAAAAAATACTGATGGTTGCATCAACAGTCGTGGGAAACCTGGGGTGCCGACTCCAAGGGCAATAAGATGGGAAGATAACAGCATAATTCGTCCTAAGATCTTTATGGATCGATTGGCTGGTCTGTCGAACCCAAAATTACCTGAGAAACTGGAAAGTATCCAACGGCTTGGTATGATAAGAACAACATTTCTCTATCGTAGTACACCTACGAAAGACTTGAGGTAATCTTCGATTTGCCTCCTTTAGATTTATATATCAAAATGAGGGCCAGAAAGGCACTTTTTAATTTGAACATCACGCCACATGGATGGGAGAGCATTGGGTCTAACCTGGTCATATTCTTGAAGAGTGGCGTGAAAATAAAAGTTAGGAATTTCATCTTGTATTAACAGAGACTTTTCTACGAGTCTAAAAATGAGTTGGAACAAACATTTTCCATTAATTATGATAGCTTCGCTGTAAGTGAGTTATTAAACGCCAGTAATGGTATTCAATGCTACACGATGGTAGCAAAATTGCTAACAAAATCGGATGGGGCTATCATTTGTATAATCCTTTATTTTATAATAAAATCAGTTGGGGATACTCAATGACGAATCCACTGTGTTTCAAGCTGAAGTTTGGGCTATTTAAAGGCAGCCCTCTTTTATTAAAGAAGAAAATCTCAAACCAAAAAATTGATTTTATGTCGACAACCAAGCAGCTTTTGAATCTTTGGGCTCGGTTGTTGTAAAGTCTCGTACAGTGAACAATGCATCAATGTTTTGAATGCACTTGGACGTGTAAACTATGTCAACCTTCATTGGATTAAGCCCACGTAGGTGGCAGAAAATGAAAAAGCTGTCCGACTTGCAAAAGCTGGATCAAGATCAAATTAAAGGACATTCCTATTCCAGATTCTTTTATGTCAGACTGACAAGGAGGGGTCTTTATAGAGAATGGGCCTCCCGATGGACACAGGATAGCTCCTGCAGATAAAGTAAACTGTGGCTCCGAAGCTGGACCCTAATGCATCGAGACTATTGATTAATCTAGTCGTGAATCTCTATGTATTCAAATACAGATAATAACTGGTCATAGCTTCTTAGATATCATCAGTCATTGTCGAACAAATTCTCACTCGAGAGTGTCGTTTTTGCCAGCAGAGTGATGAGACGTCTTTTTATGTTGGCTGAGCGTGATTTCTTTTGTCTTAGAGAATGATCGCTCAAAAATGCTTTAACCAACATCCTCCAGAGTTAAAGCAGATACCAGCAATTCTTAGGAATTGTAACATTGGTTACCTGTTTGGCTTCCCGAGGTAGAATGGGTAAACAACATGGTAAAAGTGGTTGTGTGTTCTAGGGTATGGGCTAAGATCGTATATTTGATTCCGCCCAGGACTCAAGACGCGACTTCAATCGTACTCTTGGATCCTACCCTCAAACAAACAAACAAAACACGGAATAGGAACTAAATAGGAATAGTAGTTAAACTTTGGCATATAAATGAGAGATTTCCTTTTCCCCCTGCACTGGGACCTATGTCAAGTACTGAATCCAAATAGTATATCGTCTCAACCCACATCAGAATTTTTCAATTGCTTATATAAACTGCAAAAAAGCTTACCAAGTCTGGATATTGAATGGTCAAAGTCGTCTTCATATATGTTAAACCAATATAAAAAAATATTAACAACGGAGTAACTCTACTTTACAGGTTGTTCATTCGCACTATCGAGTGCAAAGGCCCTTACTGGATCAAAACTGTCGATGAAGGAACCACTGACAAAGCAAGAATTGCGTCACACTTTTTTTATTGCTGCAGCTCGATATGGCCTGATTCAGGGAAATATGCAATCGACGTCTTGGTAGCATGGCACTTTCTTCAAGCCGTCACCTCAACCGGCTGAAGAAAATAGTCCTTCAATATCTCCGTTTTTTATAACCCTTGTGATTTGTTTACTTATAGCGGTATATTGCATATTTTTGGTTTAGTCGTGATTTGGTCTTTTTAAGTACATTAACTTTAACATATAATGTCTATTTATGTTTTTACGCAATTCTACCTATTTTTTATATTGTATTATGTCATACAATTTTAAATAAAAACCTTATAAAACTATTGGCATATTCAAAGCACAAAATATCTTCTCTTTACATGCTAAAAAGATATGACTGTTTGACTTGCTGTCAAACAAGAGGCCTACACGAACTATTTTTATTATGAGCACGTTATCTCTGTTGAAACGTATAAACTCTTAATTTAGGGGGCGTAGGTTCTCTTCTCAAGGGAAAAATATATTTTAATGACTTTTAAGGAAAGCATTTATGTTCAATGACACTAATTTCAATGTTATAAAGCGGATTAATATACACAAAGATGGCGTTCCCTTTGAAACACAATGACAATAAGTAGTTTAAAAAAAATAATTTTTGATACACTCTTACTAAAACCGTATTCAATCGATGAATTAGTTAGTCTGGAATTAGTTACCATCGACTTTCTAAAGTATCCATGTACTGAGTATATTTTACATAGTGAATGCTCTCATATAGGATAAATAAACCAACTTACACATCTCTCGAGCATACACAATTGTATGCACATTATAATTAAATCAACATCTTTTATATACAGAATAATGAGTGTCAGAACTGGTAACGTAAAAAAATAATACAAGTCCTATTTGTGTCTGGAAGGGTTTGATACGTCCATGGCCTGCCTTGCGAGAATAAACACATTAATTAGAAATACCACAAAGGAACCTTTAGTAAATATTTTATAGATTATTTTCTTTGTAGCATGATTATACTATAAGAATATCACAATATGGAACTATTTGATCGATGTAAAAAGGTCTTTCCCTTTTTTATTCCAATATGAAGTTTAAAGTGATAATGTCCGTCGACGGAATTCTGGCGTCGAAAGACATAAAGTCTTCCGTTCCTTGCCTCCATCCACCTGAAGAAGAATACAAACTTTATAAGGAATTTTTAGAATTGCAAACGATTTGCTTTGGGATAATAAGTTTGTATCTAAAATGTTAATCTTGGATCCTTGGTGTTAAAATGTATGTATTTTTACGTCTT
Source organism: Caligus rogercresseyi (assembly GCA_013387185.1). Classification (NCBI taxonomy): domain Eukaryota; kingdom Metazoa; phylum Arthropoda; class Copepoda; order Siphonostomatoida; family Caligidae; genus Caligus; species Caligus rogercresseyi. The sequence goes on from CP045893.1 coordinate 30,804,664, forward strand.
AAGAACTTCTCTTAAATATATATTTTTTTTCAAACATATTTAAAAATGAACAAATGAATAAAAAGGATAGATTGCTGGACCATATTTATTTTCACTGCGAATGGCTCTAAACAAATTTGAGCGAGGAGTTTAAACAACTAAATATATTATAAACTATTCAACACAATATTTCTATTTCTTGTTTTTGTTTTGCATAGTCGTTAAGTTCCAAGTTATTAAAAATTGCTTTCCATATTTTTTAAATATCATACACAAAATCAATTTATAAAAATGGCTTGATTATGGGCAATGACACTATTAAAAACAATTTATTTAAAATACATTCAAGTCATTCATGAATGGAAATAAATGTCGTTTGAATGATCGCACGTGCCGGTTTAAGGAAGTCGAATCGTTGAACCCAATTTTTGACTATTGTCCGCATAAATGGTTGAGACAGATGCAACTTTTGTTGAATATTTGTTCTGCGCTTTCTAACGGCGTAGACCAGGCCTTTCACTTGACCCTAGAGATAGTCATCGAGAGCCGGATTTAGAGCGCCAACGTGGAATGGGTCTGGCAATATAATTGAATATGTGCCAGCAAGATCGAAGCTTACATAAGCACTATCAAAAGGGATTTTAGAAGGGCACATCGTGCATGCATTTTTAAACCAATCTAATAAAGAACAAAAGTAATCAGGATAAAACTAAAGGTCTACAAAGATTAAATGATTTTAGGCTTGTTCGGGATAGATGAGAAATTGAAACAGTTCTGACAGTTAGGTCCCATGCCAAAGGAATACTAGAATTAATAGTTTCTAGTACATCTTACCTTCTCTAAGGCGTATCATAATAAGAAAAATTATAAAAAATACTTCCTTTTGCTTGCAAGAAATCAATGAACTAGCTTAATCTGTGCTCAGCTGTAACGCGAAAAAAAAAACACACATGTTTCCGTGTTCCAATGCTTGAAGTATTGTATCGGAGACCTCCTCTACAAATCAAATGTTTCAAAGAACCATTTTTAGTATTTTTGTGGGGATCCAATATTTCAAAACTCTATTATGGCTGTTTAAAGTAGAGATAACTAGTTAATAACCAAAAAATAAGTTTAATAATTAACGAGCAAGGAAGAAAATATTTTTGATGAGCAAACTCCTTTGCGGTTGTCTATATATTTTCTTTAAGACTTTTTTAAAAATAGTTGCTAAAAGTTAAGGTCATGCACTAACTTTCCAAGCGAGGATAAACGTGTCTTTTAAAATAAATACGTTTTAATCAATAAAAGGTTTAAAGCACAAAAACACAAGAAGCTCAATTAACTTTTTGCAAATGGCTACTTATCATAATCGCTTTAAGTAATAACAATTCAAAATATAGTATCTTAATATATTTTACAACAAGGGCATCAAAAAAAAATATGCAACAATTATGTGCCTTTCCGTTTCTTAGTATTGCGCATGCTTTACATCGTATAATTCGTAGTCTTTGTCATAAGATATTTAAAGAAAAATTGCAGAAAAAAAATTGTATAAAAAAATATATCCTATAGCTTCATTGCTAACAAAAGGTAGGCACCAAATTGAATGCTTAATTGCATTTAAAATTAATTTTTATACATTTTACATCAGCATTCATCTCCATACTCTTACCGAAAAATAAACTATTCTTCACAGGTCTTATTGAATCAATAAAATAAAGATTAATTAAAGAGTAATTTTAGTATTACTATTTACCAAACATGAATGAAAGGAACAAGTTTTATATTTGTTCTATGCATTATCATATTCATTTCTTAAGAAATATACTTTTTCTATAAGTGCTGTTAAATACTAAAATGAATATTTTCTCTTATAGTATAAACTATAATAATTTTATTAAAATATATTGGAACTCTCATATAACCCCTTCCTCGTGGTTTGTAAATGTATCTATTTAAAAACAAAATAAAACATTTGACTAACTAATAACTATCAGAATCTACTCCCACTTACCCCTAAACTCCTGGCAAACGTATGAATATATATATTTATATATATATATATTATGTGTATATTTTTATGACTATATTTCTTAGTTAATATTTGATTTATTAAAGATTAAAATCGATGATTATCATAAAAGAAAAACAAACTTAAAATATAAACCAGCCAGTTTATCAGTATACATAGAATACATTAAGGTGACAGCCCACCATGAACCTGGTCAAGCCTTACAAATGTTATACCCCTTCGATTACACAGAGCTTGTCAAGATTCGCTTTAAAAAGGCTACAAATGGCTTTTAAATAATAAAAATAAAATAGATATAAAACGGAATTTTGATCTAGAAACAATTAAACGCTTTAGGTCTTTAGCTTGGGATGATTCTACATATCTTTACCATCACAATAGTTTTTATGTTTTAATATGGTTTTTAATACATATATTTTTGGTTAAATTTCAATTATTTTTTCATTTATAACATTAAATACATAATTTGTAAAGCTATGTTTACTCTAAATTAATGTTCTATAGCAAGTATAATTAACATAATCACTAATGTTATCAATATTTGATGTTTTACATGTGCCTGTACTGAATAATTGTCTATACTTGTGTATAAATGTAATTATAGCAATACATTATTTATGAAAAATATATCAATATCGTTATGGATCACTTTTCTTCTTTTCTAAAATGTTTATTAATATTTACATTCATACACATCAATCTCCATTACAGAAAATTAATAGATTATTGTTAATTATGTACACCTGAGGTCGATAAAGAACACTTTTTATCAGCAAAACATGACAATTCCTTACTCAACAATAAGTTTATGATGCATGGAAAAGCATATAAATAATGCAATAACCCTTAAATAATGAAAATAATAAACCTTTAATATTTTCAAAGAACATAAAATGAATTTAAGAAGCAAATTGCAACACATGATTTAAAAGAAAATAATGTTGCTAAAGTTTTCTTTTAAATATAGAGAAAATTATCCGGACTTAATTAGTACCTCCGCCGAAGGAGGTATTGTTTTCACTGGCGTTTGTTGGTTTGTTAGTTTGTTGTTTGTTGGTTTGGTTGGTTTGTTGTTTGGTTTGTCAGCAGATAACTCAAAAAGTACTGAACGGATTTGGATTTGAAATTTTGGGAGTTGTTGGAAGTGCCAAAAGGAAGAAGTGATTAAATTTGGCATCTCTGAGTGCAGAATTAAGGCGCCAAATGAGCTAAATACTACTAAATTTTCAAAGTTAGCCTACTCTGCCAATAGATGTCGCTGTGCTGTGAAATCGGGTGCGGGGAGCGTGTTCCTCTCGAATTTCCGTCTAGGGGAACCCTCCCCGTCTCTCTACGCCTCCCCAGTCGTGAAAAATCCGCCTCGGAAGGCTCATGACGGCGGAGGTTTGCACTCTCTGAGTGTATATATGCCTCTAGTTATCTCTGTGATGTGAATATTTTGCATATGTAATGAGTCTTCGTGAATACCGTATTGATGAAGGGTTTTTGTGTGTGTTGTTTTTTAGTGAGAAACATAAAAATAATCTTCTGATATTAGTATTCTTCTTAGTATTTTGTATATTGAAGCCGTTCTATTAAAATCCATTTGATAAGTGGTTTCCTCCGGGTAGCTTCAATCTACTTCTTCAAATGAGCACTAGAAAGGATCCATGGTTCGAACAAGATACTTATATCCAAAAAGCTTACCTAAATTGAAAAAAGTTGCAGGAGAAAAAGGAGCTTGCTGTTTCACCCCCAAAAAATCAAGAATTTTCAAAAAAAAATTAATGGTATTTATTTTGGAGGCACGTTTGGCCAGTGTTGGGCAAAAGAAGAACCTCTGAGCGCATGAAACGAGCATAAAAATGCATAAATGATTGTTATAAAATAATTTATATGCATTTACGATTAGTTATGTATGATGCACCAACCAATGTAGTAAGTGGATACTTAATTGAGAAGAAATATTCAATCACTTGTGGATGCCATTAATGGAAGTAAAATGGCTGTCATGCAAAGTATCCCATGAAATATGATCTAAATTGTAATCCTACAATTAATGCCAGGGACGTCAAGCTATGTTGATTCTTTGGAGAAAAAAAAATAATGTTTATTTTTTTTGGTCTCCGGATTTTTGTAATTTCCCCTTAACTACTCCTATTTTGACTCTTTCTAGGGATAATTCTTCCTTCTCTTCTTTGCTTCATCAGCTGCTGGCTTCGACATTGATATCCCTTCTTTTATCCACTCTATTGCGCATTCAGTTACTATATTTGGGTCGGTGGTAGGGTATGCCTAAAGGTATCAAACCCAATAAATACTTAATGACTTATATAAAATCTATCCAATCTACAGCTCTACGAGGACGGAAATTATTATATGACAATTTTGACCCCATCTCTCCATTTCAAAGTTCTTACAGTTTCGAACAATTACAACTTGTAACTCATGGGATCCATATAGGGAGTCACAGGTCGTAGTTTAGGATCCACACTAAAGAGTGTTTATTGAACAGTTCTTTCGAAAGAAGGGAAGGAAGGAATGTAACTGTATTGGTAATGATTGCAAGAAAACTCGGTTGGAGTCTTGATGCATGCCAAAGAATTATTCTTAATTAATTCCTTGATAATGCGATCCGCCCTTTCAGTCTCCCTATTTGACTGGAGGTAATAAGGCGGAGAGAAGGACAACCGGCACTCTCCACTATGATATTTAGACTTAAGCATAGGGTTAAAAAACGAAGGTCAGAGTGAAATATTCCGGGAGTATAAGTCTTATAAACCAACTTTTTGGGCGATAGAAGTTGCATTCATTGTATCAGCTTCAATCCATATCTACAAGGACCAGGTAGTTCTTCCGTTGAATTTATAGGTAATCGATATGATTACATTTCCAAAGAGAGAGTCAGGTGGGAGGAGGCATCAATTGAGGGAAGACATAGAGGTACACCTTAACTCATTGCAGAAGTATTAAAAGTGTGCCTAAGATCATGCCAATGTTTAGCTATTTAACGTTAGATTGGATATCGGATTTCATACTTAGTTTGTTGTTCTTAATGGCGAACTGTACAAAAAAAATATTAATCATATGGTTAACTTACTTTTTCCAATTCATTGAGAATAACGATTTAATAAGAAAGTACATATATTATGTAGCGCTAATGTAGCATTTAAATAATATTACCTTTCCCATATGTGTTTTAAGAGATTTGAACCTATTAAATAAGAGTGTTACTACTTTTAACTCCAGCGGAAAATGCTCTGAAATATACATATCCTTATGCTAAACATTAATTATCATCTTCACTTCTTTCGAGTAACCATAAGCTGATTAAGTAATAATTTATGTATAGAATAATAAGACATTAAGATCGAGTAATCAATATACTTATTTTTTAAATGAAATTACACCCATTCAAATCAACTTCTTATCCTAAATGTATTTTTACAAATATATCTATATTTATTGCAGAAAACGATGTTTTATTTTCATTTGAACTAAGAATAATTACCAGAATATTACCAGTACATTTTTCAAAATTTGAATGGATTATAAGAGCAATGGCGACAATTTTCATTCATCCTCATTGATTAATGGTCATAGATGTATTGATCAGTCTATAGAAATAATTATTTAATATGTCCTAAACAAATATTTTTAGTTAAATATATATATATATATATACATATATATCAGAATATAAATATCTATTTTGTAATATCCAAGCTTTTGTATTGTATTATGTTTGATAATCTGATATGTCTGTAATCTCTATGACGTTCTTTTATTCTGAAGCATCTCGGTTTATGATAACTTAATGCCCAAACACAAATATATTTGGAAATATCACGGACATAAGACTTTTTCTTTACATGAACATAAAGTTTTTATGTCACTCTTATATTTGGATGGCCCAATATAGATTGCAATAAAAAATAACTATAATCTCTGAGGATGATTGGTCATTAATCATTATCACATAGAGCTAACAATAACCAATATTTAATCTTTTTGCTTTACATAGTGTTTGTAAAATGGTAGCCCAAAAAATTATTGATCTCTTATGTTGGATATGCCGATCGTTTTCATTTAACGTTATGGTTTATATAAAACATACCTATTAAATGTAGACTTGACGACGACACATTTACTCATCTTTGAATATATATATATATATATATGTATATATATTGAAGAAAACGATGTCGTATTGTCATTTGAACCAAAGAAATATAACCAGTAAATTTTGCAAAATTCAAATTGATTGTAAGAGCAATGACGACGATTTTCATTCATCCTCATTGAATTAATGGTCATTTATTTATTGACCATTCTATAGAAATAATATGTAATACGTCCTTAACAAATATGCTTTAGTCATATATAAATATTCATTCAGAATAACAATATCTATTTTGTAATATCCCAGCTTTTAGATTGAGAATATGCAATCATAGGAATGCTTCATAGAAATAAATTGTTCTATATCATATAAAAAATACCGACCATCGACCAGATGAAATATTCATATTCCATCTGATTTCTCTCGTACCGGCCAAACATCAAGTCAAGCTCCTATAGGGTATTTCACAGATTTGAGAGATGAAGAAATATGATTTTGGGTGGTAGATTCTCTCAGTTTTTCTTCTTTTCTTGTTTCATTGATTTGTTTATGGATTCGATGTCATATTTGTGATCCCTGTATATGTATCATAACAAAGCATCTAACACCAACTGATTCACAGACTTTCCATATCTATATGTTTATTTATATTTATTACTATCATCCACGATCGACATACACACGAAAACGCACATATACTTTCCATATCACTCTTGAAGACTTTGTTTGTCCACTTGCCAACTAATCCATCCAGATATGGAAAATAAATTATGTTTCTAACTTCTCATAACCACCATTGATTATTTGATTATCGTATTGATCATGTCATAAGTTATATTTCCCTAGAAAAGATGATAATTTGATTTTTCCCAAGTAAAAAATATGTCTTTTATTCTCTATAAAAAAGGGTTATAACACTTTTACTTTCATTAATTTTCCCCCTTCGATTCCACTTTGCTCTATAAAAGAGTCTAGCTCATAGAATACATATCCTGCCTACACATAAAAGTTTCATTTTTACTAGTCCATATTTTTTTATTAGGTCTTATTTATTTCAATTGTAACAGGAGATACAAAGTAAAAAGGGCAGTAGAATTGTGTATAAAAATAATACATAAATAAACATTATAGTTTAAAATTATACTACCTACCAAAAGACCAAGACACATAAGGACATATCAATGCGTTAAAAAGTTTCACAATATATATACTAAATTTTGTTGACAAGTTACATGACATAATATAAAATAACATTTAAACAAAAAAAATTAAAAAATTTGGTTGTAATAGTAAAAATATTGTTTCACAATTTTCTTCAGATGGCTAATATATCTGTAGGAATTCAACCAACTGAAATTCACCAAGTCGATGGCGTAGTTCCATGAAGACCCGCTTTGCTCGGGAATTTTGAGACCAAAATTGTATATCTCGCCGAAGCCGAGATTAAAATGCCCTTCAGATCCCCAGACGTCAACCTAGAACTAATCAGCGCTTTGGCACTTAAGAACGCAAAGTGAATGGCTTCAAGTTTTCGCGATGTTTTCCTTTCTTTGTAAGAAAACCCATATAGTATTACTGCCTTCAAATCTTTGGAAGACGACATGTTTAAAATCAAAACTCAGTTAAATTGAGGCATATGGACAGTCAACAAATGCATGGATTGTAATGTTAAAAAAAATCCCACAATCTTTACAAGGGCCATTTAAAAAGAACACCGGTCGAGACTTGGAATTGCGAAGTGAACTTCTTTCTTTCCATTACTCCAAGCAGAGACTCCTTTATTTTTATAAACCTATCCTCAGAGACTTTAAGGTCTTTAATCGTTTTTGGCAAATATTTCTCACCTCATTATCATACGAAGGCAATACATTTACTTTAACGTGCCAAGGACATGGAGGTCGATGATAACCGCACGCTTTCATAAGAGGGTATTTAAATTTCCCGTGGCTACATGAAGAATAAGATTTCTTCTGGAGGTCGTGGAAAGTAAGAATGCCTCCCATTAGTGCCTCACCTTCCAAGGTTACGGGGTCTTCATTTTTCTTGAAAAAAGCCTTTTTGTCCCTGCTTTGTTCGATAATGTCTACCGTTGAACTTGAGTCAAAAGATATAGGGCAGACCCAAATAATTCTTTGGACAGCGGCCCAAGTGGGAGATACAGATGAAAGAAGAGGATTAGAATTGATAGTACCCATCATTAAAAATGTATATACGAAGGAGTTTGAGATAACAGATCTCCACTCAAAATCGGGCCTTGTGGACAAATCAAATAAAACTTTTAAATATATCTTAGGAATAACTCTGGACAAACTACTCAAAAACCCCAAGTTGATTCCTTGGCCGTTTTAATGGTTCTATATACGATTTATGAAAGAGAGTCCAAATCTATTATTTCTCTTCTTGTATTGCCTTATCAGCTAAAATAGGTAAAAGGGAAGCTTTTTATAAAACTAAAGACACTATTAAATTATTATAAAAATCGATCCACATTTGAAGGTTAAAGCTTTTAAACAGTGAAAGCCTCTTATATACCCCTGATTTCAAGGAAATCCATTCACTATCCAATTCTCATGGTCTTCTGTATTCCACTCCAAGAATGGAAACTTTGTCTCCAATCGGACAATTAGCAACTCGTAAATGTTGATGGGACGCCAAGCTCACAGAGGTAAAATCGATGTTTCTGAAGAATTAAGTTCGAGTCCTGAACGTTTTTTAAATTTAGTAAAAAAGACCAGCAAAATTTCTATTCTTTTTATCAATTGACTTTCAGAACGGGCTTCAACAAATAAAGTCACATCATCGACGTAGAGATCAATAATAGTTTCACTTCGTTAAAAACGAACTCCGAACCCATTGTATTTATGTTTTATCTGAGTAGCCAATTCTTCAATGGCCATCCCAAACAAAGAGGGGCGGCGGGACAACCTTGACGATAGCTCTTCCCTAGGAATATTGGCTGACTTTGTTTCCCATTAATACAAATCGAAGACGAACCATTGTACAGTAATGCTCTAATAGGGCTGAAGAAGCGCTTTGGCAAAATTTCTTAGCCATTTTAAAGATGTGCGTGTGAGAAACGGAGGCAAATGCTTTACGGAAGTCTACAGCTACTATGGCACCAAATAAAATAATTTTTTCAAATGCTCGTAGCAATATTGGAGACATGGAAACGGTCCTGAAACAGTGTGTCTTTGCCTCCTGCAAGTCCATCATGCGCCACTGACGGTCATCATTGTCGCTAGATATAATATATATTATTACTTCAATCCATACATTGAAAGTTTCGGTTGCGTCTAATGCCAAAAAGTATTAAACACAACTTTAAAATATTTTTTCCCTTTTCATCCGGTATAGCTTTAAGAAATATTGATTCGTACATACTAGACCAAGTGTGATTTTTATAATGCACATTAGGTAATATAATTATATTAGGGCGACTTTTGAATTTAAAAATATTTTATTGAAGAGAATTCCATCTTAGTAATTACATATTTTTGACTCCCAAACGATAGCCGGAATAATCAAATACATAACCCTTGAAGTAGGTGTCAAATTTGTTTATAAATAAATCCATTGTGATCAAGTCTGTAATATTCGGGTTATTTATTACATATCGTCCCCATATAAATTTGTTAAGTAATAATGATGTCAAGCTGTAAGAGATTCGTAATGTGGGCTTGAGAAGAGTTCTAAACAGATTTGAAAATAATCAAGTCATAAAAAAGTATCATATAAATTTAAGACAAGACACTTGGGATGGAATTGGTGACCTTCCCAAACGTCGTGGCCACCGTTTCTCGAGTGATAAACTACTTACTCAACTACAGTTAAATCAATCCAGTGATTACATCAAAGGTAGTCGCACATGGATAAATAACCAAGAAGTCAACAAACCTGACATTGTTATATACACAGATGGATCCAAAGATGAAAATGGCAATACTGGTGCTGGCTGGGCTATTACCCGAGGTGATACATCACTCCATCACTCCTTTGTATCATTAAATAAAGAAGCTACAGTTTTCCAAGCGGAAGTCTTTGCTATTGCACAATCAATAGAAACGCTCACTCGAATGGAAAAACCATCAGCAAACGTTGTAATACGATCGGATTCTCAATCAGCTATTGCAGCTATCCTAAACCCATTCACCAAGAGTGACGTAGTCAAAAGATGCCAAAAAATTATGCATGAAGTGAAAAAAGAAAAAAAGATACACTTAGATTGGTGCAAATGCCATTCTGATGTCACAGGAAACGAATTTGCAGATTGTCAAGCAAAGAGTGGCACAGAAAGTCAAAACAGGAAAATTGTAGGAACATCACAAAGCTACATCAAGAAAAAAGTAAATGACTTCTTTTATGCTGCCTGGTGTAACAGATACAAAAAAGACCAAAGTATGAAACATACTCATCTAATGTTAGAAAAGCCTCAACAAAAGATTGTCAAATATGAACGAGAAAACCTTAAACTTATAGTTCAAGCTTACACCGGCCATGGACCTTTCCTCGCTCACTTAAGCAAATGGAAAAAGTCAACTGATGGAATGTGTAACGTCTGCATGGAAGAGACTCAGAGTGCAGATCATCTTATCAACAGATGTCCAGCACTATCGTATGAAAGGCATGATTCATCGCAAGAAGAAGATGAAGTACTTCGTATTTTAAAATTAATGAAATGTAAAAAAATGAAAAAACTTATTGAAGAAAACTATACTATAAACTAGAACAAACATTTACTGTTGTAGCGCATATACCCCTTTGTGTGGTCGTGCTCTTTATTTTATGCATGTACTGTACTATTATATTATGTCTTTGTAATATTATATGTATATATGTATGTATACAGAATACAGTAATAAACCTTTAAACTAAAAAAAAAAAAAAAAGACAATAAAATTAATAATAGAAACCAGTATTGCCATTATTTTCAAATATAAACTGATCAAAGTTACATGTAAAAAACATATTTTCCGTTTTCTTGCTAACAAATTCTTGGTATTCTTATTGATCTTCTTTTTCTGTACATAGATTTGGAAAAAACAAAAATACTTTTAATGCAAAAACAATATTTTTAGTCAGATTGTTTGAATTCTTGGAGCGTGAAAAAACAATTACACAAAGGAACAGTTTTTCCTTGTTTACTAGTATGACCACCTTTAATGCTAAGCTGTTGATTATCAAATCTTTTGATTTTTTTAGAAAAAGCTGATAATTGAAAATATTAAACGCTGTACTCCTGTTGTTTTTAAGTATTCGATTTTTTACGTTTTTGTGTAATTATTTTTTTGAGAAGGGCTTTTTAAGAATCTATTACCAAAAAAAATATATATTAAATAAAAAAATAATTTTGGGAAAGAATGCAAATATATATTTTTTATTTTAAAAAAAATATGCCTCCTAAAAAATGATTATTGTTGGGACTTATTGAGGACATTTCGATTAAATTATTTTAAGACGTCGAGTCTTATATTCCTAAATCTTTGTAATAAATGTAGACACATGCAATAATTGAGGATTTTTATTCAATTCAATCATTCATACCTTCATTGATTTTCCTTTTCTTATGGTGGTCAATCGTGTTCTTCAACTAAATGTGGGCGAAAAAGAAAAAAAACTTGCATTTCTGCGACATACGAGAGGAATCGGTGTTCAAAACAGGGAGATTCTACTTTCCTTTACGTAGAGCTGCTAATGCGTATATTCTATTGACTCCGTGGTATTTAAAATTTTCTGAAAGATATCCAAAATCCAAAGATGCTAGGTCGATTACTAGAGAACATATGGAGGTTCTTAATTTGTCATGTGAATGGGAAAATAAAATTTGAGTTCACTGATGAGTATTAAGGATGGGCATAAGTTTACTGCTGAACTTCAAATATCGACGATGTTAATTAAGTTCAACCTACATTGTAAGGATTGTGGCAAACTTTTCAATGACATTTATCATGCTTTTTGTGACTGCCCCTCCCTAAAAATTATAAAGGAGTTCATCGAGCTCAATGAAGCTTACATATCCGGCTTTAAGCACGAGGACTTAAAGGGACATATTTTTTTCAGCATTCCTTCCAGAGGAAAACAAGATCATGCAAGTGGGCAAGAGACGTTGTACGATTCGTAACTTCTACACCAACGCAATTTTTAAGAGCTGCTAACACGATTTTATTAAGACACCGACGTTTTTTTAGGAACCAATAAATTTCCCTGTCACATTATACAATAGAAATTGGTTATTAAGGCAAATCATATCCTTAATGTTCTTTTATGTATTGTTTGTACACAATTGCACAAGATTGTTTAATGTTTTAAATTGTTCACAGTTATAAAAACACGTCATAAAAAAATATATTTTTAAAACCGGTGTAAATACGGAAAAACTATTTGAAAAATATTTTAACGTTTATTTTTACTTAACCAAAGAAAATTGTAATTCAAATTACTTATAATAAAATAGACCATTACATAACAAAAGCTATGACATCTAATTAAAGTCCCTGATATTAAGATAAAACATCATATCACATTAAAATTTTAAAACACAAATGGCAACTAGAATGTTTATTTTTGTTATTCCTGACGCAAAATTTCCTTTTTTTAAATTATTTTACATTATATGTTCTATTTTTTATTCAATAAAGACCTTGCTTATGAGATAAAAACTGGCAACTAATTAAAATATTTTTGTATTACTCTAATAAATTTTATAAGACTTATCGCCATCGAGGGGAGGCTCTTAATTTCTTCCGACGCCCTAGTCTCCAAATTGTCCAAAAGGGAAGGTTTTGTGAGGTCTAAAGCGACATACCTTGCCGCCACTGATTTTAGAAATGCCTTTAATTCCACGAAATGATATATAAACCTATTTTTGGTTACTGAAACAAGGTTATTGTTATGTGATTTTGTTTTTTCTTATAAAACAGTTCATGAATACTTTAAAATTGGTATACATATATATGTATATTAGGGCTGTCAAAATTGCCCAAAAATGACATTCGAATATTCGTTTGAACAAAAATCACGAATTCGAATTATTCAAATATATGGCGCTTATTTTACGCATTTACCGTGTAGCCCATATACGGCAATAATGCGATAAAAACATAGTTAAAATCAGATAATTAAATCAACATATATAGCCGATATAATATTAACATTCAATAACGCATACATATAATCATGAAAAAAGCTTATTTTCGATCACTGTATTGTTTTTTCACATTCAAATATTAATTTGTCGCTTGTACTGTGGGAGTGTTTTTTAACATTCGAATATTAATTTTCACGTTCGAATTCGCTTTTTGGGATACTATTCGAACTCCAATTCGAACATCGAATATCCGTTGACAGCCCTAATATATATATATATATATATATATATATATATATATATATATATATATATATCCTTTTATTATTACATATTCATTTACCAACCTCAACAATTTTATATCATTCCCTACAAATCAGCATTGGTACTCTTTGGTATTGATTATAATCATTATAAAAACTTTAACAAAAATACTGTTGAATATTCAAATCCTTTTGTTTCAAAATTAAAAGATTTAGATCATTATTTAAAAATACTGAGAGGACAAAAGAAACCACAATTCCAATACACATATTATTATGATTTCTTTAATTATTTAGAATAAATTCATTATTTGTCAAGACATCTGTTCAATATTTGGATGGTGAAACTATTTAACAAAAACTGTCAAATGATTTACAGAATCCGTTAACAAAAATAATATTTTGTTTTTTTCTCACTTACTCACTTATTTGTAAAATAATTAATTAGTTACGCACAATATTGTTCTTAAAGAGATGTTATTTTATAAATTGTAAATCAAATAATTTATTGATGAGATCAACCAAAAACAAAAAAATTACATTTTCTTTGGTTTTGTTAAAGATTTGCTTTAGGCTTTATGCATTTTTGCAATATTTTTTCCAATTTAAAAAAAGAATGAATGCAAACAAATGCTGAGACCCTCCGAAGGCACTTGCATGTAATGCATCCATCGCAAAGTCCACTGTGCAAGCTTGTAAGCGGATGAAGATCCAATCCATTTGGCTCGTGACTGCCCATGTTTTGAGTTGGAAAGAATAATTTTTCTCAAGAGGAACAAAAAACCAATCTCCAATCAGTATAATTTCATTGTTGGTACAAGAATTGGAGATTGGCTCACTACCACGCCATCTTTGAATAATGGTCAGGACGGATCGACATAGATGACCGGATTGGTCACTATTGCGAGGGCACCATAAGTTTAATTTCCAATTTATTGATTGTAATACGGAGTAGCAATAAAAATGCAAAAAAAAAAAATGCTGAGACTGCAATGTTTCATGTATATTACAAAAAGTCAATATCAATATAATCATCACTCAATGTAGAAGGAATACGTTAGTTTGATAACAAGAATAATTTTACAATTATTATAATCTCAACAACAGAGACCAGCATAAGCTAAAGATAAGTTGAGCAACATTTAAAGATTATTTGATCTCGTACAAACATTCACATGAGGATATTTTGTATTCCAGATAACATTTAAGGTAATGCTAAAGCTCTCACTTTGAATGTTATAAATTCAAAGTGAGAGCTTTAGCACAAGGCTTGTAAATGTACTCAGCAAATGTGTTTTAAAATATTTCTATATGAGCCCGCGTTTGAATAAAAAATAAAAAGGCAATTTGACAAAATGAATTTTAAATTTAATTTAACTGTGTTGAACGAATGAGACGTTTATTTTTGGTACGTCATTTGTATTTTTCCCTTGTCTGGTGTTTTTTAAAATATCTATAACAACGGTCATTATATGATGTTGAGTAGATCGTATCTACTTTTTTTGCTGAAACTCAAGATCCATTTTCATCATGAATTTATGTTGGTTAGGAGAAGGCTGAATGTTTTTTAATATCTTTTTCCTCCGACAAAAACTCGTCTCGTTATTTCCGTTAAAAACTTAAGGTTAGTTATAACCAGGGCTGTAGGAATCTGGTAAATAAACTTTCTGGGCATAAACGACCTATTAACGCATATAACGCATATTTGGCCTTTTTCTGCATATTTATCGCATATTTTGAACAAATTTTGAGATATATACCTATATATATATATATATATATATATATATATATATATATATATATATATATATATATATATATCAGGCTTGTGAGCGTTCAGCTTTTTTTGCGTTCAGCGTTCAAAAAAATTAGCGTTCCGTTCAATGTTTTTGCGTTCAGCGTTCCGTTAGCGTTCAGCGTTCAAATATTTAAAAAATAATTTCCCAAAAAAGTACTGCGTAGTGATGACGTTTTTTTTTTTTGAAAAGATTTTCCAAAAAATGTACTGCGTAGTGATGACGTTTTGTTTTTAGAAAAGAGTTTCCAAAAAAAGTGATGACGTTTTTCCGAAAAAAGTCCAAGAAATCTTTGGAAAAATTGAACACTGAACGCAAAACTCTTTTTTTTGCGTTCAACGTTCAGCGTTCAAAAAAAAAGTTGCGTTCCGTTCAGCGTTCCGTTCATTGAATGTGCGTTCAGCTGAACGCCGTTCAATTTTGCGTTCCGTTCACAAGCCTGATATATATATATATATATATATATATATTATATATATATATATATATATATATATATATATATATATATATATATATGCAGGGTCCCCGATGAAATTGGTGCAAAATTAAAATTTGTGTAACTTAGTCATTTAGATAGATAGCAGGCCGTAGTTATACCAGTAGAAAGCTACTGGGTTAAGCTATACAGTCATTTGATTTAAAGCACCATGAGGGACGTATACAGAAATCTGGAGGAGGTTGTTTTCAGCGAGTAGGAACGGAGATGCGCCGAGGTGGCAATCTTGGTTAGCATGAAGGGCATGATAACCAACTCTGAGCTATCAAGGTTGACTTCTATGCCTCTAAGAAGCGTCCAAAGACTGATGAAATCCCTGGAGGACTGCAAAGATCCACGTAAAGTGATTAATAGGGCGCCTAGGCCGAATTTGTCAACAAGAAAGGTCAGGGACATAGACTTAGTGAACAAGGTCCAGGAGCTCATCAATGAACACCCAACCCACTCTTTATCGTCAATTGCTGAAGAGCTTTTGAGGTGGGGAAACAACAATTCAAAATAGTGTGAAAGAAGATTTGCGTTGCAGATCGTATAGGATGTAAATGGGTCAGATCTTAACCCCTGCAACCAAGAACAAGGAAGGAGATGTGGCCTCCCAGCAGCCCAGACCTTAATCCAATGGACTATTTTGTCTGAGGCTAACTTGAAGGACGGACTAATAGACGTCCTCACAACAAGAAGGCCTCCCTCATCACCTCCACAAGAAGGAGATGGTATCCATGGACAGGGAGATGTTGAAGAGGGCCTGCACCGCTTTCAGGGGCTGCATACAGAAAGTTATTGACGCTGAGGGATATTCTTTTAAATATTCCTATAGAAGACATCCTCATCTTTCAAACACACTTTATTTGAAATAAATATATCTATGAATAACATAGTTATTGATTTTTTTTGTGAGAAATAGTTTTAGCACCAATTTCATCTGGGGACCCTGTATATATATATATATATATATATATATATATATATATATATATATATATATATATATATATATATATATATATATATATATATATATATATATATATATATATATATATATATATATATATGTATGTGTGTGTGTGTATATATATATATATATATATATATATATATATATATATATTATATATATATATATATATATATATATATATATATCAGGAAACGACCGGGTACCCAGCCCGGTCCGTGTCCCGGTTGTTTTTTGAACGGCACGGGCGATCATTTCAAGGGGATTGGACCCTTCATAGAATCTCTCAATGACGACAGCTTGGCAATCGTCAAAGCCAATAAACTGTTCAAGGACCCAAAACTACTGGGTCAGCTGGCATTCATCAAGGGCAACTTTACTCAACTGGTACGCGCCATTTCAAGCCTGCAAGAGCGCCTTCCACTGACGGAGAGCATTGGAATCCTTGAGATGGTGCAGATGCAAATTAAATTTTACTGCAGAATTCTGAAGAGAGAGATATGGAACTCGAAGATGATCCCAAATTGCCGTTCCTCTTCTTGTGCACTCCAATTACCTCTGTGGACTGCGAAAGGGTCTTCTCCGAACTAAAGTCTCTTTGTCTGACCAGCGAACCAGTCTGACAGAGAGGCATGTAAAATATTTGCTCATTCTTCAGTGGAACAATGATTAAAAGAAATAATTTATATTTATTTAGAATATACACTATATTTCCACATATTAAGGCTTTCTTTTTTTTTTGCTTATTTAACCTTTTTTGCATATTTTTTCGCATATTTAGTCATTTTTTCCTGCATATTTCTGGGCATATACGGCATTGTTTTATTCCAAATTCCAACAGCCCTGGTTATAACACTCCTTCAGTAATTACTTTTTCATACATAAGAGAATAATTGTAATATAATGAGGCTTACCATGTAAGCTGTTGCTTCATGTAAAAATCGCTTTGTTGTATACAAAACCACATTTGGCAATTTTGTTGTTGGCCGTATAAAAAATATATTATTTTTTTTAAATTATGTCTGTCACCGTTCTTCGAAGGCCATAATATGTAACTACCTATTCTAAATGTTACGAATAACTTTAAATATGTTTATATTATAGTAATCTATGAGATAATACATATATGTTTATGGATTGAAACGGTATAATAAGCTGCATATTTGATCGTTTTATATTTGTTGTGAATATTATATTGATGTTCTCCTAAGACCATAAAACAAGGAAAAAATAAAATAATTTAGCCTGTAAACAAAACTTATTGTGAAAGAGTATTCTTCCTTCAAAACAATTTATTTAATTCTATCCTTTCTCGGAAATAACAAATAAGTAGGAAAAGGGCGTCCATTAATTGTATATTAGTATATGCCTTTTTTCTAATGGATGTGATACGAGAAAATATATATATTTGTATTCATTTTAGGACGAGGTAAAATATATGTATCACAACAAGACATCTGAAAGTATTAACACTTAAGGAAAAAGCTCAAATACACAGAAATAATATGCAATATAAAACAAAACTAAAAAACCACATCACAAGAGGTTATTAAAACCGAGATATTGAAGGAATATCTTCTTCAGGAGGGTGAGGTGACGGTTCGAAGAAGGTACCATGTACATTATAGGGGGTATAATAGAAACCTAATATTAAGATATCAAAATTATCCCCCCGCGAAAGTTGCGTCATAAGAAACTAGATGATCGTAGAAAAATGGATTTTGGTTTGACCCCCCTCTTACCCCCCCCCCCCCAAATTGCGTTCAAAGGTTTCATTATGAAAAAAAACTTTTTTGTTATTACTTATTTTGAAAAAAAAAGTTTAAAAAAATTTAGCTATGATCAATTTAAGACTTTGTTATTTTTTGCAAATTTTCGTCAAATAATATTTAGTGCCAATAAATGAACATAAGTGCTGACGCACCAACCATTTTTTAAATAACGGCTCCTACTAGGGTTATTTTATAGTTTCAAGAAGGAAAAAGAAAAAGAGGGTACTCATGTAGATGTTTTTAAATTATTTTTAATACGTTTGCTTTTCACATCTTAATTTTCATACAGTAACTCCCTCACATGGTTGAGATTATATGGCGTTTATTATATCCATAAGCTTTTGCAGATAATAATATAATGACGAAAAATGTTTTCTCAACTGATAAAAAGAAGTTATTGTTAAAGGTAATTTGTTATTTTAAAATTTAATTCTTATTTAAAAAATATATTTTAAGAGCTCCACTATGAATACATTGATCACGTATTACTAAAAAGTGGCATAGCGGAAGATCAAGCGAAATAACTACTTTCAGTAGTCGAAGAACATTAAAGACTTGGCACTTTGGTCACTGTTGTGTGTTACGGATGCAACAGCAGTGTCAGAGTATGGTAAGGAGTAATAAAAAGACTCGAGTTATGTCTTAAAAGACCACTTCAGTGGATTATTTGTCTTCTACACATGAATGAGTTACCTTTTATAGAAATTTTTAAACATTTAGATGGCGCACAAAAAGGACCTCGGACTTATGAAGGTACTATAGGAAAATTAATTACTACAGACTTCACCAAAAATTCAATAAATTTTCTTTAAATACTTGTAGGAAAAGTAAACTACTTAAATTAAACTTTACTGTATTCTTTAAGCTCACATAAAAATATTTATACGACATTACATTAGGAATACAAACAGGAAAATTTTCGAATTCTTTCGAATCTTTTGCTACAGGTCTCCAGGAGCATTACATGAGGGAAAATGTCTTACCAAAGCCAACAGAATTTTAAGATCCTATATTTCAAAAAAAAGTCCATGTGAGTCTCACATAAAACTTGTAAAATTTATACTAAATTTTACGCTCCTATATGGTTTCAAACCAAGTTAAATCCTCTTTTTATTGAAGGCTCAAAGCATTATCAATTCGCCATAACTTTATTACAAGAGATTGATGAAAATTTAGCCCCTTCAATAGAAAAAGTACTCAAGAGAAACGCTTTTTTGCCCACCCAGAAAATATATTGCTAGAAGGCCTAACCGATAAATAAACGGAAACAAGAATATTTGCCCTGGAAAAAGTTTTGTTTGCAAAAAAGAATTTAAAAAAAAACATAGAAACTTTCAACTACCCAAAACTATCAGTTGTAATTCTAAGAATTTTTAATCTTATCGACTGGTCAAATATAAATTTGTCTGTTCCTCCAATTGTGCCTGAGGAAGATCTTATAAAAGCAAAAGAACATCCTTTAAAAATTAATAAGTATCCTTGCCATTCACAATCAGTGGAAAGAGTTGTAAAACTAGTCTGCATCTGCAAACGTTTATGGATATAATCAACGTCATAGATTTATATTCTCAACCATGTGAGGGAGTTAGTGTATGAAAATTAAGATGTGAAAAGCAAACGTATTTAAAAAATAACTTAAAAACATCAACATGAGTACACTCTTTTTCTTTTTCCTTCTTGAAACTATAAAAGAACCCTAGTAGGAGCCGTTATTTAAAAAATGGTTGATGCGTCAGCACTTATGTTCATTTATTGGCATTAAATATTATTTGAAGAAAATTTGCAAAAAATAACAAAGTCTTAAATTGATCATAGCTAACTTTTGTAAAACTAAATTTTTCCAAAATAAGTAATAACAAAAAAGTTTGCTTAATAACGAAACCTTTGAACGCAATTTGGGGGGGGTAAGGGGGGGGTCAAACCAAAATCCATTTTTCTACGATCATTTAGTTTCTTATGACGCAACTTTCGCGGGGGGATAAATTTTGATATCTTAATATTAGGTTTCTATAATACCCCCTAATGTACAATACCAAATCCCATGAATCCGGCTTAACTCCCAGTATCTTTAATTCAAGCTGGGCATACCGAGCTGCGGCAGATAATAAAATTGGATGCAAGTCTTGCCTCGACAGTTTTGATCCAAAAAGAGCCTTCGCACTCGACAGTGTGAAGTGAATAGTCTGTAAAGTAGAGTTGCTCCTTTGTTTTTTTAAATACCAAACAAAATTGTGCTTGACACTTCGAAAGAAGAACAAACAACGATTAATTTTATGAATTTGCTTAAAATGGTTATTAAAGGACATTTTACAAAAGCATGTATAATATTATTGAAAGCAGTTCCGCAATTAATATAAGGGTTATTGAAATAAGGGCACCTGGTGGAAATTTAGCACTAAATTTTCTACAGTCATGAATTCCTGAAAGAGAATCTTTAATCCTTCCTTATAAATTAGATGGCAGATTCGGTTCCCTTAACCATTTGGTGCAGGCATCATAGACCTCTTCCTTATAGGAGGGAGGCGCAAGTTTCAAATGCCATTGAAATGACGAGGGGAAATATCTGAGGAGCGAACTCTTTTTAAAGGAAATCGAAATTTACCATAACTCAATGCCGAGTCTTCATGGATAAGCAGATCGTGAAAAGTAAAACTTCCTTTCTCCAAGGATTCACGCTCCAAAAAATTTGGTTCCTCAGTTGCTTTGAATTTGAGCAATTATATCGATAGTAGAAGAGGAGTCACAAACCGGACCAAATTCCAAACTACTCGCTGTCTCATTTATACGTTTGAATGTGTTAATAAGTGTCAAAGTTATTTTTTTATATCTCTCAACCATGGCATTGTCTATTCCTTTTAATTTAAAGAACACTTCCACAATAGATCCATCCAAGTTTTTATTTCCTGTACGAGGACACATGTCAATACATTCAGACGACTCCTGACGTCAAAGTATAACTTTGTGTAGAAACATGCTTGACCATGACGAAGTTTTGGGTTTGCTCCAGCAATTTAACGCTCAATAAAAGAATGAATTTGCTATATCGTACACGTTTAAGTTTTTAATATTTTCATTTCTTTTATAGACAGAACCATCCACATTACTAAGAGTAAGTACAATGGTTTCCCATTTGTGCCTACTCTCCAGGCTCAACAGAACCACGTGATCTCTTCGAGATCCATTGTTTCTTTGTACCACCGAAGAATAACTATTTGGGCCTTTAGAAGCTGTCTTCTTTTAAGTCAAACAGCCTCACCCGGAGGCTTTTCCGGAAGTATAAGAATAACCTCTTCCAAATACTAACGACAAAATTTCAAAAAAGTTGTAAAAGCTTTTTATTCATGTACTCTCTGCACTAAAATAAATTCCAGTGACCTAAAAACATTAATAATTGGGATTGGGGGGGATGGGGTCCACCGACACCACTAATAACTGAAATCTCAACTGAGAAGAAACAGTCAACCAACTTGTACTAATTGAGATGACTGCCATGTAAGATAAATAATAAGATATAATTAGAGATAGAAAGTCGAGGGATATTTTGGGCGTGTGAAAGGGAGAATGTGTGAAGGGTACAATTGAGTTCAAGCTCCTTGTTATCACTATTCTCTTTCCTCTCTTGAGGAATATTTATTTCATTTATGAAGCAGGCCAAGTCGGCCAGAACGGAAGGTGTTTATTTTTTATTTGAATCTCTGTGTTTGCTTCTGTTCTGAGGAAAGAGAATAGTGATAACAAGGAGCTTGAACTCAATTGGACCCTTCAGACTTTCACACGCCCAAAATATCCCTCGACTTTCTATCTCTAGATATAATATACGTTGTAGTAAAAGCCTACAATAAATACGAGGTATGGAGGAAGAGGAATTCTACATTAAATATCTGTGACGTCAAGTTATGTAGAAAAAACTTTGTTTTCTTTAGCATTGTGCCACTGATTTTTGTATGATTTTCTTCCTTCTCTTCTATGATTCGTTATTTTAGTCTATTGAATATCCAATTATCATTTTATAGGTTGGTGGATGGGATGAATAAATATGCAAATCCTTAGCCATGTGTCTTGATAAAGAAGTATTAAGCACTTGGGAAATTAGAAATGATAATGCGTTTGATTCATTTAGGGAAATATGTAGACTAATTCATACGACTTCCCAAATTGCATACATCCCTCAAATTAAATAAATTATGTTTAAAAAACTAAAAAGTCATTTACTTCTAAAGTAAACAATTTATGTATCACTGCACAAAATTAGAAAAGTAATTTAATCATTAATGTACTATTTATTTACTCCCTATTTGTACTATTTTCTAGACTATACAAGTTTATTTTGTACGAAGAAGTTTCTTGCACTCCATGTTTAATTTTGTTTTCTGCATCATTGCAGGAACGTAAACTTATTTATTCCCTTGAGGACTAAATTGAGTAAAATAAAATGTATTCTTGCACTTCAAAATGGGGAAAAAATTGTTATGCATTTTCAAATAAGCGTTTGCTCAATTACAGCATTGCTTGAAGAAATTGTACCCACAACTTAGATTGAAGGATCAATATAGGCACACTAATTCGTTTTGCATAAGTGTTGTTTATAAATGGAATATCCCTTATAAAATGAAAATAAATACTTTTCTACATATATACATCTTGATAAAAAATGAACACTGCTTTGTCTCTTATTTCAGGTACTGCAATGTCTAGAAACGAAGCAAATGATAAGCGACAATTGTATAATTACTTTTATAAGCTCGAACCAAAATTTAGTTTTTTAATGTACATTAAATTTTTCATATTTACAAACCAGTAAAGGTAATATAACAAAGAATGTAGTATACAAAATTAAGCAGAAATAAAATAACGAAGTACAAAAAGAAATGAAGCTTTTTTTAAACTATTTTTCATACTGTCAGTTTTTAATACAGTCAACTTCACTTAAGTCGAAATTGCATAAGTCGAAAAGTCGCCTAACTCGAATATAATCGAAAGTTCCATTTTTTCTCCATTGACATGTGTGTAATAAAAATCGTACAAGTCGATTTTTGTAAGTCGATATTTCGCCTAAGTCGGAAAGATATTTTGACAGTAACACATACATAAACAAGAAAATAACTTCGCATAAGTCGAAGAGGGCGCTCACTTTCCAAAACACAGCCCGCATGCACTGCGCCTGCCGTTCACACTGTGTATTACAAGTAAGCAGACACAGATGGTTGAAGTGGAGAAAAATATTGAACGATATAAAATTTGAGAATATAAAAGGTATGTTCCTCCCTCCAAGCGAGGTAAAATAAAAAAATTGTGTCCTCGCCCACCTGCTGCCTCGCCAATGATTTGCGAGTGCACACACACACGCCTACCTGTATATCGAATTTTTCTTCGACTTAGCAATCAAAATTTGTAACTCGAATTCGCCTCAGTCGATTGTTTTTGCACAGTCCCGAGAGAAGCGACTTTGGCAAAGTTGACTGTATAACTGAATAAAGGCCTTCCAACGTGTTACTTCTGCAACTATTTTGCCTTCGCATCTTAGGATTTATGTGAATATTAGTAATTTACGTGGAGTTTTTCTCAAACATTAATTTGTGAATACAAGCAGTTGGTACATTTTTTGCCTATTTGGTTCGATAGAATTACATCCGACTAGATATAAATAATCATTAAAGCATTAAAATCAGTCACTAAAACCTGGGATCTTATCAATGAGGTTGACTATAAAATGACCATCCCCTCTCGGGATTCGAACCTGCGCCCCCAACATTGAGAGTTGAACACATTTTAGTACACACGCCTCTTTTGTGTGCAAGAACTAAAATGAGTGTATAAAAAAATAGGCATTATCTAATAAAACAAAATGTTCGCTTGCAACTGTTATGATGAGAACACACCGACATATATAATAATGGAATTTCAACTGAAAGGAATCATTTGACACACTTGAAGAAGTCAGTAATGGGGAGTTAAAATGGCTACCACGCTACGTTGTAATCTAATGCTAGGAGAAAGAAGAAGGGTAATCCTACATTAAATACCAGTGACGTCAGGCTTTGTTGATTTTTTTGGAAAAAAAATCTCGCACCTGTTTATTTCATTTACATTACTGGATAGTTTTTGTAATTTTTTCCATTATCTATTTCTGAGACTTTTTATTTTCACCTTGACTCGTTCAAGGGTTAATAATCCTTCATTCCCCTTCCTTATTTCATCAGTTGCTGTCTTAACCAAGGTCTGTATAAAAGGTCTGGCAATACAAAAAACAAACATGTAATCCTAGCTGTATAACTACTCAATGACGTCACTGGAGAACGATTCTACATATCTATCTATCAATCTATAAATATATATATTGGTTTAAGGAATATTTATATATAAAACTTATGCACAAAGAAAATCTGATAAAGCATTTTTTTGTTGGGAATTATTGATAGTAGGAATTTTTCGTTAGCGACACTTTTGTATAAAATGCATAATGGACCCATAAGGGTACCTATGAACAATAAGCTACGGTAAGGTAAGGTAGGCTTCGTGAAGAATAAAAATAACAATAACATAATAAATATTAAGCAGAGCTTTATTATGTTAATGCAGAGAAGATCTGGGTCACGAAACCTACCTTACCTTATATACGAATATACTCCTTTATATATGAACGAAAAAGTACTCAAAATGGGCTCAGTTTATAAAATAAAACTAACCAAATGTGCTCATTAATGCTCAATAAAGCTATTTTGACTGATAAGCTGGGCCCAAAAGTCAGTAGTTTCCTTTAAAAATACATTTTATACAGAAGTGTCGTTAAGGACAAATTCCTACTATTAATAATTCCCGACAAAAAAATGTTTTATCAGATTTTTTTTTGTGCATAAGTTTTATATATAAATATTCCTAAAACCAATATATATTTTTTAGATAGAGAGAGAGATTGATAGATATATAGATAGATAGAATCGTTCTCCAGTGACGTCATTGAGTAGTCACACTGCTATATGTTTTTTTTGTATTGCCAGACCTTATTATACAGACCTTGGTCTTAACCATCCCTCTTCCCTCCTCTAATTATATCTATTGTGCATGCATTATTATTTTTTTCGGTGTACTAACATCATTAGGGAGATAAGACCATCAACTTTAAGAACACACAAATGCTTTCTTCTTAGGGGTGTCGATCATTGTCATCATTTATAATTCAGCAATGAATCTCTTCTATACTCATATAAATAATTAATGATAATTTGTTTTCTTCAACTGAGTCATGGGTCATCACTCTGACTATGAGACGTACAAAGAAGAAGGAATACTGTCATACTAAATGGAAATGACATATTCTATATGCATTAAAACTTGTTTGAAATTTCAATTTTCACCTTTGCCTTTGCCTTGTATATGACATTATCCATCCTTGTGTTTGTGCCTATTATATTCCTCTTATGCTTCAAAATATAAGCCCAAGGGAATAAAGGAAAAAATTAAAAAGGGATGTATATATCTTGGCGCAATAAGATTTTTCATCTTCAAAATAACTTGGATTTTTTTTGTTATGTATTGTCTCACATGCTGTTTGGATTATTTTTTCGTCCTAAGAAAAAATTAATCTAACGGAGTTGCAAGGGACTGAAGAATCGACTTTGGGTATCCACTGGTAGATATTTGGACGAATATTCCGGTGAGATACAAAAGAGGTCGTCCATCGCTGCCGGGAGGCTCCAATCCGCTTCGAATTTCAGGGAGGAATCCTGAAGGGACAGTTTACGTCACTCTGACGTAGGAATCCCTGAAGAACTAATAAAGACAGTAGCACAAAAGGACTCTATTCACAAGGAGGTGATATTCTTAACAAGAAATCTTAGTCACCTAGGAGCTTGAGCGGTCGGTTTTTTGAAACAACAACATCGCTTTTAAACCATAGAGATATAAAGATATAGAGAGCTGATTGGATCCTTCAGAGAAATACGTCATTTTGACCGTAAAAAACTTTTAAAAAGATATACAGTAAACCCTCGATATAACGAACTATATGGGGGGAGGGCAGGGTCGTTATATCCGAAAGTTAGTTAAATCCAAAGTTCGTTAAAGGGGGCTCTGGAGTGTAAAGTATATCCTGCAGGAGTGACGACGAACTGCCGCTGGACACATTTGGCAGATTAGTGGAGGAGGTCGAAGTCACAACACACTGCTGGTCTCAGATTCTGTCCTAAACTCTTTTCGGCTGGGGAGGGGCCAGCCTTGAAGAAGTCAGAGATCTTCGTCTGCGTCTTCCTCTGCTACACCTCACGCATGAGTTCAAACCGCATGATCCGCAGCAGCTCATAATTCGGGTTCGGTAGCCTTAAATATAACGAACTTAGGTTCGTTATATTCGGGGCTTGTTCGGTCATTGACAAAAAAAGGTTCGGTAGGCCTCAAATATAACGAACTTAGGTTCGTTATAACTGAGGCTTGTTCGGTCATGAACACAAAAGGTTCGGTAGCCTCAGATATAACGAACTTAATTTCGTTATATATGAGGCTTGTTCGGCCAGCTCCAGTAGTTCAGTATCCTCAGATATAACGAACTTAAGTTCGTTATATCTGAGGCTTGTTCGGCTAGCTCCAGGAGGTTCGTTGTATCCGAAGCTCGTTATACAAAGGGGCGTTATATCGAGGGTTTACTGTAGAGAGTTTATTCTCTACATCATTCATAGATTATATCTCTAAGATCAGCTTACGATGACGTCGTATAAATTACTTTGTTATTTTGCACACACAGAAACATTAGAACGCTGTTTCCAAGGTCTGTATAATAAGGTCTGGGCAATACAAGAACAAACATATAGCAGTGTGACTACTCAATGACGTCACTGGAGAACGATTCTATCTATCCATTTATAATATCAATCTCTCTATCAATCTATAAATATATATATTGGTTTTAGGAATATTTATATATAGAACTTATGCACAAAGAAAATCTGATAAAGCATTTTTTGTTGGGAATTATTGATAGTAGGAATTTTTCCTTAACGACACTTTTGTATAAAATGCATTTTAAAGGAAACTACTGACTTTTGGGCCCAGCTTATCAGTCAAAATAGCTGTATTGAGCATTAATGAGCACATTTGGTTAGTTTTATTTTATAAACTGAGCCCATTTTGATACTTTTTTTTCATATATAAAGGAGTATTCGTATATAATGGACCAATAAGGGTACCTATAAACAATAAGCTACGGTAAGGTAGGTTTCGTGACCCAGGCCTTCTCCGCATAACATAACAAAGCTTCCGCTTATATTATTTATTATGTTTGTTATTTTTATCTTCACGAAGCCTACCTTACCGTAGCTTATTGTTTATAGGTACCCTTATTGGTCCATTAATACAAATTCCACTATCAAAAATCAAATCCAACAAAAAAAATGCTTTATCTCAATATATTTTCTTTGTGCATAAGTTTTATATTTTATATGTCTAAAACCAATATATATATTTATAGATTGATAAGAGATATGATAGATATATAAAATGGATATAGATAGAATCGTTCTCCAGTGACGTCATTGAGTAGTTATACTGCTAGGATTACATGTTTTTTTTGTTTTGTATTGCCCAGACCTATTATACAGACCTTGGCTGTTTCTCTGCCATTGAAGGGAATCAGCTCTTATATCTTAATATGTCTATGTTTAAACATCATCTTTAAGGTGAGAGAAGATATTTAAATATGTCAAGTCGCCCGCCTGATGGTGCAACTCACGCTCTCTCAACTCGAGTGCTCTCAAGAAAGGAAAGAAGGAGGAGGCACTAAGTGAGAGGAGGAATTTGGATTGGGATAATAAATATAAATGGATGTATTTGTTATTATTATTGATAACGACCAGGATGAATCCTTTCGTATGGAGGGGTTAAAACATTTAGATATTTATGACATTGCTGTGCTCTATGGATTTAAAGAACACAAATTGCAGGGCAAACCCTAAATTTGGTTTAAATCAGGCTGCCATTTATTTGAAGTATCCTATTGACATTCGTCATATAATGAGGATCTAAAGAGGGTTCATCCCTATAATATAAAAATGTTGAGGGAAAATTAATTGATGCAAGACTTAAGCTGAAGGACATTGATAAAATTAGCTCGGATAACAAGAGAAGAGTCACAATCACTATGGTAAATACGTTTAAACGGATCATTGAAGTTGCAGCTATTGATTGTTCAAACAATTTGGCGAAATTGTGGAACATTATCCAAAGAAACCCCTGTCAACAAAGAAGCGAACAAAAATACAGATAATATAAGGATTTATGGAGGGACGGGGATTACATAGTGGAATTAATGGCAAATCCTTCCTTGATACCACAAATGGCTCCTATTCAAGGTTGCTTAGTAAGACTCAAATTCAAGGGCACCAGATTAAAATGTCAAAACTGTTTGGTCTTGGCCATACAAAACATGTTTGTGGTCAAACAAGAAGAAGCCTCCGAGATTATGTAGTTATGCTTAAGGATAGTGGGGGGGGGGGGATCTTTTATTAATAGCCAATCAACTATTGAAGCACAAACTGTAGAGGAAGAAGTTATCGTAGCTGTTGGTACGAATGTGCCTAATGAAGTTGTCAACGTTGAGTATTCTTCTCAATTCCATATTTCAGGACCAAGTGAAGCAGTAGAGAAAATCATACTTCAGAAGAGATTCAATTATAAAACATAAAAATGTTTCAGTTGATGTGACAAATGAAGAACTAACTCAATTGGAGGTCTGTTCTACAAAAGACAAAACAAATAACGTAGCAACTGAGAATGGAGTAGTTAATAATACTTCCGTTCATCCCATTTCCATTTCCGAAAGTGCCGGTTCAAGCGACGTCCCTTCATCCATCGAGGGTGAGGGTAGTAGTGTTTCTTTGTTTTGTCTTACCGAAAGTGAAAGACAATTAGATTCTAGCGGAACAGATGAGGATTCTAGGAATATTAAATCTAAGCCAAGAAAGTCACTGCTGAACCCTGATTTGATCCTACCAACTAGAACAAGGTCGGGATCACTTTCCAAAAGAACTCAACCATATCAGGCCTGTCCCCTCAAAAAGACGCTCCTAATAAACTTCAAAAAAGCTAATATTTTCTGTTAATATTAGGACAGTGCTTATTAATGTCCTTTATTCAAACCAAAATCGACAACTTTTTTAGACCAGCTGCATCAAGGGATCACAATATAAATATGGGAATAGGCAAAATACTCTCTTTGAATACTAAAGGGGGAAGAAATCGCTAACAAGACATTCACTTATGAAAAGTCTCATGTACCAAAACCAGATATTATTTGTTTACAAGATATTAAATCCCTGACATCTTCTACTTGTTCTCTTGATTGTTCTTTATGTATTCCCAAAATTACTACCATTTCTTTACGGGAATGGGTTAAATCGAGGGGTGGTCTCTTTTATTTCAAAGTCAATACTTACTTGCCCTAAGTGAGCCCTTAGCAAACTTTCGAGCAAAGGGGATTGGCATAAAAAATTATATCGACGACAAATGGCGGCTTTTATATCATCAATGCCTATGGCCCAAATGTCAAATGTACATCCTTTTACCAAGCTATAATCAATCAATGTAAATATGATTTATATCTGATGTTGGTTGTAGGGGATCTCAATGTTGATCTGTACCTGTCAACAGTGAAACATCCTAACTTTCAAATATTGTCCAAGCTTCTTCATTCTCTTGAACTATACGATGTAATTAAATTTTCAGTCCGAACGAAAATGTGTCTTGGAAATGTGGAAGTAAGTCTTCACGGATTGACTTAGCATTATCTTCCTCTTCTAAGATCGTGAATGCTCGCTATCGTTCTCAACATAGCTCAGATCATAAGTTGATTGAGATCGACTTCCTTCAAGTCTGACAAAAAGGCGTTTCAGGGTGCCTAAATGCATTTTAAACGATAATTATTTTATTGATAAGCTCAAAAAACGTTTTATTCAACTTTTAAATAATATCCTAAACCCAAAAAGCTGGCGTATATTTTATCATACATTGTTAAGTCTACCTCGTTACATGCATTCGCAAAAAAGTCAGAAAGAAGTATCCTTCCAAAAAAACATCGAGGAAATGCTTGATAATGGCTCCATCTTTTTACGTTCCATTTCGTCGTCAGATTTTAGACATTTATTTCGTGTCTCGGAAATTGCCGAAGATAATTTTAATCAAAAAAATATTAAAGAAACTCTCCATCAAAGAGGTTGAAAACCCTCTTCCAAAAGGACCACACAACAACTATTTTAAAGAAAATAATTCACGAGGGGAAAAACAGTCTCCAATCCCAAAGATATATTGAAACTCTTTCATGGAAGATTCAAAAGCTTCTTGGTGGAGAAAGAGTCAATTTTCCCCGGTCAAGAATGGGTAAAAACTGATTTTTACCAAAAGTGCAATTGAAGAATATATAAAAAGAAGCTCAAGAAGGAAAAGCAACAGGGCCAGATGGCATTTGTGCAAAAAATTTACTGAATGTATCCATGAGATCGTTTCCGTTTTTGTTGAATTTGGGAAATCGATAGAGATTCAGGGAAACTCCCGAAACCCCTTACTAAAGGACGGATTTCCTTAATTCCTAAAAAGGTTCTGCGACTAATTTGAACAACTGGCGCATTATTACTGTTCTCAACGAGAGCTATAGGATTCTTTCTGGTTTTCTAGCCTCTAGAATAGAGCCAATTTAAATAAAAAAATTGGGAAAGAGCAAAAGGGATTCCTGAAGAGAAGAAAATTTCAGATGTTTCAAGGAACGATTTTGTAAAGCTTTTGACACCATATAGAGCATCGGCATATTTTTAGAGCAATTTCAAAAATCTTCCAAAAATATTTTAAAACCCATAAGAGCCCTCCTGTACAATGGTACTTCCACAAATATCTATAGGAGAAGTAGAAAGCGACCCTATAATCCTACGAAACTTGTCGGCAAGGCTGCCCTTTAGCCCCACTTTTATTTATTTCCGGGCTTGTTGAGCCTAAGCGGATTAATCATGAAAAGTACGGAGTATTTGGTGTGACTTTAGATCAACTAGCAAATAATTGACTTTTATGCTGACGATGCAACTCTATGATTGAAGCGAATCTGAAGTACAATTAGTCAGGAAAATTGAAGTAATTTTGGGCCACTTCAAGAAATTTGAAAAGCGGTCTGGGCTGAAGGTAAATCATCAAAAACTTATATTCTTCCCCTTGGCAGTGGAACCCTGTAAATGACTTGTTTATCATTTTGCTCTGTTGCACAAAGTGTGGAAATTTTAGGAATTACATGGGAAGGAAGGGTGCATCGGAATCAAATTGGTTGAATGTAAAAATCTCATCAGTCGATCGACCCCATTCTGGATAAATAATAACCTCCAAAAGAGGATCGACCTCTATAACTACAAAATTGTCCCCGCCATTATTTTAAAAGCGACTTCTATACCTTGGTTAGCGGAGCGAGCCATATTGGAAAAAGAAATTTGGTTAAACAAGTTATTCCATCAGAGCTATCTGAAGGCTCTGAAATACCAAGATCACACCTAGGAGGAGGTCTGAGTTTGTTGTCCAAAATTTTACCCATGATTTTTCAAAGGTTTTAATTGAAATCTCAACACATCCGCATGATGAATGGCGTTCAGTTTTTACAACAAGTCCTGCTTTTATTTGTTGATGTTAGGAACAGATTTTACGAATGACAAGCTAGAAAATTTATCCGGTTTTTTGACAAATATTCAACGATTAATTGGAAGGGTACCCCTCGTTTAAATTCAAATTCTACATTGATATTATTCGGCAAAACTGTAGAAGAAATTTTTCTTTCGAAACCTTCTTGCACCAAAGAGCTAGAGTGGATTGCTTTAACTCGAGGGATTTATTCAA
>CP045893.1:30837084-30855540 GCA_013387185.1 Caligus rogercresseyi
CACATTTCCTGCCATCAGACTTCGGAGAACCAGACATTTTAAGGATTTGGTTCAATAAGCAATGAGCATTTGCTGATCTTTGGCTAAGGATATCTGAATCTCCCGTCCTTTAAAAAATGAGGATGGAGATCACAGCTGGTGGAGTGTCCAAATTCCATTTGTAATTGCAATTCTTCTAGTGTTTCCCAATTTTAAAAGAAGTGTTTTTATGACAATTATGCCTTATGACATCCACCGTTGGATTGTGTCATATATCGAGTGTTTTTCAAATAATTCTCTGCGCACATCCCCAGACGACCGAAAAATCAGAGATAATTTTATTAGTTAACTCTGAGCCGAACATGAGCAAGGAGTAGAACTTATTATTTGATGAATACAATTTCTCCATTCAGACGCCGGATATTTTGGAATAGTAGCAAACACTTTTAAATAGATTTTGGGGATAATAACTGAGTAAGCTGACCCAAGGCCCTCTTCTTCTTCCTTTTCATAGTGGCAGATACCATTGGTGGAACAAAGGGCATAACCACTTTGTCTCATCCAAAATAGCTTTTCGGCAAGTACGAGAAGGGAAGAGGCGGCTTTGTATATACACAAATGAGACTATTTTCAAGTTGTAGAGATCGATTCTTTTCTGCAAACGCTAGTTCCTCCATCTCCTTATATTCTGCATTACCACAGAAGAGAGCGTAGTCCAGATTTTTTTTATCAATCCCACTTCTACACCAAAGACTATTCCAACTGAAGGTTAATTGGACAGGAACGAATACACCAATCTAGACTAGGAACCTAGGAACCAATTGGTAAAATGGATGTTTTCTTTTTGTTTATTGATAATCCAGACGTTTCTAGAATTTAGAAAAGAAATCCAGAATAATTTATATTCTTCTTACAATTTGTGCTTCTGAATTAGCCAGGAGAGTTACCGTCACATCATGTGCGTATAAATCAATTAAATGGGGTGAACCCTCAAGGTCTACTCCGAACCCTCCATATTTGTGAATAATTTTCTGAGCAAACTCTTCAATTGCGGCTATGAATAGCAACGGTGTTGAAGGGCACCCTTGTCTACTGCTTTTCCGAGTGTATTTTTTTTTTGCTTTCTTGTCCATTTAAGATAATTGAGGACATTGAGGATAATTGAAAAGCAAAGAATGAACGGGATTTAAAAAATTATTTGGTAGTAACGTTTAGTACCTCTGAGAATTTGATTGTGGGATATAGAATCAAATGCCTTTGAAAAGTCAGCTGCAATGATAGCTCCAAATTTCCCCCTGCTTTGAACCGAATCTATAGCAGCTTGAATATTGAAAGAAATATAATATATTTTAAGGTTTTTTAAGAATCCTTTTTGATGTGGTCCGATTTTTTTATTTGAAATATTCTCCATTTGATGAGCAAGGACTCCAGAGATAATTCGGTATGATTCATTCAAGACAGTTATGGGTCTCCACTGACTGAAGTCAGAGCCATCCCCTTTCTTTGGAATAAGAACGATTTTTCCTTGGTTTAGAGAGGTAGGCATCTTACCTTTCCTCTCCATCTCTTCTCCCACTTTCAACAAAAATGGAACTAATTGGTTAGAAAACTTTCGAAAGACCATTCCACTAATTCCATCTGGCCACTGGCTTTGTTGATCTTGAGAGTTATTTCAAATATAAAAATTAATCAGGCATCCACCGACATTCAAGAAACTTTAATATTATAAGTGCTAGACGCATTTTTATCAATTGATGGCTGTGACCATTTAGAAAACGAAATAAAAGTAAAAGAAATTATTCCAAAAAGTTCATTAAAGTTTACGGCTTTAATGGGGAAAAACTTGCCTGCAAGGATTCAAGTATGGAACACGCTAATATTGCCACGAGTTATTCACCTTTTAAAATTGACGCCATACTTTACAATCTTAGCAGATAAAATACAGATTATGTGTGAAGCTTTCCTATTTCCAGAAGGGCGTTGTAAAATAATTTCGTGGAATTGACTAAAATGTCCCAAAAAATGGGGTGGGCTTGGTTTGGTGGATTCCCAAGGCTACTGGAAAACTTTGTTGTACTCATGGTGCAAACGTATCACAGAAAAAGGGCTGAAATAATCAACCTTCAACTTATGAAAACAAAGGGGAAAAATTTAGAAAACAGGTATTGGTCCGGACAAAATTTATGAAATTGCCCAAAATATTAACTGTTTTTGGAAGGAGATCATTGTTATCAATACAACACTAAATAATAAAGTTCTTCAGAAAATGAAATGGCAAGAACCAGTTGTAGAAAATAAGCGCCTTAATTTTATGACTTTTACATCAATAAAAAGAAAACTCAGTTTTGTGGGTGATATTTTTATTGAAGATATGAATTTTAACTCTAGTGAAATTTTAGAAAGAAATGACATTTTACAAAAGCTGTCTTTAAAAAAACGTGTAATTGGCCCACCGGACTATTTTTACAACTTTTGTACTCAAATCTCCAATAATAATCTAAGATCGTTTAAAATGGATAAAACACTCAAGGTATGTTTTTTATGCAAATTACAAGGAGAAAAGATCTCTTTGAAATCCCTGCTCCCGCCACCAAAATTTTAGAAGATTTGCATAAAGCTAATTTTGATTTTTCAATGTTATGGTTAAAATAATAAAAAATCACTAACACCCTTTCCTTGGGTGGCATATTCGGCAGAACAGAATAAGTTTATTTGTTCATTTTGTAAGGAAAAGTTGGAAACATTAAATCATTTTTTTAGTTGAATGTCCGCATATAGCGAGAATATGGGGTGATTTAAGAGTGGTTTTATCTTCAAGACTGAATTGAATTCTGACAACAAAAACTTTTCCATACTTTTTTATTGGCCCTAATCAAAACAAGTAAATTTCTTTGTAACCAAAATTTAAATAATTTTTTATAAATTTAGATGCTCTAGAGCTCCACTCCCGGATAATTTTGAACTACTAATTAACCATATTGTTGACAACATGAATGACTTTTAATTTTGAGAATGTTTTATTAGGGTATGTATATTGAGAGATTAAATAATTGTTGTACTGAGGTACAAAAGAAAAAAATATATATTTTTTGACTCTTCGACAATTCATGAATAGCTATACTTAAGCAGTTTTTTATTGTTTATCAATACTTTTATGTCAAATCGATCAAGGGAAGAAAATTAAGTCTGCTCAAATGGAAATGATAAACCCAATATTTTTTTACCAAAAATTATAAGACTAACTATAAATGAAAACTTTTATGAGTAATGTGGAGGGGAATTGGTTTACATTCAATAAAATGAATGTAATGAAAGAATCCGTGGGGACTTTCATAGGAAACCTAAGAAACTGGAGATTTTAATTCTGAAAGATAATAAGGCTTCCAAGACATTATGTTAGGAATTTTGTAACCTTTTTATTTATAAGTGAACATATTTATCAATGTATTGACTTCGTTCTTTTCTACTAGACATCACTGAGGTGATTCATCAGTTTTAATATATGCAGTACAAGGAGCTAAATTATACTCCAAGCTTACACTTCCCATAATATACCTTCCAATTAGCAAAATGAGTATTTTGGCTTTTAATGGAGAAGTCTATCTCTCAAAATTCGAAGAATCTCTTTAAAATAAGCTTGGAATTACTGTTGTGATCGATAAAGGTATTATGCATCTTACCCAAGGTCATCATAAAAATGCATGAATATGTTAAAATATTTGAAGGGGTATGTGTTTATTAATTTGTGAATTGAAATTTTTATATTTTTGATTAATATTTAACTTGTTTATTGATTTGCGGCGTTTGAAAATTAAATGTTTATTTATAAAATATGCATTAGTATCAAATATTCTATAAGATACGTGATTTGTTCAGTTCACTTGGATAGGAGCAATTATGGCTTATATCATGTTAAAACAAATATCCCTCAAATTAAATTGAAAATAATTTTAACATATATTTAAAAGAAATGACAAGCTATTGAGTTGAAAATATATATTGATATTTATAAAATGTGTTAAGTTAATGATATGGGGTTGTTAAAAGAATTCAGGAAAATTGTAGACCTTAATACTTTAGGTATACTTTAACCACAAAATAGTTGAGATGCTGGAAATTGTTGAACAGATGTATCCTTGTTTCTTAATATTAAAGAAAATTTACCCTGAAATTTTGAATAGAGACCCTCTTAATATTTGTGGGAAAGACATCTCATACACTTGTTTCTCACTATGTTACATTAAAAGAAACTATTTTTATTTTTTCGCATCTCAAGTATCTTTATAAATAGTGCCATAAAAATTTTTCTTTTTTTACATTTTATGACAAAAATATTTTACTATTCATATTAGTTTGTAAGTTCAGGCAAAATGAATTTGTTTTTTGGAATGTTACAAGCTACTTACATAAAATGCTATGACTGAAGGAATTCGTATCGTAAATGGTTTATTATTCCCCCATCCCATTATAAATGTAGAGTTTTTATGAAGATATTAATTTTACCTCTGCAATGTCCTCCAAAAGTCCTAACTTTTTCATTTATGGTTCAATGCTCAGAGAACAAAATAAAAAGATATGTGGTAAACTATTTCTATCTAACAACATGTTCCCTGAAATGTTTACACATAATTTATGATGTAGATAAGTACTTTTTGGAGGGGAAATAGGACTCTTGGGAATGCTTGTAAGATACCGTTCCTGGTATCCATTTCAATGTGCTGTTTATTGATCACTGAATACATTAATATATTGTTTTATTTCTGGAACTTTTCCATTATGTTTCATTTTTGGAACTAACTTAATTTGAGCAATTTAACGATTCTGTATTTTTATTTGTCTTTATTTTAGAATAGTTTATAAGTCAACTATACAGTACCATTTAGTTTAAATAAAAGCGATAATATTTATATTTTCTAAGTTATTTTTTGAAACTCATGAACTAAAACGAGAAACAGTAAATCGAGAGCCAAGAATAAATATGAATGCATACTATGCTATGTTGACATTTGATTACACACAAGCATTTAATTAAGAATCTGAGAGTGACATCCCCACTACTTTCAAGGATAGCAAATAATAATATTAATCATACACAACATAATAACAAATTCACTCATGTATGCGACTGACTTTTCCTTTAGTAATTTCAAGATTCGTTGACATAAAAAACATCACGGGAGTACATATAGCATAAAAAGTAAGGACTACAGTTGAACATCTTTATTTATATTTATATATACCATGGACGAGAATTAACAAAATTGTTTTTTTTTGTAATAAATATGCTAATAGCTTTTCGTAAATCGATAAAAAATAAATTTTTACATTATTTGCTCCTATTTGAATACTTATTGGATGTAATCAGGCAGGGATTTTTAAAATATGAATAACTTATAAACCCCTGAAATATAAAGTATTGTAAAATAAATTAACCAACATATAAAGTGCACAAATTAAAGCTTATTGGATAAAGAAAACAGTTGCTCAATGCAAATTCACCTCCAGAAAGGGAAGGTAAATATTGATACACTTCATGCAAAAGATCCGAGGTTCAAAAGTGTAACTTTAATGCTATAAAACTTATTTCACACAGACGCAATTCAATCGGCCAAAATAGCCAAAAAACACTGTATATTTTGTTGATCATCTTTTTTGAGTCTGACTTTTAAAATAATTCAACTAATATATTCTATATTTCTGTAGTTCTTTACCTTTTATTATTTTCTCATCAGCACCGTTGTGCGAAAAGAAAAAGAAAAGTACTCGGTCCTGTGTTAATGATATATCAATCTCTCTTTGTATCTTTGTTTTCAAGCATGGCGTATTTCTTTCATGCGTACTTTAATGTTATGTCACTGTCTCTTCATTGTTTCCTCTTTGTTTATATATCATTGAGGCATGAATGCAAGGAGCGAATGATCTTTGTTTTATTCCATCTGTGCTTTTTGGCAAGAGATCATCTACAAATGAATCCTCCTTTTGATTGGTGATTTCCTTTATATTTCTGGACATGTCTCTGGGTTTCATATGGCTCGACAATGCTTATCTTGTCATCAAGACTACATTCCAACTTTTTCTTGATTTGGTAAGTCAAATGGACTTGAAAGTCATAGCACTAGTTAATTACTGTAATTATATAGGGAATGTGGAGGGATGACCCAGATCTTTTAGGTCACATATGCCCATAAATTATTCTACAAAGACTAAAGCTTAATTTCTAGGAAAAAAAACAAAAACGAATGCATCTTTTTTCGTAATAAAACGTGTTTGATAATTTATATAATTACACCCGTTGATTTCCGAATGCTAGAGAGCAAAGGGAAATAAATTGACGGTTTTTGTTTGTTAATATTATTATTATATTCAATTATGATCATTTATATAATTATACCTGTTGATTTCCAAATCATAGGTAAGAGAGCAAAAATCGGCTGGTTTTTTGTATGTTAGTATGATTATATATATATATTAGGGATGGAAGTTATCGATTAATAGATTCATCGTTAGTTGTTTCATTTAGTCGATTTTTAATCGATAATCGTTAACAGCGCCGCGATAAAGAAACCAGTTTATCTTGTGGATTTGGGGTGGGTAAGTGCATCTTTATTTTTATGGGGAAAATCTTTGACGTCACTGGGTTATAATTCTCTAAAGTAGTTTTTTCTAATTTGTCGACTGTCAATCATAGAGATATATATATATGCTTTCAATACTAAATGTTATTCCAATGACGTCTCTTTGTATTTTTCCACTTCCAAACGTGAGGAATTATTTCAAAGAAAGAATTTATGAGAATATCTTAATTATAATTGGAGTTTGTCCGTCTGTCCTCTATAGACGCCGAAACTACAGAAGCTAGAGAGCCCAAACTTGGCACACAGGTGCATCTTGACCATGTGATGGTCCTGGGCTATGTTAGATTCTGATCAGACCAGATTTGCGTCTGTGAGAGGGTTTTGCGGTTTGCATGGATTTTTACGGTAAGGAGGGTTCGGGCTGTAAAATTTATTTTGTGGGCTTTGGCCGTAGGCATCTTTTGTTACAAAATAAATGTAGGCCTAGCGGCCTGAAAAAGGCTTGGAAAATTTTGGTTGTCCATAGCTCTTAAGTGAGATGTCTAGAGACAGAACGTAAAATAAAAGTTATCTGCATCTCAGCCCAAAGATCCTGGATCCGGAAAAAATCGGGATCCAGACACTCCCGGACCCGGATTATGACATTTCCTTAACTTTTGATTTCTTTCCCATTTCGAAAAAAGCCACTCCTAAAGTATATCAAGAATAGGGTTTACAATCGGATCCCAAAGAAATTTTTAGAGGAAATAATGGATAATGGCTCATTGTTCGCAAAAATGATAACTTCTGAAACCCTTAATACCATTGGAGTGGCTGAAACAGTGGAGGGGGAGATGAAAAGAAAAATTGAATTGGAACGAACCCCTTTTAGAAGATTGCATGATTTGAACTTGGAAAAGTACATCTCATGATAAGGAATATTAAAATAATAAACAATGGAATAGTTATTAGGGACACGAAATCAATTCTTAAATTTTTTCACAACACCTACCAATGTTACTAGGTTGTACGAGAAACAGCTTTCCTCGTCCTAAAAAATTTACAGCGGCATCTGTTTTTACGCATGAAAATATTTTACAACATATTAAAAAGTTTTATCGAGACAACAAAGCCTCTGGACCGGACGGCATCAGAGGCCAAATTTTTACATATTGTGCGAATGAAGTAACTCCCTATTTACTGAAACTTGGACAGGAAATGGAAACCAAGGGGTCTCTCCCTGCTAATGTAACTCGTGGTAGAATCTCGCTCATTCCCAAAAAAGGAAGTGGAAATTTAATTGACCTCACAATAACAAATCATTGGAGCTTTCACCTTGTTTGAAAGTGGAAAACGGATCAACAGTACTCTGGGTCGGATCATAAGTTTTGTATCTTTGAGATCAATGCTAACAGAACATTTTCTAATGGATTGAATCTGAAGAGTGCTGATTGGAACAAATTTACGTCCTTACTCGAAAATACAACATTCCAATATGATAAAGGCTTTTCTGAATCATGTGATATTGATTTAGAAGCTCTGAACATTACGGCGGATATTTTTCAAGCTTTAAAGAGCTCATATAAAACAGTGTCCGGTAATATTCGGATGGCTTGTCCCTGGTGGAGTGATGAGCTAAGAGAGCAACGTCGTGAAGTAAAATTCCTTCAACGTAAAAATCATATGACTTTATATAAGAGTGAAAAGCAAAAGTATAAAACCATGATAATAAAGGCTAAAAGGGAGGCATTTAAAACTTGGGTAACAACGCTCGAAGGACCAAAGGATATCTCTAGACTAATGAAGGCAAGATCCAATCACACAAATGTCCGTGTGGGTATTTTGAGTGATCGTATGAACGAAAAGGATAGCCTGAAGCTTCTTCTAGAGGAGCATTTCCCTGACTCAAAAGCCACTTACAAGAATTGCCCAGAAACGACGCACAGTCATAACGATCCCCACATACAATTCTTTGACCAAAAAATTGTGATAAGTGCAATTAATAGCCTTAAATCAAATAAAAAACCTGGTCCAGATCAAATCCCAACGCAAGCATATACAAGTTTGCTTTTTGTTTTGTTTCGAGGTTAACAAATCTTTACAACTCGGTTTATTGCACCGGATATACTCCAAAGTGCTGGAGAACGTATAAAGTAATATATATTCCCAAGCCAGGGAAAAAGGATTACTTCGAACCACGAGCTTCTGACCAATTACTCTTAATCACGTTTTTTATTAAGGTATTATTTATGCTGAGACAGTTTGAAGTTCAAATAATTTATGTGTCACATAAAAAATCTTCTTCTAGGTACTAAATTAAAACTTGCTCACATATTCAAGTGATAGATTAATTGAACAGAAAATTCGCAATTATCTATTATGTTTTGTACAGAGATGTATAGATGGTAAGTTGTGATATTCCGACAAAATATTGTTTTTCTTCAAAATAATTTGAACGATCGTAGACATCTTACTTTTTTAAATAGTGATCTGCTTGTGTAGGCTTATAAGCCCTACCATTATAAAATATTTTTGTGCAATTGTTAATATGCATTGAAATCTGAAAAACTTTTATTTATATAACTAAATCCTAATTCCAATAGTGAATAATATAGTATATAAACAACACTTGGATCTAATAGTTGATCTGTATACTTTGTTTGGAATCTTTTAAACGAAAATGAAATGCATTTAATTATTTCATGAAGCAGCAGCTTTTGATCAATAAATCACTTAAAATGAAGGAAAAATATATATCCTTTTTATACAATTTTATACAACATTGAAGAACTGATAAAAATGATGACAACCATTCTTATAAAGGACAAATACTGATTAAAAAAATCATCTATTTCTTGTAGTTGAAATTATTTGTAAATAAATAATACGACAGCTTACATAATAAAAACTTACTTCTAAAAAACCTACTCTAAATTTCATTTTTTTCTCTATAGAATTGCAACCGATTTTAATTTTAATAAGCATTATAGCATTAAAATTAGTAAATCAAACCTTTTCTATGTTTGTATAAAAGCTCCATAAGTTCAAAGCCTTGAAACAAAATATATTTTCGATAAATTCTAAAGCCTTAGATGAACAATTGATATGAAATTGTTGATGAACTTCCTCGTTCCATTAATGACTCGTTAGATTGTACATTAATAACAAACATCAACCTGAAAAGGGATATATTATGTTGATAAGGACATTTTTTTAAATGAGTTCTCCTATGGGAATCTTGTCTTCTAGTGTCTTTTGCGCTCATAAAGATTGTTGTAATCTTTATGACGTATTTTTATTCCTAAGCATCTCTGTTTATGATACTTTATTCCAATCAAAAATATATTTGGAAATCTCACGGACATAAGACCTTTTTCTTTCACATGAAGACATAAAGTTTTTATGTCACTCTTATATTTGGATGGTCCAATATATATATGTAGATTGCAATAAAAAATAACTAGAACATCTGGAGATGATTGGTCATTATCACATAGAGCTCACTATAACCAATATTTATCTTTTTGCTTTAAATGAGGTTTGTAAAATGGTAGACAAATAACTAGTGATCTTTAATTTTGGATATGCCCATCGTTTTCATTTAACGTTAAGGTTTATATAAAAATATACCCATAAATGTATTATAAGTCTTGACGAAAACAGATTTACTCATCTTTGAATATACATATATATATATTGCAATAAACGATGTTGTATTGTCATATATATATATATATATACGCATATATATAAAGAACTGGGAAGGGGATATATGTAGGTATGCTCTGGTAGACTTTTAGAACTTTAGGAGCATTTTCTTTAAGTCTCTAAGAGCTATGACCACACAATATTAATTTACTATCTTGAAAACCCATTCTTGAAGTCGTAATTCTTGCACATGTTCTTCTGTGCCAATACAGTATGTTCCATTAGAAATTTAATTTTTAAATTGAGAACTAGCAGTACAGAGAAAACATAAAATTCCCCCATTGATACATCAAAAGGACAGATAAATCTTACTAAGTGGCCTGTATAAACCCAAGAGGTGCAATTTACGTTAGGGATCTTAATAGATAAGGCTGAGTACCCAAGTAGTTTTGATGTCATACTTGGATATGAAATCGGGCTCGCTAGTTTTTGCAAAGTATAACATTGGCAACTTACCAGAGACATATCTAAGGTACAAGTTTTGGAGTAAAAATATTTTATAATGGTAGGGTTTATAAGCCTACACAAGCAGGTCACAATTTAAAAAAGTAAGATGTCTACGATCGTTCAAACTATTTTGAAGAAAAACAATATTTTGTCGGAATATCACAACTTACCATCTATACAACTCTGTACAAACATAATAGATAATTGCAAATTTTCTGTTGACTTAATCTATCACTTGAATATGTGAGCAAGTTTAATCTAGTACCAAGAAGAAAATTATTTGTGTGACACATAAATTATTTGAACTTCAAACTGTCTCAGCACAAATAATACCTTAATAAAAAACGTGATTAAGTATGTAAAGGCTCGAATGGCAAAAAAGGCTTATTTGTTTTAAAGTTGAACTTCAAACTTTTCGATACCTTGCTGAACTTAGAATTTTATTACAAAAATTGAAAGATGTTGATGGCAAATATTGTACGAGTCTCCTGCGTATAACATCGACTTTCCAAAACTGGGATTTGGCATATCTAAATATCTAACCCCAAAATCTAAGATAAAGGATCACAACTTAAAAACTTCATAATTGGAATTTAAGTTGTGGGAATCATTATATACTTTTATACACTTAATAGCCCCTTTACACGCCAACGTTCCCATTTTGGGAACATACTTTTGAAGTGTTCTGTATCGCGTCATATTCAATAAAAACAAAATTGAATGAGTTTATATT
Organism: Caligus rogercresseyi; assembly: GCA_013387185.1. Lineage (NCBI taxonomy): Eukaryota > Metazoa > Arthropoda > Copepoda > Siphonostomatoida > Caligidae > Caligus > Caligus rogercresseyi. Next base: position 30,848,506 of record CP045893.1, read on the forward strand.
ATAAATTAAGGCTTAGAAAACAAAATATTTTATTTGTAAATAAACGAAAAACTAATTTTAATACAAGTTTGAGTGCTTTGAAAAAACCGAGTTTATCAAGTTTTGGACTTATCTTTTGATAATAAGAAAAATAGGGTTAAAAACTGGTAGTATTACTATTTTATAACTATTTTGATAAGCAAATATACTAAAGATTTGCATTGAACAATTTTTTTAAATAATATTAATATTTTAGTAGACTAAAATCGACTTTTAAAATGATGTTCCCAAAAGGGGAACGTTGGCGCCTATTGGTACTCATTTTCATGCTCTACGTGTTTGCGTATAATTCTTTGTTTCGCTTTAGTTTACGTACGTTAGTACATATAAGTACATAAAACTAAAAGACAAATGTGTATTATAATTATTTTTATAATGGATGACAGAGTTGAATAGTAAGTTATTAATATTTATAATTTATTTCGATTAATTTCCTGATTCAAATGATTTAGAGAATCGATTAAAATATCCCCCATGACTTCCTCAGTTGTGCTATAGAGGAGATCTAAAGCATCAAAAGTAAGGAAATCGAGATTGTGGTTCTAGGTTTTCCAACGAATAGTGAGCGGTATATACCTAGTGACGAAGAAAATGACGACGAATATCAGTATCAAGACTCCATTCTTGTTGAAGTAACTGAACATTGACAATTATATGTCAACTCCCAATTAGAAAAATATGAAGTTTTGAAATCTTACCCTTGACATGGTAAAAGAAAATTGTTTCCAGTGTGGTGGATTTTACGAAAAACTTAGCGTGGATAATCCATGATCCTATATCGTGGATTACTAGGTGCAAAAAATTATATCAGGAACAAGTCAGTAAGATTTGGCTATAAAATTTGGATGATGTGTAGCTCCGATGGATATCCATAGAATTTCGATATTTAATCCGGAAAACACAAAACCAGGAAGACAATTAGAGTGTATATTTCTGAAATGGGTGCGGTAAATATTTGTGACTAGTTATACATGCTCAAAAACGGTGGTGGAATCTTTTTATTCTTCCACTCAATTTGTCGGTTGTGGGAGTATTTAAGTGTTATTATTTGGCCAACCAAAACGATAAAATGAGCCATCGACAATTTAGGAGGGATATTGACTCTGATACATCGTCAAAGTAATCGAGTGCCTCTTGGAGGACGTACTTCTAAGTCCACCAGAGTTATAAGACTTGCCAGAATAAATATTTTTTTGTAATCATGTACTCAAGAAAGGTGTGTCTTATATCAGAAAAATACTATAATTCAATGTACAAAGTGTATTAAAAGATTGTACAAGGTATGTAGTCCTATTTATTACAACAATTAAAAGTTCCATTGTCGATGAAAAATGTTGAAAAATACATATATAAAGGAAATAAAGAACAATATTAAAATGTACAAAATTGTAGTACTTGAAGCGCCAACGTTCCCAAAATGGGAACATACCAAAAACATGACTTAGAATTTAGTCAGCTAAATTTCGTTTGGGGTACATTCAAATAAGGTTAAAGGATGATTATATTTCAAATTTGAAGAAAATCGGATAACAATTCACGGAGCCGCGTTTAAAGGGTTAAAAGTATCTAAGAATACTAATATAAGAATATTAAATTGGAAAATAAGTGACAAATTTAACCGAGGCCAAAAAAGCAACTAATATATATATTAAAGTCTCAAAGAATTTACTACTTTTAAAGTAATAATTATCAAGGAAAAGAGGAAAATCCTTTCATCGAATAAAACCATCGCAAAGAATTATTCAGTGCTTTCCAATTAATTAAATTTGTTAAAAATTATTTGATATTTGTTGAATGCAGCAATCAGAGTCTCCTCGAAGAAAAAAACAGAAAGGTTTTTGCTCATTATATATATTTTCTAGAAGAATTTAGAAACTTTTAAATAAAGTTGATTTTTTATGGATTTGAAGTTTAATTAACAAAAAAATATCAATTTACATAAATAGCTTCCCTATGGAATTTTACAAAAAGTTTAGCGTTTTGTTGAACCCGCTTCTGCAGAAGGTGTATAAAGAGGCTAATGCTCTTGGTTTTCTTTGTAGTCATATCACTAGGGGAAGATTGATTTTGATTCCGAAAACAGGCAAAGATCCGAGACAAATAGGAAATTTGCGTCCATTAACAATGCTTAACACTAGTTATAAAATTTATAGTGGCATATTAGCCTTGAGGATAAGGGATGTCCTTCCTTCTATTATTCATTCATCGCAGAAGGGCTTTTTGAGAGGTAGGTGGATGGATGACGTCATTAGGGGCATAAAAGACTCTATTTCTTCAGCAAAGCAAAATGTACAGGAAATCACAGCGGTGGCAATTGATTTTAAGAAAGCCTTTGATAGTGTGTCTCATGCTTGGATACTAAAAAGCTTAGAGTTGCACGGACTAGGTGAAAAATTTAGATACATGATAGGGCTGTGTTTGAAAAATATCCAAACAAGCTACAAGGAGGACAGTTATAAATTCGATATAAAAAGAGGTTGTAGGCAGGGTGACCCGATTTCCCCATACTTGTTTATTATGGCATTGGATTGGCTTCTAGTGGAACTCAATGTAACCCAAAGTATAAAAGGCGTGAAAATCGGTACGGAAGAAATTAAAGTTGAAGCCTTTGCTGACGACTTAACGATGTTGTTCTCGGGCAGTGAAAAAGACATTAAAGAATCTGCAGAAATTACCTTTGGCACATTAAGGAATTTTTCAAAACTGTCTGGTCTAGAGATTAATGTGGAGAAATCTAAATATATAGGATGCAGTGCTGGGGTATTGGAAGTTATCGGTTTAGAAAAGGTCTCCGTGCTTAAGGTGTTGGGATCCTTCATTTCAATAGACGAAACAGACTGGACCGAGAACAAAAAAATGATCGAAGAAAAGTTAAGACGAGCAGCAGCACTCTACTCGAGTGTTCTGAGCCTCAATCTTCCTGCGAGAGTCTATGTTTGGAACACTTTAATATTGCCCAAGGCCACCCATCTGCTAAGATCTACAGCCTATAGTGAAGAACTGATATCGAGGGTTTTGGAATTAGAAACATTTTTCCTCTTTAAAGACAAACCAAGTCGAATTTTCACTAGGAGAAGAATTGTTCTTGCCAAAAAGTGGGGAGGCCTAGGAATGATATGCTTCAAGAACTTTTGGAAATCCATTCTTTTCGGCTGGTTCAGGCGAATTTTGGATATAAATACAGTGTGGGGAAAAATTATGATTGCGAAAATGAAGTTGTGTGGGGTCTCGCATGGGGATGTGGAAGGATGTGGACCGGGAAAAGTTTTAGATATTTCCGAAACAGTAGGTCATTTCTGGGAAAAAAATAAAAAAATTAACCTTGAGCTGTCGAAACAGGTCCTAGAAGAAATGGGTTGGCAAGAACCGGTGAGGGATAACCCTAGACTTTTATTTTTAGCCAATACCTCGGTCAAAAAGAAAATAGCCTTCTTGGGCGAGATTTTTAACAAAAGCCAAATATTCAATGCCAGTGAAGTTTTGGAGAGAGAAGGGATTAGAAGGAACGTCAATTTTAAAAGACGACAGTGTGGCCCGAGGGACTCCTTTTTTAATTACATCAGTAGGGTACAAAATACAAGGCTTAGGAGCTTTTTAGTGAAGGAGGGGGACAAAAAACATTTTTTGAATCAAATGGAGGGTAAAAGTGAGAGATTAGGGTTAAGTTTTACAGCGAAAGATATTATAAAAACACTACAGAACGTTAGTTTTACTTTTTCTACTTATTGGACAAAATATAGGGTGGTGTCCAATACACTGAGCTTCGGAAGCATATATGGGAGAACGCAAGAGGAAAGGGTTTGTTATTTCTGTAAGACCGAGATTGAAACAGGAAGGCATTTTTTATTGGATTGTTTTACATTGAAAAAAGTATGGGATCTAGTCATTCAAAAAATTTATACAAGTTTTGGTCATATTTTAAGAATTGATAGCATTTGTTTTATATATAAAGGTCCTGATCAAACCAAAATAAATTTTATTGTCGCAAAAATTCAAAATCTTCTTTACAAACTCAGAAGCGCTAAAACCCCCCTATCAAAAAATGTTTTTAATTTTGTAAATAGATTATTTGATGATCTCTAGTTTTATATGTTAAATTGTTACGATTTATTTTATTTATCTCAGATTTGGATATAACGATAATGTTATATTAGTTTAAAATAAATGTTGTACGGGTGTACAAAAAAAAAAAAAAAATTACATAAAACTATTTTTACGATATAATATAAGAAGTTCTTCATAATTAAATTATTATTTGAAGGGATATAAAGTATGCAAAAGCATAAGACCATTAGAATGTAGTATTGTCAAGTGATATATACAATACCCACGTAGCTTATTGGTTAATAGACTTCTTAAGTTATAAGAAAAAAAACTTAATCTTATTCATTTTATTTTTATGTAATATATTTATAGCTCAAATTTTCAATACATACAATGAACAAAGGTATCGAAGCTACCACTTTTCTCTTTTTGTCAAAATAGGATCCAATGTCACGAATAATCGAACAAAAGCTGGATTAGTCATAAAAAAGTACTAAATTAGATTTGGACAGAGAATATTAATAATCAAAGCGATTTTGTTTAAGTTTCAAATTACTTTTATGATTGAGGAGATTGATGCTCTGATTTGTAAGATATGAAAATATTCACATCATTCAGTATTCAAGCACTCTCGTATTCCAGAGCATTCAAATCTTATTTTTCCAGACTTGACGAATAATATGGATATCTACATACAAGCAAGACTCAGACTTTAATAAGCGTTGATGTGACCCATCACTTACCTAATATTTATGTATGCTCCCTTAAAAATTACCCTAATATAATTATCTACATGTTCTATTCAATTGAGAACACATTAGCTAAATATCCACATATATAATAAACGACTTTGCTATTTGTCATATTGACTATTTCTGTGGTGTATCATAGGATAAAATACCATAAGGGATATTAGATACGGTAACATTTGCTATGCAGCTGGCTTATTGAGGGAGATATTTGTAGAGGACACGGGAAAATAATCTGATAAGGAAATAAAATATATATATCAAGATATATTAATATATACAGATTGGTCCCTTGTCCTATATATCTACAACTAGGGGGGGGGGAATATTAGAAATTTAAATTGGAAGAAATATGTTATTTTTTTTTACATATACGTATGTTGGATTTGTAATAATTGGTAAAAAATAGTCATGGGTTTTATATTTCATGTAAAAATATATTAACTAGAGCATATATACATCAGAGAGTGCAAACCTCCGCCGTCAAGGGGGCCTTATACGCCTTTCCGAGCGGCGGATTTCACGACGGGGCGGCGTAGAGGGACGGGGGAGGGTTCCCTTCGACGGAAATTCCGAGAGGAAGACGCTCCCGGCACCCAATTTCACAGTACAGCGACATCTATTGGCAGAGTAGGCTAACTTGAAATATTTATTAGTATTTAGCTCATTTTGCATCTTAATTCTGCACTCATAGATGCCAACATTTAATCACTTGTTCCTTTTGGCATTTCCCAACAACTCCACAAAGTTTCATCCGAATCTGTTCTTTTACTTTTTGAGTTATCCTGCTGACAAACAAACCAACGCCAGTGAAAACAATACCTCCTTCGGCGGAGGTAAATTTTTTTACAAAAAAGTCCATACATACTTAGTTCTAAATTAAGAAATACGTTATTACTAAAAATATTAAAAGTTATTTAATTGGTTTTGAAGTGAATGAAAATTTGAAAAAGGGATGGTGGTCAACTGTGTATCATTGAATATTTGCTTACATCACCTTCTTTCTTACTTCGCAAGTCGTGGAATGTATGTTAAAGAAATATATTTCAAGTATAATAAGGACATCTTATTTTTATGGGCAAAAGAAATAATTCTCACAGAAACTTTCGAAATAAAGTTGAATAATATGATTTAAGTATTTAATATTGGACATCTATTTTTATGCTCCTATATAATAGTGGACAAAGTATTTAATATTACTGTTTAACTTTATAAACAAGTTTCATAAGAAATAATTGAAGTATGATTATAAGAAATATTGATGAATTTAAATAAAAACTAAGAATGATCAATTGAAATAAAACTAATATCCATCAAATTAAAAAAATAAAAATAAGTTTAAAAAATAATCAAAAAACCTCTTTTAAAAACTGCCTTGGAGACATACATATTTATTAGTGTAGTACATCTTATCCCTGAATTAGTGTAGCGATAAAACCGGATTGGGACTTTTTATTCAGGAAAATATAGTTAATACCAGAAACTGTCGTGTAGTTCAACATTTGAGTCGCTAGACAAACTCTTTGCTTTTGTTTGCTCTGGCATCATTAATTAATTTCCTTAATTTTATGAACTATTTTCAATTCTTGGAGATTTTTTTTATTAAGTCCTAATAATATATTTATAATGGTAGATCTCTTAAGCAGATAATGGTGTCTGTCTAAAAGGTGATTTCTTAAGAGTTTGATCAAAAGAGAGACATCATGAAACATATAAATAATCTTTGATGTATCAGAAGGATTCCAAAAATATGAAAAATCTTTTGAGACTTACAATGAGTTACGCAGTCCAACAATTGATGGGGTCATATCAAAAACTATATCATATCAAGACTACAATGCCCTTCTTTCAACCTCATTTGTGTGAAAAGAATGTCAAGAGACATTGAGGTGTCAAAGATAAAATTGATAAACATTTCCACGGATCATGGCAACTTTAATTCCTTTTTCTACCAGATGTGTGTTCTTTGATGCTCCGTGCAAGGATTGTGGAAGGTTATTTATTTCAATCATCCATGCCTTCTCCCATTGTCCTGTTCTGCGTGTATTAAGAGACTTTGTTTTTCTAAATGTTCCTGGAATAACTAGAAAGCTGATCGCTCCATAATTTCTTCGGATTAAATTCTAATCTGCAGAAAGCATCTCCGAAACCAAAAGCAATTGAGTTTGCGCTTTCGAGTTGGAAAAGCTAATCGCAGAGCGTT
>CP045893.1:30855640-30900927 GCA_013387185.1 Caligus rogercresseyi
CCTGTAGATTTTTATTTCAACTTAGAACAACCATAGCGTTTTAATTTACTTTTGCTAACCTTAATCACTAAAAGTTATATTAACAATATTGAATGCCATTATGCAAAAATTTACATGAATTTTATATATAAGCTGATATTATTGATATTTATATAGACCAAAGATATATACTCGCTTGTATATATTTTTATTATCATCCACGATAGACAAACACCCAAAAACGCACATTAACACTAAATTAGAGAACATAACCACACTACTGGGTATCCTGTGTTACAATAATAATAATACCTTTGTGCATATACTATTCCTACTTAATACTAAAATATTTACAATAATATTTTTCATAATTATACATTGCATAAACTTAGTTATTATAATGTTTTCGTCCTCCTCTTGAGAAACTTCATGCCTCTCATAGGACAGAGCAGACATCTGTTTATGAGGGTGATCTGCAGTTTTTTCCGTTCAGAAATCACAAATTGGACTGAGGTCTTCCATTTACTCAAGTGCGAGAGAAAAGGTCCATAGCCAGTGACTGCTTGAAACAAGCATTTTCATATTCTCCTGTCCAAATTTGATCGTATTTTGTTGAGGAGTTTTCAAAATTAGAGATAGCTTCATATGTTACGTTGTTTTTGTGACGGCTGCTCCACCGTTGATAAAACAAACTATCTACTCCCTTTTTCACGTAGCTCGGCGGTACTCCGGTGTATATTTGATTTTGACTCTCAAAGCCACTTTTTGCAAAATAATCGGCGAATTCATTTCCAGTATGTCACTGTGACCTTACACCATTCAAGGTATATGTTTTTCTCCTTTTTTGCTATTATCAGATGGCTTTTTACATTTTTTAACTATGTAGCTCTTCGTGAGTGGATTGAGTAGAGCCGCAATTGCCAATTGAGAGCCGGATCGTACAACAATATTCCTTGTAGGTTTTTCCAGTTTCAGTTTCATTATTATTAATCCAGACTACGTCAACTTTTATATCATCACTAGGCCCATTTATATTTGCTTCACAAAGCAGTTATCACTACAAAGCGGTGTCCACACCGTGTTGGGAGGTTGTCAATGCCATCCCAAGTATCTTGTGTAAAATGCCTGGTTCTCCATCTGGACTTTGTTGCCTGTGCTTGTATATATAGGTCGAAGGGAATAATACCTAAAGCTGACTCCATGCCTGCCGTAGGTGTTGACCTTAGTGTGTGTGTGTGTGTAATCAAGTATATTTTTTGCCATAGGGCATATTAGTTACATTTGTAACTAGTCTAAAATAAATATATAATAAAAACAGTAAAAATATGTTTAAAAGAAAAAACTAAGAACAAATAAAATAAAATATAACATGGATTATGTGGGCACGCTGCGTCCAATGGCCCTAGCTGCGGTCCTGGCAGCGTGAAGGGTCTTGGCCGACCTCAAAGCCTTATACATGTTCCACACCGATATTGCATGACATGCAAAGGTACCGTCTCTCTTCCGAGTGGATACGCTACTGGAGTGGTCGACCTCATGGGCCTCCTCGGGATGGGGAAGACGAAGTCACCAACCGGGTTTCTGGCACCGCCGCCACCGTCGTTGGAGTAAAAGCATTTCCAGGTCTCCAGTGTTTGAGTGATTGATAAAAGTGCTTTCCTTTGTACACTGGTTAGTATTTTGATTCCACTTTTTTTGGAAGCAATAGAATGACCCCATACAAGACAACCATAACATATGATTGGTCTAATCAATGATTCGTAGAGCCAGATAACTTTATCAGACGTCAGCCCCCACTTTTGACCTATGATTGGTTTTGCCATGTTCTATAAGCGAGAGCACTTGGCAGCTTTTTCCTTCAGGTGTTCTGTCCAGGTAAGTCCTTGATCAAATACCAACCTAAGTATTTCAAGCATGTTGAATACTCAATCTCCTGTCCATCCATTTGTAGCCGTGGAAATATTTTGACCTCAGTTTATACGCCTTTGAGAATACTATAGCACTAGATTTTGTTGGATTAAAGGTCAAGCCATTTGATCTTCCCCAGTCCAGTACAATATTTATTGCATCTTGCATTTTACTGACAAGTGTTTGTGGGTGTTTTCCACTTATTAATAAGATAATGTCATCTGCATGTCATTGCACCTTTGTGGAACTTTGTAAGTAGAGTGTCCATCACGGCATTCCAGATCACAGGCGAAGGTACTCCTCCTTGAGGTCTTCCACGCGTTGGGGTGATGCATACCCTTTCTCCTTTTATTTATGCCTTCACCATCCTAGTTTTGATGAGGTCTTTATACCAGGATGTGATGCTCACTGTAATTCCAAGTTTCGTCATTGCTTTGTTGGCGGAATGAAATTGAATGTTATCAAATGCGCCAGTACAATCAAAACTGACAGCAAGAGTACACTGATGCTGATATCTCGATTTTTTCGTTAATATCAGTTACTTGTGATAGTGCCGTCTCAGTAGAAAAGCTTTTTGTGTAGGTGTGTTGAGAATGAAAGGATGGAATCACTTTTTCTACTTTCCATTGTACTATACTTTCTAAGCCTTTGAAGATGAAATTGGAAAGGCTGATAGGTCTAAAGATTTGCGGAGCTGTAGTCATCTTTCCATGGTTTAGGCAAAATACAACCTTCATTTCACGCCATTTTTTTGTTGTAGATCCAGTGCTAAGAATAACTTTATAAAGATCAGTAATGTAGCATGTAATATTTTCTCCTAGGTGTTGTAATATAATTGGTTTAAGTCCGTCGGGTCCTTGACTTTATGTACTCCGAAGGAGTTTAAAGCTTCCTCACTTTGTCATAGTTCAAATAATCAATCCTGAATTATTAGTTTGTGGTGGTCTTTCAAAATTTACGCCGATTCTGCAATCAGGGAAGTGAGTTTCCATGATAATTTTTAGAGATTCAGCAATATATCCAATATAACTCGTTAAAAAGGGAAAATAATTAGCCATATCTTTAAATAACGGGTTTTTAGTAAGGAATGGGGGACTTTTCAATTAAATAAAAACTTTATTTTTTAATGTTAATAGCCATTGTTGAGCTTTTTTAGTACGGGACGGTAATTATTGTTTTGAGCATTTTTATTCTATAATTGAAGCTATTACATTGTCGTGAATATATATTTTAGTCATTATTAAATATAATTTGTAAAAGGATATGCCGTAATGATTTTTGGGATACAAATTTCGATCAGGTTGCATGTTTGAGGCGTAGTAGCATTCAAATTACTCTATCTAACTTCAATGTTTATTTTATCCCAATGTATGCATTTATGATAAAATTGATAAGTTCTACGTCTTATGGTCAGAGTGTAGATGTATTTATCGCCAAGAACATTAAACATTTTTTTCTGTTGAGAGTGTGTGGAATTGAATTATCAAACTATAGAAATGTTTGAAGAACACTTTTCAAAGGATTCTTGAATTCAATTGGTCAACCCTATTATTTCTTTGAGTTCATGCCCAGAAACTCGAGTACAAGCTTTGGTATCAACTATAGTATTCCCTTCAGGGTGCAATATTTGATTGATGCGCAAATTTTATTTCAAGTCTCCCCCCTCCAAAAAAAATTAGCTTAACTCCAAATCATATAATTCAGAATCTTAGGATACGACAGCTGTAAATATTTAACAATTTGCCCACTTTTAGTGGGTAAAGGGAAACTAACAAAAATGTATTATATTATTCAAAAAAGTTCTTTATTTGACAGGTTCCATTGACCTTATATGTTTTATAATTGAAAGAACATTATTTGAAGGAAATCATTTATTTTTAAATTTTCCTTATATATATATATAATAAAAGAGTATTTTCTTTTATTTCTCTCGCTTCTCTTTTTTCCTTCTCTTTCTATCCAGGTACAGTAACAATATTACCAAGTGGTATTGTATATTCTCATATCAAAAGATCAATTTTTTTGGGAGAGCACGTGCAAAAATGTATTTGCTTATTTCTTAAAGTATAGCGGGTTTTAGAGCACCAAACATATCAAATGAAGCTTGGTAAACCAGCTTTAATTTTTGGTTATACTAAATCAGGTTCAATTTAATAATAGGAGTTATATATACATTAAAAAACATATCTCGCGTACAAAATGACGCATAAATGATATAAAGGGTCGAGACAAGTAAAATTTTGAGAGGATACCGTGCACGCAAATCTAGAACACATTATTATTTTTTATTTCATAATCGATTTCTTATGGGCCAATACAGGCTCTGAATCATATGATTTAAACTCAGATTGTACTGAATTCTGAATTGATAAATGCAACCAAGGTCATTTTTGAATTTATCGTTCAAAGTTTTACTAAGCTTAAAACGACTATTTTACTCAGAAGCGAACAAGTCATCGCCTACAGGCGAGTGAAGTTAATTGATACAAAAAGCTATGGAATATGCTAACATTACACACTCCTTTTTTTTGTTTTACTGCAAACTTTGTTTTATTAAAAAACATCCAACATACGTCTGGTAGTAAATTAGATTTCCTTTAAATTAATAATATTATTTAATTTGTAACAACCACCATTGCACCAAGAAACTTTGCGGAAAACTATATTTTTAAAACTTTGACCGCCTCGTTGAGCGACCCCGTAATGTTGACCGATTTTGTTCAACTTTGTATGTCGTCTTCTTATATCACCAAGAAACAGAAAATCCACAATGTTGCTAACATTTCAAACATTTGAAAAATAAGAAGAACCTAATATAGATATTATATATGGTTATATATATATATATCACAACAAAGTGATCAAATTAGAGATTGCAGTCTAATCATAAACAAAGTCAACTGGAGAATATATTAAGATGAAGTTATCAAAATTATAAATGAATATTCATAACGAATGAGTGCTTTGTATATAAAATTCTCTTTTGATAATTCATTCCATCAAATTATAACAAAGATAGTCATTGATATAAACTACTTCCTGAGTAAGGCAGCCAGGAAAATTGTCCCAAAGTCTGGAAATTATGTTTGCAACCCATTCTTGGACTAGTTGTTGGCACATGGACTGGGGCAGCGTCTCGCTGAAAAGTGAATAAAATTTCCCCATACTCAGCCTTGATATATGTATGGCAGTACTTTGTCATTTAACATTGACAATCTTTGTTGTCTTGACACCTTCGGAGATAAAAATAAGAGGTTTCTTTTTTTCATCTAAACATTAACTCCTTCCCAGACCATCAAAGACTGGTGATTTTTGACACCGGAAACTACCTGACCTTGACAGGAATTCTTCACTGTCGTTGCCAAACCACGATCATTCTGGGAATTGAACACTGCCTGAAATGTGAACAATTTTTCGTCCGTGTAAAAAACTGGACCCTGCGTGCCACACTTCAGTTTGTTCAGAAGAATTCGGTGTCCTCTTCTCCATTTCTCAATCGTGGCCTCAGAATTTGAAGTTGAAGTTTTATCTTCTCCTATGGAGTCATCCCCAGTAAGGGTATTTGAGAAACCTAATATTGAGATATCAAACTACCACCGCCCCCGCCAAAGTTGTGTCATTAGAAACTAAATGATCGTAGAAAAATGGATTTTGGTTTGACCCCCCCCTTACCCCCCCCCCAAATTGCGTTCAAAGGTTTCGTTTATGAAGCAAAACTTTTTGTTGTTGCATATTTTGGAAACATTTAGTTATACTAAATTTAGCTATGAACAATTTATGACTTTGTTATTTTTGGCACATTTTTGTCAAATAATTTTAAAGCCAATAAATGAACATAATGCGACGCACCAACCATTTTTTAAATAACAGCTCCTACTTCTTTTCTTTATAGTTTTAAGAACAAAAAAGATTAAAAGGGTACTAATGTTGATGTTTTTAAAGTTATTTTTAATACATTTATTTTTCACATCTTAATTTTCATGCAGTAAATTTGCCACATAAATTAATTGTATATTCTTTCTTTATTTAAATGTAGGAGTTTTTTTATTGACTCCATGGTTGATATATATATCCATGACATTGGCATTCAGTCTTTCAAAAGATCATAACGAATAGAGAACTATCCAAAGGTTTGCAATCATGGCTGACAGATTTAGATTGTCTGATACTGAAGTGCAGCGAATGAGGAATATCATCAAGGATCCTCAAAAAATGACACTCGTTAATTGGAATTCATTGTTTGACTCACAATAGACCATGAAAGTGGTCTCAAGCTTAGAAATCGACGAAAAATATTTTCTCAACTGATAAAAGGAGCATCTAGTCATTGTTAAAGGTAACATTTTATTTTAAAACTTATTCTTATCTCTTAAAAAAATATTTTTAGAACCCGACCATGAATACATTGATCACGTATCACCAAAAAGTGGCAAAGCAGAAAATCAAGCAAAAGAATTACTTTCAGTTATCGAAAGAACATCAAAGCCTTGATATTTTTGTCGCTGTTGTGTGTGACGGATGTACCACTAATGTCGGAATATTGTCAGGAGTAATAAAAAGACTGGAGTTATCTCTTGAATGACCACTTCGGAAATTATTTTTCTTCTATACATGAATGAGATACCTTTTAGAGAAGTTTTGAAACATTTAAATGCGCACAAAAAGGACTCGGACTTATGAAGGTCCCATAGAAAATTTATTAATACTGACCTTAACAAAAATCCAATATTTTTTTTTTAGTTGAAGGAAAAGTCAAATACTTAAATCAACGATTAGTGGATTATTTACGATCAGATCAAAAATATTTATATGAAATTACATTAGTATAACAAATGGGAAAATTTCGAATTCAAGCTTTTTGCTACAGGTCTCCAGGAGCATTACTAAAACAGCACAATTCTATCCCTAGATCCTATATTTCATAAAAAGTCCATGTTAGTCTCACAAAAAATGGAGGATTAAAGCATTACCAATTCACCGTAACTTTATTACAAGAGATTCAATTTAAAAGTACTCAAGAGAAACGCTTTTTTTGCCAACCCTGAAATATATTGCTTACAGGCCTAATCGATAAAGAAATAGAAACAATAATATTTGCCCTGGAAAAAGATTTGTTTCAAAGAAAGAATATGTAAACACAAAGAAACTTTCAACTACCCAACAGTATCAATTTTAATTGCAAGCATTTTTAAATCTTATCGACTGGTCAAATATAAATTTGTTTATTCCTTCAATTTTGCAATTTTTGCCTGAGGAAGATCTTATAAAAGTAAAGAACATCCTTTAAAAGTTAATAATTATCCTTGCCATTCACAATCAACTTCAGCTTGAAACACAGTGGATTCGTCATTGAGTTTCCCAGCTGAGTTTATTATAAAAAATAAAGGATTGTACAAATGATAGCCCATCCGATTTTGTTAGCATTTTGCTACCATCGGTGTAGCATTGAATACCATTACTTGCGTTCAATACCTCACCTACAGAGAAGCTATCATAATTAATGAAAAATGGTTTCTTCCAACTCATTTTTAGACTCGTAGAAAAGTCTCTGTTAATACAAGATGAAATTCCTAACTTTTTATTTTCACGCCACTCTTCAAGAATATGACCAGGTTTAGACCCAATGCTCTCCCATCCATGTGGCGTGATGTTCAAATTAAAAAGTGCGTTTCTGGCCCTCATTTTGATAAATAATCTAGAGAAGGCAAATCAAAGATTACCTCAAGTCCTTTCGTAGGTGTACTACGATAGATAAAGGTTGTTCTTATCATACCAAGCCGTTGGATACGTTCTAGTTTCATCAGGTAGCTTTAGGTTCGACGAGACCAGACAATCGATCCATAAGAGATCTTAGGACGAATTATGCTGGTATATACCCATCTCATTGCCCTTGGAGTCGGACCCCAGTTTTCCCGACGGCGTTGTTGCAAACCATCAGTAGTTTTTTGGTTGAGCTGGATGTGATGTGGAGACCGTAGTTTAATCCTGAATCCAGAGTCACACCCATGTATTTAACAGAATTATATAACAAATATTAATACCATTCATATTCAAGTTCCTTATTTTAGGGGCCTTCTTCTTCCTGTGGAAGCGAATAGCATTGTTTTATGAGGAGCAAACTCAACGCCACAGCCATTACCCCACTCAAGAGCCTTGTTAATGGTATATTGAAGGATACATACCATAGAGCTCGGATCCGGACCTGAAATTAAAAGAGCAGTATCGTCAGCAAAGCCAATGGCCTTCACTGGACCCGAATCAAATAACCCCAAAAGCTTACCAAATACAAAATTCCATTCAATTAGACTGAGTACATCACCCTGAGGTGTCCCTTGGGTGATAACTCGGTTCTTTCTAATGCCCTTGAGTTCGACTGTGATGGAGCGACTTTTTAGGTAGGATTCATACCACTTAATAATACCTTCAGAGACTTTCCTAGCCATGAGGCCTTCGACCACAGACATAATGTCTATATTATTGAATGCACCAGAGATGTCCAGAAAAATCCGAGACTATACTGACCCTGTTGATAGACCGTTCAATGAGGTCAACTATAGAAGAGAGAGCAGAGTTGAATGTATTAATTAAATGCATAATACATTGATACAATATTGCTGTTGATCATCCTTCTTGGATTCATTTACAATAGTTGAACACATTTTTTAAATATTATTTAAATTAGTATCGACATTAGTTTCATGGGTTTAGAAATCCATTAAATAATTATATCAAAATACAAAAAGGTATTTTCTTTCTAAAGATATTAGAATTAGATTGTCAGACAGAAATAAAGAGTTAAATTGATGGATTTTGTCGTCAACATTACATTACAAATAAATATTTTTATCATATGAAAAGTACATGCGCATGATAGAATATTTTGTTTTGTAAGTATGATGTTATATATTTTGCTTCTAAAAATCCAAAAAGAAAAGATCAGGAGAATAATAAGAAAACGCAATAATAAGTTAAAGCTTTCTATAAAGTGTTGAAAGTACCAAAAACTAATTATACTTCTATTAAAGAATTTTAATAGGGCATTATCCCTTTAATGTAATTTATTAAGCAAAAGCTGGTTGACTTTTTAGAATTATGAAATGCTGAACTTTCAATGTAATTAATTTTTAACTTGGTTTTGTCAATTTTAACAACCTCGACTTTAATTTAAAATATTACTTTTCACGATTATATATCTTAAAATGTTTAAAATAACTGAATAAATGAATGGCCTCCTCTTGACATTTTAATTCATGAACCATCAGAATTTTAGATGTATAATTGTGTTTTCAATTAACAGAGTACATCTACATTAGTCAAATACATTCGGGTTAGAACTTTGATTCAGCTGACGGTGAGGATGCAGCAGGTGTGACTAGTTTCTTAAGGTATCCTGATCCATGGTTCTCCTGGTACGGCAAAGAACAAATATATTTTAGCTCTCGAGATATTTAAGCCTTCTTCTCGATCATCCTCTACTTTTTAAAGTCTGGAGGATTATTTTCTGGTAGAAAAAATAGAACAAAGTAATTCCAAAAAGAAGTGATTTTTTGCATACCACTTCTTGCTCTTGACAAGCCACTATCTTACTGGACGAAAATTTGTACTTCATCAAATTTTGACTCCATCTGGGACATTCCCTTGGCCTTCAAGAAGTTACAGTAGATAAAAATAATTGATCTGTACGCAATCTGAAAGGTAAAACAGCAGGGATATTTCCCGTTTAACACAACACTCTTTACCATCACTGAGACCAGTTTTTGTCGCTTAAATCGATGTTGGATACGTTATTAAACCAAATTTAGACAGTTCTTAGGATTAATTTGGTTTGGCATCTAATAATTCTCTTCCGTGACGATAACAACGACATCATATTTTTTTATTATGCCCCAACAAAAGCAATTTTACACTTTCTTGAGGGTGAGGGCGGCGGCGTATCAGGCGGCAATAGAGAGCATCACTGATCAAAGAATATATATACGACTTTACACTTTTTTATCAAACAACTCGCTATGCAGGCTTTGGAGTTTGCTAGAGCAAAATATATTGACTGACTTTTATGTGAATTGCGTCATTTTTTCTTTAAAAGACCAAAAAGGATCGTTGCTTTCGTATATTTGTTGTCGTTGGCCTTGAATCCCGTTACGCTGAATGCCAAAAAATAAGATTATGACATAAAAACAATCAACAAATGCGTGCTTCCCTGGAAAATCATTTTATAAAAGCATGGGAGGGAAGCCTGCAAAACCATCAAAAAAACTACCATGAAGAAAACTTGTTTCATCTGAGGAGCTGTTGAGGATTTTTTGGAGAGGAAAGGAATCAGCTGGTCCAATTGGTGGAATTTCAGAAGTGAGAATGCCCCATGCAAAGCAAATAACTCCAATTAGATAGAATAAATGCTAAGAGACATATCTCGCCCAGGGGTAATCTTTCTTCGTGCTATAAGACCCTAAGGAACAAAGCAGTGAGTCTAGTGAGACGTGACCATGTTTCTTTCAATATATCCCAAATCAAAATGGTGGGTAGACAGCAGCATGGAAAATTTCATAAAATCAACTTATAAATGCAATCTGTTCTAAATCGATAAAGTCGACCGACTACGTAGTGATCTATGTCCTGATCCCAAAAATGCTAGCCTTAATGCCAATTCGAACGGCGAATTCGGACTTCACAGCGTGAGTACTTCAGCGGTGAAGAGGGCACTAAAATCCCTCGCCTCAAAGCACTCCGTCGACATTGACAAAATCACTATTGTCGTATGTCATTCTGCCTTGAAAGCATTAGCCCTTCCCATCATTAACCTCATCAACACGATCATCTCGTCTAGGGTATGGCCAGACGAGTGGAGAACGGAAAAAGGGCAACCACGCAGGGAACCCTCTAGCTATAGATCTGTCTCACTCCTGTGACCGAGGGCTTGTGACTTACGGGCTTTTTCGCATTCAAAGATCTTTATTTTTTGTGTGTGCAATTGATAATCAAACCATCTCTGGCATTGAAGCTTCACCCCGAAAAATCTTAACTTTATAATATTTTTTTTGGAAAGAATGGCAGACGGATCTGCGACCATTTCAACTATGTACATATAGAGTCGCTGTCCTCCCAATGTTTTAGAACTCGGGATATTTTCCTCAGCATTCTTATCAGTCATATTTTTCTTGGGGCTGTTGTTTACAATATCATCAAATATTGTATATATAACAAATGCTTCACTTCATCCTTCCTAAAATGATCAGCGTCCTCCAGCAAAATAAAATAACTCTCACACATAAGGTCTTCGATTATGTTGAAAGAAAAAACTTATTTTCTTAATCTTAATTCTTCCTCTAAGAACATACACGCAGCGACTTCTCTTAATTTAAATTACCTCCATCAGGGTCTTTACCATAGAGAAATAAAGATATAAAGAGCGTATTCACTTCAATAGCAGAGAAACATATTTTAGCTGTCGCCTGTGCCCAATTTAAACAAATTAATTTGTACAGCGTCATCCTAAGTTTATCATAGAAATAAAAAGATTTTTTATATGGGTACATGACGTACTTCTCTCAAATATCCAATAAGCTCTCTATCAAGGTATATAGAATACAAGGTATGTTACATTTAGAATTTTAATTTAATAAATCCCCGGCGTGCTCTCAGCCGCCATTGGTCCGACTTTATCTGCCGTGCTAGCTTTTAAAAAATTTCCTTATAATTAAATATTGAGATGATTTACAAACAAAAATCACTATTATTTGAAAAGCAATATTTCAATTATCATTTATATAATTTGAAAGAATCGATGATTTTTTGTTCTTGGAAGAATTGCCGCTTATAATAAAATGAATATAACATGGTAAGGTAGAGAAGAAAGGAATAAATGTTACAAACTCTCCAGTGATGTAAATGTAAATAATAATATAGTATTATTGTGAAGAAGCGAACGGACATCATTGGATATTTACTTACATCACCTTATTTTTTACTTCGCAAGTCGTGAAATGTACGATAAAGAAATATATTTCAACTATAATAAGGACATCTTCTTTATATGGCCAAAAGAAATTAAATCACACAGAAACTTTAGAAATCCAGGTTAAATCATATGGTTTAAGTATTTAATATGGACATCTATTTTTTATGCTCCTATATAATAGTTGGACAGAGTATTCAATACTACTGTTGAACTTTATAAACAAGTCTAATAAAAAATGAGTAAAGTATGATTATAAGAAATATTGATGAATTAAAAAAAACTAAGATTGCTCTCTATGTTTTATATCTCGATGGTCTTTGCCCGTAGAAAAATTATTATTTTCCATAACTTCCTCAGGTACTTAGCCTGTTTAGCATCTGGGAATAGGAAGAACAATAGAAACAATAATGATCCGTCTTGCGCGGAGCTGGACAAAAGGAGGGAGGTAAAAGTCGAAAGGGAGAAGAAGAAAAAACAATTAAAACCCACATGAAATTTGTAAGGAAACTCTATAATTCCACATGAAAAAATTTAATTTTGACTTATCTATAAATCTCAAGGATAGAAAACGAGCCCTAGAATTATACAGATCCCAAATTTCTTCTCTAATATTATTTAATACTAAAGATATCTAGGGAGGGACTTCACATGCGTGTGCACATCATTATACATAAACTTGAAATGCTCCATATTTTTGAGTTCATATATATTTTTATTATTGTATTATTGTGAGATCATATTCAAATATTATCGAAACAAAAAGAAATGCGAATCTGCTTTTAGAAATGTGACATTTTCTCATGGTCATCCTCTCTACTGATTACTTTATACACGTGTGAAATATATGAGCTATCCTTTAAAAAGTAACTAAAATGTTCTTATTCCAGGACATTTGGGTAACTTGGTACCCGAAGAAAATGACCAGGAAAATACAGCCTAGGAAGAAATGGTGCATGGTTAGGAAAGTATTCGAGTAAAATACAATTAACTATTGTGCAAATACTATTTCTCATTTAAATTAAGTAAATACTGACAAAAATATATTTTAGCAGCTACTGATAAATGAGCTCCATGTTGTTGTTATAAGCCGGGAAAATATTTATGGGGCCTTTTTCCTTGTGTCATCATTTTCCATTTCTATCTTGGGTCATTTCTTCCTGGTTCACTTTTCATAGACTGCAATATGTATTTTTCCATAGCCCTAAGGCATTTATTCCATTTTTGTTGGCGGTATAATAGAAAACTTTACTGTAAATATTCAATTTGATTTACTTAAATGCTACATATAATTGAGAGATAATTAAGTGTCTTTTCCTCCCGAGTTTTGTTTTCCATCTGTTTATTTTTAACATTCGTTTAATGAATGATTACATTGTTCAGAGATCATGGGTGAGTGTATTAAGGAGTCTCATTTTAGCCTTGAGCTCAAGATCATAGAGAGTCGGGTGGCAATCGGGCAAGAAGGAGCGGATTATATGGATCATCAGCTGTGTTGTTTATAAGTAATGATTGCAATCCAGAAATTTAAATGATATAAACTATATCACAGCTAGTGATTAGTGATGAGTCTTATTTAAGTCCAGCCAGTACTTCTTCTTGTTTTTAACGAGCAATAATGGACCCCAAAATAAAAAAGATATCGGCGATGAATAGTATATTTTGAACGATATGTTCCAATCTACAATAAATAAATGATAAGCACCGCACACGAATAACATAGATATTTCTTACATAAAATGAAGCCCTTCGGTCCTGGTGGTTTTTTTTCTTTTAATAAGTCTTATTTGTAATTATTACAATTCAGAGATTTAAATGATATAAACAATAATACCGCTAGTGATTAGTGAGGTGTCTTATATTGAGTCGAGCCAGTACTTCTTCAGCTGTGAAGGCAAAATCCTCAGCATATACAGTTTCGGAGAGGTCGATTATAATCATTTAAAAAAATCATTATCGTAAATAAATATTTAAAAATGACATAATTTACATAAATTTGCTAATATGAGAGATGCATAACTCTCTAGAAACAGATTTCTTCCTCGAGAGAAGTCTGATGTTCTATAAGGATAGATGTGTACAAGGAGTTCAAATAGGGTAGCTAACTTCTGATGAAAAATAGATCCTTTGTTTTTCCTCCGAAGAAGCTACAGTCTTTTTGAAAAATCCAATGGATTTTACGAGATGAACCATTATCAGTAGAAACAAGTATTTACAATAAGTGGATAACTCTTCTTATTCCTTTCAGATTATACGCATATATATATTTTTTCTTTGGTGTCCTTAGTTTGCCTAGACTATTTAATGTATTGTGTATATATTTTTCATAGAAATTTCAAAGCAACTACTATACTTCCTTTTTTTTGCTATTTCATAAAAAACTAATGCAGAGAATTAAACATCCATTTCAAAATTCATTAATATCATTAAATAGAGAAGTAGTACAAGTACAATCAACTCCAAAACTTAACTACCATCAAACACATAAGTTAGGCGTAATTCACTGTATTTAATTACATCTAAATAACTATACACTTTCCAAGTCACAAGAGAGATCCTTTTCCCCACTTTTAATCATATGTAAATATAGGAGCTTAAGAGAGACCCACTAAGATTTATTACATCCTTTTATTATTTTGGTTTTATACAAAAGTAGGTTATTCTATATCATGATGGCTTTTATTTATACGGGCATTCACGGTGCCAGTAAAAGAAGGAAATAGAAAATAACTGACTTTTTACTGACAATAGTTTCTCAACGACCTTGAATCAAACATGGGATAGGAAGAATTTCTTGATGATCCTAGTCAAAGAAAAGGAGAAGAACCTATGAATCTACATGCAAATTTGCTATTAAACGGAAGGGGTGTAGGTTTTTTAATTAAATAATTGAAGTACCTTAGCAGCCCAGGATTACAGTAACCACCAAGTTATATTTATAAGTTTTCCTTACCTTATGTCTAATAGGGGGTCAGACTTAGTGATTGAGTCCAACAACGAGTCCTATCAATCAAATAATATGGAAAAATCATAACTCTTCCTTTTTATAGGAAAACGTGATTGACCAAAAGCCTAACTATAAATATTTTTTTCAAAAGAGCCATAAATTTAGGCGTGCATTATTTCCCTCCAAAAATCAACAAAAGAAGGAGTGAAGGGAAAAGGTATAAAAATGATGCAAGAGGTGATAAAAATTAGTTCAACAATTTTTCTAAAAGAGAAAAAAGTGTGTTATTTTAGGATATTATGAAGAAAAACGTGTTTTTTTTTCCAAAAAAAATGTTTTTATGTGATAAAAAATGGAAAATATGTAAATATATTTTTTATGTGATTCACATTTTTCCCGCTCTTTAGTTATCACTTCATATTGTTGGTGGTAAGGGTAGAATGTTAGACACGTCAACATGAAGAGTCTTAGATCCCTTAAACATGATATTTTATGTCTCCAAGATATCAAGACTTAAGTTTCATCTACCTGAAGCAAACTTTGTCTTCCGAATATATTTTGTCACTTCTTCACTGGTTTTAGGAGGAGAGGAGAGATAATTTTTGTTACCAAACGCTTAGCTAAACTATTGCTTGTTAAGGAATATAGTAAAGACGGCGATAGACATAATATAACTTCAGGTTGCACACTCTCAGTTATTAATAAGGTCTTAATGTTGAACCAGTGTCGTTTTTTAAACCATCAGGGAGGCAAATCAATGCCAACATCTACCAATACTACTCATTGGGGATTTAAACATCGATATTGATAAAATATGCATCCGGAGGATAATGTATCATGGAGTAGTTAGATAAAATCTTTGAGAATAGATATATTATTGTTATCTCCTGGCATCGCTCACCAAATAGAAAGTACAAAATACAAATCGGACCATTCACCAGACCCCAAAATAATTGATATAATCCTTCGTCATGTTCTAAAGAAGAAAGTACAAAAACCTGATCCGACCCCTGGACATACGATAAAATAATTGAAATCACCCTTCATCATATTCCAAAGAAAATACAGTGCGTTTCAAAATAAAGGGGAAAATTTTCTTGCTCGTGAAAATGGTTTATTTCTAGCGTTTCTCTTACGTTTACAGGGTTTATTTATACTTCATTAAAAGGAGCTTTCAAAGGATACCCATTAGGTTTTTTTTGTACACAGATACATTTTATTTTTTAAAATTCATTCACATAAAAAAACTCAGAACAAACTTATAAAACACTCAACACCCATGTATTTATAATACTTATAAAATCATTGGGAGGGGCACCCTGTTACATCTGAATTTATAAATATAAATCTGCATTTTAGTTGTAAAAAAAAATTTTTTCTTGATTTGGGCCAACATAAAAGAAGACCCATTCTTTAAGAGGTAATATCATATTAAATTCTCATAAACAAATTTATCAAATGCCCGAGTATTCTGACCATCTGTCCGCATTCCATTAAAAAGTACCTTAATGTTTCCCTTGCATGCCCACAAAAGAAGCAAAACCTTTCTTCTGTGTTTCTCCCATGAGTAGCACATTTTGTACTTTAACCAAGACACAATTGTTTAATAAATTTGATTGAAGACCTTTTATTATTTGTTTCGTAGACGCTTCTACTCTATATTCCTCACGTTTTCTCTCAATCTGGCCAATAAATAATTTATTTTCTCCCCTTTCGAGTAAGCTGTTCTGAATCTTACTGTTTTCCATCATGGAAATAAAATTATAAAACTGTTCCTTGGCCCAATTTCTCTTCTTCTGAAACTAATTTTACTTAGGATACTCCTCCTCTCCAGACGTTCATTTATGGTAAATACATTTTCTTCGTTATAAATATCCCCAATGCAAACAAGTTTCTTTTTAATAGAAGTGTTCTTTAGGAAAGTCATTCTTGTATTGTTTTCAATTGGCTCCTGCCACTCCATTTTCTCTAAAGGTTTCTCATTTATTTCTTTAAATATACATCCGTTCAATTTCCAAAAAGTTCCGATTTCCTGAGATGCCTCTATAACTTTATACGCCCTTTATCCATTTCTTCGTCTAGAGTAAGGTTTTTACCTTCAAGTAATCTCTTTTGAAGCATTTCTTTCCATAAAGTTCCCTGTACTGTAATTCTCCTTGACCATTTGTATATTACTGCATTCCAGAAACATTTGATGCCCAGCAATCCTAATCCACCAAAAAAAAAAATGGTGTGTGAATCCGTTTCCATGAAATTGCTCTGGGGCGTCCATTTGGGAATAAAAAACTTTCACAAATTTCCTCGATCTTCTTACATATATCCTCTGAATATGGCGTTAATTTTAAAACGTGCGTTATTTTGGGTAAAATTAATCTATTCCATATAAGAACTCTAGAAAAAATATCCTTTTTATTTTGTTTTGCATACTTTGACGTGTTTTGTTGGATATATTCCTCCATTAATTTACTGTTTTCTAAAATATCTTTGTTATTTAGAGTTATGTTTGTTCCAAGAATCTTTGAAATATTTTTCCCCTGTATTCCATTTAAGTTGAACTTTACTTTAAAATTTGCCATTAAATGAGTCTTTTTAAAATTTATTTCAGGACCCGAGTCGTTTAAAAAATATTCCAATAATTCCAAGTCTCTTTAAAGAATCTTGAATTTCCTCCTGACTACCAGAGTAGAGTAATGCTATATTATCTGCAAAGGCTTCTACTTTAGATTCAAATTATCCTACCTTAATACCTTTTATTTGGAATTTGTGCATATGTTCTCTATAAGGGCATTGAGGCACATTATAAATATTGTTGATGAGATAGGGTTGCCTTGTCGACAACCTCTATTCACTTGGAAAATGTTTCCTTCAATGTCGAAGAAAGTAGCCGTACTGTAAAGACTTACTGCTACCATTATTGTAAACCTTCTCCAATCCCGCTAGCTTTTAAAATCATAAAAATAAATTGATGTGACATACTATCAAATGCTTTTTTAAATCTACCCCCATTACTGCCATAAACACGTTTTTCGTGTTTGCATACTGTAATAATATATATAACTCATATGTGTAAATCTCTTTACTCTTGCTCAGGCAAGACTCTTTGCTTATGTACATCTCTTTACTCTTGCTCAAGCAGACTCTTTGCTTGTGTACATCTCTTTACTCTTGCTCAAGCAAGACTCTTTGCTTGTGTACATCTCTTTTACTCTTGCTCATGCAAGACCCTTTTGTGTATACTTCCCCCTTCCGAATTTTACTATAAAAGAGACTGACTCCTAATATATGGGGTCTTCACTCTTTGATCTACATTGGAGTATAAAGATCACTTGGTTTCAATATTCCTCCTTGTCAAACTTTATTCATCCCATCCGAGGATATCACACATACTCAATAGTGTCTTGTATATTTCTTCCGACATCTTCCATCACTCTCGTTGGAACAAATCCTTTTGTTTTCTAAAACAAGATTTTTGATAGATTGAATTGAAAAAAAATAAGTGTTCCATGATCACAGTAACCAATTAAACAAAGTTACCAAACGAGCTATTTTGAGTTCAAATAAGAGTATTTTGAGCTGAGATATTGAGCTAAATGGAAATTAAACGAGAGCGTGGGGCAGCTATCCTGGCCGCTGGACACAAAATCCAGGACATCTGCAAGGCCGAGAATGTGGGTAAAACCCTTGTTTACAAGGTAAACACCCTTGTAACGAATGGAAGAGACCTCAACCGCAAGTCCGGGTCTGGACGACCTGCCAATATGGAGCAAAAGGGAGTGATTGTGGCCACAGTTAAGGAGACACCCACTGCATTCTGCTCAATGGTGGCCAAGGCCGCCCTGGGGACGTCAAAAACGACAGTCTGGCGGGCTGTGAGGGATACTGATCTAAAGTTTATGTTCCTCGGCGCCGTATCTTGTATTTTCCTTTATAATTCCAAGAATGACCACTTGGTTCCCAAATTGGTAAGAGGTAGTTAATTTTATTTTGGTTCCATTTTCCTAGGGGTAATATCGTTGTTTGGGCCTTGTTGATAGGTCGACCTGAAATTTCTTCGTATTTGCAAGAATTAAAAAGTTTGAAACAATTTCCACTCTCTTACTCGGTTGAATTTCTACGTTTCCTTTTGACACCAGAGTCAATCATTGATGTAAAGGTTTATTAAATGTCTTAAGCCTTTTGATGAGCACAATAGAGCCTCCATACTTTTTCAAGGCCATTCGAAACTAGATCCCCAACCGCTGCTACAAAAAATAAGGGAGCAGATTGGCATCCTTGCCAATAAATATTCTTAAGGTGGATGGGATAACTTTCAATTCCATTTAATGATATTGTCGAAGTTCCTTTTTTGAGTAACGCCCAAATGGGATATCCCTATGGTTAGAGTTTCTTTACCGCATTCATAATGTGAATATGCGATATGTAATCGAAAGACTTTCACCATCCGGGTTCCTGGCACTGCCGTCCCCGTCTTTGGAGTAGAAGCATTTTCAGGTTTCTATGGCCACCACCTTAGCAGCCACCTCGTTGAGGGAGGGAAGGCCTGTTCTCTCAAGGAGTTCCCCGATGTGGATGTGATCCCGTCTTTTACACCCAACAATGCTCCTGACGTCGTTATTTATGGTGACCTGCACCGCCCTGGTTGCGGCATTTGGCCCTTTGCACTCATTACCGAACCTAAGAATGTTCACAGCCGCGGCGGCGTAAGAGATCTTGTCAGTCAAATCCCTTGACCAGCTGCCGTATTTTCCTCTTGCTAAGTGCACGGCCAGCCTCGAGATGAGTGCAGCCCGCTTTGCTGCTGCCAAATATTAACATTACAATACTACTTTTCCATTTCCTTAAATGGATTTAAAATGGTTCGTGACCTGTGTAGGCTTGAACATGTTTGACGTTCAAACGATTTTGACATCTCACTATAAGGTAGACTGCGACTTCTTTATTCGGATATATCTTATTTTTTAATGTTACATGGTTAAACATATTTTAAATATTTTTTCTCACATTTAATCGTTTTTAAGATTAACAAAAAAGAGAATGATTATAAAGCATTAAAATATTTGGGTAAATCACGAACTCAATCTAGATATTAACTATTAGAAATAAAAAATTTAAGTACAACTTTAATAAATGTCTGGGGTTAAATTTGGTGTTCGCTTCTACTTCGGACCTCCGTCGTTATTCAGTTCCTCCAGGAGGGTAAGTTTCCAATCTAAAAGAAATTCAATCCCACATAGGAGTTTTGAGGAGTAAGTTCTCACTGCATAGATAATCCGATGAATGCAACATATTATTTACTTAATTTTCCAGTGGTTGGGACGTTTGGGAGTGGAGAAGATGAGCC
Source organism: Caligus rogercresseyi (assembly GCA_013387185.1). Taxonomy (NCBI): domain Eukaryota; kingdom Metazoa; phylum Arthropoda; class Copepoda; order Siphonostomatoida; family Caligidae; genus Caligus; species Caligus rogercresseyi. Next base: position 30,875,771 of record CP045893.1, read on the forward strand.
AATCAGCTCTAGAGAGCTTTGCATCGAACGCTTTGTTGATTCGCCTCTGAGTCAGCTCTACCAGTGGAGCCACTTTAACACTTTCTGCGAACAAGTGACCCGATGTCTCAATTCCATTATTGCAAAAGGTACATCTTCTTTTCCTCGGATCCTCCTATGATTTGGTCACAAATAGGGAGGAAGTTGCCAGCTTGTAGCAGAACCACTTATCAGCAGAGCTCAAAAAGAAGTTCCTGATATATTCTGATATATCTTAATAATACCTATTCACTAGCTGTTAGTAATTTTATTTTTTAGAAGGAATTCCTATAAATAGTGATTATACCGATTTTTGATTAGTATATAAGTGTAGCGTACTACTATGTTGTATGATATACTCATTCAGCTGTAATTGGTAAATAACGTTAGTTTTTTGCTACATGAGACCAACGTTTTATTTATTTTTCAAACTAAATCAACATTTATATCAATTTCTAATACAATTCCACAGAATGACAAGCTTTAAAGATTAAAGCATTTAACCATGTAGATCAGTTGTACTTTAGTTGTTTAAAAATGGTATCTTTTTGGTTCGGAATCAAGCATTTTTTTTTGTTTAAAATTACCTTAAACTTTGAATAAGATATAAATTGAAAGTAGTCCCAATATTTTCAAAATACAAGGACACAAATAATGCAATATAGTTTCAAGCCTATCTTTGCAAAAGAAGCACTGGTTATAAATAAGTTATATTTTAAACTGCAATGAAAATATGAATTTTCACACCAAATTGACAAAAGACAAAAACCTTAAATATTTAAATTTTTAAAAATAAACGTGATTTAATAAACGTATTTTCTTCATTTTTAAAATTGTAGTCCACAAATTTTTTAGATAAATATTTTTGGTTCCTTCCTATTATGTCTATGTAGTTGAAAAAAGTGTATTCAAACTTTGTGAAAACGAATAAAAGCTCATTTTATAACATTTCTCCACGACATTCCGATAGTTTAAGGATTTTCTGTAGGTTAAAAAATAATGAAACCAAAAGAAAGTAATAAAACATTTAATATTAAAATACCTTACAAGCCCTTTCTTTCCTCTCAGATCTTTATGTTGTGTAACATATGTAATTTACTCCCCTCATTTAGGTGTAATTTAATTTATTTTGAGCAATTTGTTATAATTTATCTCTTCATTGCTATTACATGTTTTGTGATGTAAGCAAGCGCCTCAGAATTGTTTTCCCCGCTATTTTCATAGCATTGTAAAAAATATGTGTGATATTTTTGTTTACTTTACCTTTCATTCTAAAGCTTGCATCGTTTGGTCACTTGTCAAGGGATTTATTCATATTACATTCAGAACAAATATATACAGATAATAAAATCAGATACATACGAATTTGCATAAAAATCGTAGAACGGAAAATAAAATAAAATAAGTACATACATGTATGGAAACCGCTGATGCTACATTTAACTTGTAGAGAAAATAATGAAATAATTTAAAATAGTCCCATTGGCCTTGATGCCTTAGCAACTAAAGAAATAGATGTCTTCAAATTAGACCTAAACGACCTAAATTAGTAAAAACATTCGTCTGGGATATCCCCCATCCGCCCAAAATAATATTGAAGAGAAAAAAGCTTCCCTCAGAATTAAGTGAAGAAATACATTTCCCAGATTTGGTGGATCAATGTGGGAATTTGGTTGAATCCACAATGGACTGTAGGCAATTTGGTCTGTGCAGTAGTGGTTCTTACTCTTTTGATAGGCTCGCCCTTACCTCGAAAAAAATGATATTGAAAATACATTAAAGCCACTAGTCAATGAAGTAATCCATATTACTGAAACACCAAAATATGCAGAATATTTTTTTATAGAAAAAGTTAGCTATCAGTACAGAGTTTCTTTATTTAATGGAACCATGGGAATGTTAAACTAAACGGAAATCCAAAAAACAATCCTAACTTCTTACCTGATAATGGTGGAATATTTCAAGTGGAGCAGCCTCGACGCAAAAAAATATTATAATTGCTTTAGATTTGTCATAGGAAAACAAGGTGGGAACATCCAAGGAAAGGCCCAAATGCTTACACACAATGGCTGAGCAAGAAGTTGAAAACATTAAGTTGGGAAAGATTAGGCAGACCAAGGATGAGGACAAATGGAAGACCCTCAGAAATCAAACCATGAACTTGAACAAAAAGAAGCCCCCCAGAAGTCAAACCACTATGGCGAAAATAAAGAAAACCTGAAGATTCCTCCCATCTTAAATGCTTAAATATGCAAAATGAAGAAAATGTTATATATAAAAGGAAGTCATTCAAAGGAAAAAACGAATCCGAACCCAGGACCTCAAAGCCACAGGACTGAGGAATTCAAACGAGATTTATGAAATGAGTTTTTTCAGGAAACTTAAACGGGCCTCGGTTTTTAAAAAGAAAAAAAGTTTTTATAAGCACCTAAAACTGATGTAGTCCTCGTCCAGGACCTTAGAATTGTTGACATGTGTGACTTAGGGTTATTCGAAAACACATATACTATTCATATATGTCCTGCTGTAAAGGGATTTGGCCGCCAGGGGTTGTGCTGTTTTTAGTAACAAATAATTTCATAGTCAAACAGTTAATTTATTGGACAATGAAAACGGAAGTTTTGGTTTTAAAAAAACTTTGGAAAACCACGAAATACTCATAGGCTTCATTTATGCACCTTCCTATTTAAAGAATTCTTCGACCGGACAATCAAAATCTCTTGTGCTCATTGATAGCTTTGCAAAAAATATAATCATTGGTGGGGGGGGGGGGGGATTTCAATGTGGTGAATAATCATTACATCGACACAAAAGGCTATGGTCAAAAACATAAAAATACAAAGTCCTTCGGAAAATGGATCGACCGCCACGCTCTGTCAGATCTGGCTCTTCAAACAGGTAATACATTTAAGGTAAAGAGAGACGAATAAATAATATCCTCAAGGCTAGATCATATTTTTGTATCTAATAATCTTGCAGGAAGAGAGACGACATTGGCCACAATTTGTAGTATAGATATATTCGATCACCTTTTTCTACTAGCTGAACTGAGTTTTGAGAAATCGAAGTCAAAAAACAAATTGTGAAAGCTAAATAGTGCTAAACATTACTCTAAACGTCAAGCTTCAGTCGATGGTGGATGTTCTGAGGAGACGGGAAGGACGTTTGGTTATTGGAATAATGGGCTTCGCAACGAGGGAATTCAAGAGTTCCTCAGAGGAAAAACTACAAACAATTCTCACCCAAAGCGCCTAAAGTCTTAACACTAAAAATAAAACGTCACTAGCCGTTGAAACATAAGAAACGTATCAAAACAGTGTTTTATTATTGTTGGCTTATATTTGATCTTTAACTTCTTTAAGGTGTTTTTATATGACATTTTTTACATACTTGTACTATTTTATACATATATCTGGTGAGATTTTAATTGTTATAGTTTGAACCTGAGAAATAAACAAAAGTTTTTTAAATAAAAATCAAAGATTTAAAAAGATTTTTATTTTACTATTTTCCTAAATCAATGAAGACAAAACAAATACTCATATATTCAGCGCTATCAAACATATCAGTGGCAATCTATGTTCTCAATGAAATTACTTAAAAATAACTTCTTTTATGAAGTTTCAATACCCAGCCTTAAGGGATTGAAAATGGAAATAATGGTAATGAAGACGCATGACGAAATTTTAAGGATCTGATTTTAATATTAAAAATAAGATGACATCACTAAAAAAATTCGTAAGATTTTTTTTCTTTTCCAAAACAACTTTCAAGCTAGAAAATCCCGGGCAGCCCCGAGTAACATCCGCCAGTGTATGTATATATATATATATATATTAGGGGGTATTATAGAAACCTAATATTAAGATATCAAAATGTCACCACCCGACGAAGTTGTGTCATAAGAAACTAAATGATCCTAGAAAAATGGATTTTGGTTTGAAACCCTCCCCTTACCCCCCCCCAAAAAAAAATTGCGTTCAAGGTTTCGTTATGAAGCAAAACTTTATTTATTACTTATTTTGAAAAATTTAGTTTTACAAAATTTAACTATGATCAATTTATGACTTTGTTATTTTGCAAATTTTCGTCAAATATTATTTAGTGCCAATAAATTAACATAAGTGCTGACGCACCAACCATTTTTTAAATAACATCTCCTACTAGAGTTCTTTTATAGCTTCAAGAAGGAAAAAGAAAAAGGGGGTACTCATGTTGATGTTTTTAAGTTATTTTTAAATACGTTTACTTTTCACATATTAATTTTCATACAGTAACTCCCTCACATGGTTGAGAATATAAATCTATGACGTTGATTATATCGATAAAATTTTGCAGATAATAATATAAAGACGAAAAATATTTTCTCAACTGATAAAGAGAAGCATCTAGTCATTGTTAAAGGTAACTTGTTATTTTAAAACTTAATTCTTAAAAAATATTTTTAGAACCCCCCAATGATTGATCACCAGAGATGTATAAAAAAACTAGAATAGCCCTAATAATATAATTTATTATCCTTTCCGGCCAAAACAAAAGAAAATAGTGCGATTCCAATTCAATGGAAGCACCAAACCTCCATCTATTTTTTGCTTCAATGAGTTTCCAAATGATGCTGTTGAACGAGTTGTTAATCACTGTTGCTTTTGGCCGTGCTTTTTTACATGTACACCAACTGATTATATTATTTTGCTATTATTTCTGATGAAGTATGTAGTATTAAATGCAAGCAAAAAAGGAAGAGCGACACAGTTTCTACCCTTGATTTTCTTGTTATGATTTGTTTTCATTATTTCCATTTTAGGAAGAGGAAAAAAAGTTTATATCAACTAAAAAATCAGGACGGAAAAAGAAGACTTGTTTAATGTATTCTATTTAAATCTAACACGTGCAGTTTGGATCCACAGAGACGTTTCAGAGATTTTCATTTATTTTCTATTTCGTCCCATATAGATGTAAGTAATCGCTAGCTAATTCTCATTCTCGATTAATTCAATGTCCGAGGCCCAGGGTGCAGAAAGAATGAGTGAAGGCAAAGAACATGATATCTGCTAGGAGGGAGGGATCTATGCGTAACTTTGGTAGATTTTTCTAAGACACATGGGTCTCGAGCTGAACAAGAGATTGTTTTGAGGCTCCTCAAGTCCCGCTCAAGCATTGTTTCGAAGAAGCGAGGGATGAAGATTCCAGTAGGTCTCAGCACAACCCAAAAGCGACCAGAAGAGGGACCCCAGGCTCTTGGCTGCCCTCAAGAAATCTGTCATCAATTTAGGATCGCTCCTTGTGATCTCATGTAGCGTGTTGTAGCAATAGAGTCCAAGTCATTCCTCCTCAGGCAGGGACAGAGTCAAGTCCTGGAAGGACACTGGCCTCCGCAAATGATTGAATGTTCCATGTAAAGGCATTCCTGGAGACTGGAGGAGGGAATGATACCTTAAGTTTAATGGGCCTATTTGGTTGAGTAAATATGTCTGCAGAACCTTTCCTTATTTAATCTAGTGACCCTTAACTAATACTAAATTGACCTGCATGGAATTGTACTTAATGTAGTTTTGATTATTGGCTGGTTTATTTTTTATCTTGTTTAAGGGAAAATAATCTTTTAATTGATGATTCTCCATTTATAGAACTTTAAAACAATAGACTATGTAATTTTATATCATCATACTGTTTCATAGCTTCAAATTAATTTGTTATTAAAAAACCTCTATATTACTAACGTTCTTATTACTTTCAGATATTCAAGATGCCCAAAGTTATAGATCCGATCAGTCTCATCCACGAGCTTGGCGGGACAGAGTGTGGGTTTACGACTCACAAAAAGAATCTCTATGCTGTAGGCTGTGTTCCAAATCTTTCAATATTAAAATTAGGAGCAACCTCTTCCATCATGTGCGATCCAATAACACCAGAAACATCTTGACCTCTTCAACAAAACACAGACTATTGAGTTGGAGGAACAGACTTTATCGGTTACACGCCCTACTTTTACCATGGATCTGACAAGAATGATGATCGCCTGCAACATCCCTTTGGCCAAGGTGGAACAACCTGAGTTCATCAACTTCTTCGAGAAACATTGTGGCAAGAGACTTCCAAGCCGGACAACGCTAACAAAGTGTATGGAGGAGGAATGTGAAACAATTTGCTCCAAGATTAAAGAACAATTGAAGGAGAAGGATATTTTGGTACAAGCTGACGAGACGACTGATTCGCAAGGACGGGCAATGACTGCAATCATGGCTGGAACTTTGAATGGAGTCACCCTGGAACGTCAGTTCTTGATTGGTCTGGGCGATGTTACTACCATCAATAATCAGAGTCTCCAGTTAGCAGTTATCAGGGCTTTACGCAAAGTCCTTGGAAGTGAATTGGCCAATAAGAAGCTACGTCTTTTTCTCACTGATGGAGCCAGTTATTGACTGAAGGCTGGTCGTGGACTGAGGCAGCAGTTTCCTAATTTAATACACGTTACCTGTATAGCTCACGCTCTCAATCGTGTTGCTGACCTCGCTAGGACGCAATTTCCGAAAGTAAATCATCTCATCTCGGAAGTCGAGAAATTTTTTGTGAAGTCATCGATTAGAAACGCCACCTCGCAGCTTCCTTCGAAATTCCGCTGCCGCCCGAACCGGTGATTAGTCGTTAGGGAACTTGGTTGGAAGCTGCCTTCTATTATAAGAGGAATTGTCTGAATAACAAGACATTCGTGGAGGAATTGAAGAACGACAGTGCTGCAATAATTGAAGCCAAAGAAATCTTTGAAGATGAAGAGATCCTTACTCAGCTTGAAGTCATCTAAGACAACTTCCAATACATGTGAAGGCAATTAAGGCTTTGCAAGAGAGGCTTCCTTTGGTCGAGAGCTTCAAATTAATAGAAGAGGTCCAGACCCCTCTCACACTGCAGCCTTTCGCCAACAAGTTGAAAGAGTTGCTGGATAAGAATCCTGGATGATATAGGACAATGATGGAAACAGCAAGTTTTTTGCATAGTGCTAAAGGAAATGAAGAATGTGATGCCAATACCTTCTTGATGGCCAATGCTCCGATGGTGACATGCGACGTGGAAAGACTTTTCTCTATCCTAAAGGATGTTAACTCTCCAAAGAGAGGAAGATTAACGGAAGCTCATCTTGAAGATATTTTTTTCATTTCGTTGGAATGGCAAACTCATTTGATAATATCGTTCCATGACCATCAAAGGGTTTTTGGATCAGACGTTTGAATAAATGATGATAGAAAAATTGTTCCCTCCCTCATTTTGCGACTTTATGTTCTGATATGTAACAAAACGTTTTAGTTAATAGTGATTTTAGAAAAACTAAGGAATATAATATTTTCAAAAATCATGGTGCCATTTTTGCGAGAGTAAGTTAACTCAAAGTTAATTTTTCAAGTGACTAACTACTATGACCTCGAAAAAAAAAAATATTATAATATATATATATATATATATATATAAACTATTCATTTAAATATATGCACAAAAAAATTATTTTAATAGAAATATATATACTTAATAGCCATTAAATCTATTCCACAATTTAAAAAAGTAACATTCAAATAGTTTTAAACTATAATTTCATTTAAGGATTTCTATGATTAACTCTTAAAGGATTAAGATGGAAACAACTCTGCGCTCAGCAATAGTAAACGGAATATAAAAAATGTTAAATGTTCACATTCCAAACTATCACTTCTAACTATTTACACAAATAGTTTTACCTTTTCATTTTTATAAATTATTTATTAATGGCAATACAAGGCATATTTTTCGGTAATTTATTCAAAAAATGTCAATAACATTTTCTAAAATAATCCAAAATTAAACCATTTTATTTTTGTATTTACTGTATATACTGTTATTTGAAAGTAGTAGGCGCGTAGATCTTTGTATTCACTTACTGTCGTAAAAAATGACGACACAATGTTTTTATATTGAAAAGCTTCCTAAAAAATCTTTGATCGCAAAATTGAGGGGTCAACAAAGAATCAATTTATCTATTCTTATATTCCTTTTATATTTTTTTGTCTTATCTTTATATAATTGATATAAAAGTATTCTCATTAATCAGTAAGTCAAAATGTGTTATTTTGTATCATATATGTATGTAAATAATGAAACAAACATACTATGCGAGTACTTACTGGATTCTTTCTCGTAGTAAGTATTTAAACTCAGAAAAGGAAAGCCAAATTGATTCCTTCAACCTCTTAATGTCTCATCTAATATCCAATACCTCGATTCATCTACGGATCCGTATATTCTGAATGAACATCCCTTTATATGTCCTTGGTATGATGTAATTTTTGTAAGTCAAGAAGGAGAACGGATAATTTCTCTAGACATCATTTAATTGAATTATCTAATTATTATTTCATTTTTTGCAAAAAAAATATTACTTAATTAATAAACTAATATAAATTAACCATATGTTTGAAAACAATACATCTAAAAGGCATGTACGGTTATAAATTCAACCAATATTCATGTTTGTCAAATTTTTCTTTGAAAGGAATGCTATTTAGTTTGATTTATAATCGTTTACATAAAATATAAGATATTATATATATATATATTTATAATTATTAAGTATTATTATATATTATATATATATATATATATATATATATATATATAATTATATTACAATATCATATTGTGATAAATAAAGTGGCTCCATTACGTCTTCATATTGTGATAAATAAAGTGGCTCCATTACGTCTTCATATTGTGATAAATAAAGTGCTCCATTACGTCTTCAGGGTTTCAATATCTTTTTTGCCTCTCCCTCTTTTTCCTCGGCAGTAGCTTTGTCCTCCTAGTAATTTATATTTAATTTCGAAAAATCCCATCAGGTTCCGAAACAGACAGTCTCATCATGAAGCCGTATGTAAAGGGGTCGAGAGGTTAAGACCCCCAGAAGTTGGGGGAAGACTGCCCTATTGTCTAGTTTTCTTCATACAACTCGAGATCGAGAATGAATTCAATTACACAACCATCACAACGAATTCGATGAAATTATGTCGCCCTCACCACCTACGAGGCTGAAAGAAACAGCTGCAGTCGTCGGCTTCGGTTCCTCTCAATAGAAACGAAGAGGCCCACTTTCCTCTATAGTTGCACTTCCACCCTGCATCTGGGCATTATTATCCTCCTTGGTTCCATTCAAATGCAGAACACTTGTGGTCACGTGCCTTGGGGATGCCTTTGGGTCTTTGAACTTCTTGGGGCGACTCCACGCCTTGGATCCTCTTTACTTCGATAAGAGAGCTGAATCCTTCCCCACCATCTCCGACTCCATTGTTCGCTCGAGCTTGATGCAGGCCGAGCGGGATGGGGGGGGCAGGCTCGCCCACCGAATGACGTGGGCCCGATTTTTTATGAATGTGCCAACTGTGCCCCCCCCCCATAGCAACTGTAGGGCCCCTCCAACAGCCTGGGCCTGCTCTCGGGCCTGGCTTGATGACTTCCCTAGGGTTGAGTTTCTCTATTAGAAGACTGTCGGCGGAATTGTAATGAAGCCAACAATAATCGAGTGATGTGTCGTATTGCCACACTAGTAGTGTCCAAACCTCATCCGATGGGTAAACGAAATCGTCGATAGACTTAGCCTTAAAGATTTCCTCGAACTCCTCCTTGACTAGGGGCTCCTCGGCCTCTACGAACTTATATATACTGGAACTCCACATTACAACAGATAGTTCCGGATCTATCCAGTCAGGTTCGCTTTCTTCCTGCCCGTAATTGATCCTGATTCTCCCCGATCTTGAGTTCAGGGCATAGCTCTTGAAGCTCCGGAAACTTCAAGGTGGAACACGCATTCTTAACGTAGAGAATCCATAATATAGACGAGTTAAGGTTCCTCTCCGTTCATAGGATCCCAGAAAAGTTAACATTCTTCCTAGATTTGACTGATTGTAATTTTAAGAGTCTTCACATTTATATTTTGTTGCTATGAACTAACACCATTTATTATTATCATAACAATAAGAAGCAAAGGATTATGGTTCTTCAATAACATTGCAAAGATTATTAGTGTTTAGGTTTAGTGAGTAAATATATAAAATAAAGCATTTCCTTAGTTTTCTTCAATATTGCTGACTTTGTTGCATGTATTAAAAAAATTTAGTATGTGGCTAGGTTTATTTGATTTTTTTCTTCAACTCTGTTGATCACGTATCACCAAAAGTGGCATAGCGGAAGATCAAGCGAAAGAACTACTTTCAGTAGTCGAAGAACATTGAACCCTTGACACTTGGTCGCTGTTGTGTGTTACGGATGCAACACCAATGTCAGAATATGGTCAGGAGTAATAAAAAAACTGGAGTTATCTCTAAAAAAGACCATAACGAAACCTTTGACTGCAATTTGGGGAGGGGGGGGGGGGGTAAGGGGAGGGTCAAACCAAAATCCATTTTTCTAGGATCATTTAGTTTCTTATGACGCAACTTTCGCGGGGGGTAACATTTTGATATCTGAATATTAGGTTTCTTAAATAATACCCCCTTTTATGTGATGTATTTTCTTAAAATGAAGCATGGGCATATTTTTACAAACAAGCGTTTGCTATTCTATGAGAGATGCTCTACATTTTTTATGATTTCAACTTTTCGATTAATTCTCTGGAAAATGCGCTTTCGGACATTTAATCATCCTTAAAAATCCCTTTAAAAATATATCTAGCTACAATAGTTGATATCCTTAGCTTAAGCATTTCATACACAAAAAAATATGAAGAATAAAAGGAGGAGCAAAGAAGATATTGGTTTCTTTGGGATAACAGTAAGAAGATGTTTGATAAGAACTGGTTGATATGCACAGTGACCAACAGCAGTAATTGCTCATCATATACGGCTAAATACAATATTTCAAAACTTTAGGGGCTAATTGTGCATTTTCTGAAGCCTTTTTTATTATTCAAAGGTTTAATATGAAAATATAAGCATTTTTTTATAGTTCGGTGTTGTGATCCATTTTGTCAATTGTTGATAAGAGGTCAAATTTTGAGGAATAATATCTATATGTTCATTTCTTATGAAGTAAAAATAGCTAGAAATTGAAAAAGACGTTTTTCTCTTCTTCTCCTTTTTTTCTCAAGCTTCATTTTAAGAAAATACATCACACATATATATTGAATAAATTTATTCAGGATTATTTAAAGACGTTAATTTTTATATATAAATAAATAATTGAATTACTAAACGAACAAAATAATTTGATATAAACATTACATTAGTTCAAATTAAAAAAAGTTTTTGTGATTTGTTATGAAATTTTTTAATACCTATGTGCTGAATAGCGAACAATTTGTCCTAAATGATGATAATTATAAATATAATAAATTATCTTCTTTTAAAGGAGGGACGCCGTCTTATTTCCATATTATCTTGTAAAAATGTAGGGGTGTACATTTTCTTTTTATTCCCATAATTTTTTTGTACATGAGAAGAACCTGCAATAAGAAATGTGTGAGAAAAAAATCCACTATGAAAATTACCAAATGGGGAAAGAATAGAAAAGAAACAACACAATATGGGTTTTTCTTTTTCGTTATTCCTTTGTTATATATGATAATGAATGAACATTAAATTAAAAACATCCACGTATTCTTCACATTAATTAATCATAGAAGTTTTACCCTTTCCTTTTTTGTACTAAGTCTTGGAAAGAAAGCGAAAAGAGAGATGAAATGGAAAAAAAAAAGAATAATAATCGTTACTTTCCTAAAACACCTAAAAAATATGACATTCAATTAATATTTTTTTTATTCGGATACAACCCTAAAATGTTAAGAAAAAGATGTAGGAACAAAGCAACATCTTCGTGAAACAGCAGGTCATATTCACTCTCAAAAACAAATAAAAACTAGAGGACTCAGAGAGTACAAACCTCCGCCGATCCCCACCAAATGAATCATTGGCAGAATAGGCTAACTTTAAATATATATTAGTATTTAGCTCATTTTGCATCTTAAAGAAGCTCTCAGAGATCCCAAAATTTAATCACTTGTTCCTTTTGGCATTTCAACAACTCCACAAAGTTTCATCCGAATCCGTTCCGCACTTTTGGAGTTATCCTGCTGACAAACACAAACAAACAAACGCCAGTGAAAACAATACCTCCTTCGGCGGAGGTAAATTATTATTTTCTTCTACAAACCTCCACAGAAAGTCGTCATCTCTAATCCGGAAGATCCTCCACTGTCCCCTCGTAATGTTAGGTACCCTAACAGTGAACGCCTCAGGATCATCACTGGGCTTATTATGATAGCTCAAATAAATTCCAAATGACAAGTCAGCGAAATTATTGTGTGCATTAACCATATAATCCCTCTTCATTATCAACCAGAGTCGTCAAAGTAATGAGCTACATTTGTTCATATATATGTCCGGATGTTATTGTTGACACACGGCTGGATGGTGATGATGAATTCCCCCTTAGCGCCTTATCCCTCCCTCTCATTCACTTTTCTTTTCTACAATTCATTGCGTGATATTTCTACTAAAGCTATTTATAATATTTCGTCCTCTATTAAAGTCAGTTTAAAGAAGTATAAAGAGTTTTCTAATCCTAAGATGATCGAACTCAAGGGAGCACTCAATCACAGTGTCCCTCGATTAGTCGCAAATACTTATTTTGTCTTCCGTTCCATATAAAATTATTATATAAAATGCTATTATAATCGTGTTTCTAGTAAAATGTTTATTTATGGGATCCTCGTAAACTCATTGGTAGATCAGGTCGACTCTTGGTCCTCTTCCGAGAAGACTAACTGAAACCGTACCGTTCCCTGCTCCTCTTCTGTTGGGACTGAGCGACTTTTCATTAGGGCTGTTCTTATTTTTCAAATGTTTGAAATGTTAGCAACATTGTGGATTTTCTGTTTCTTGGTGATAAAAGAAGACGACATACAAAGTTGGAACAAAATCGGTCAACATTACGAGGTCGCGCAACGAGGTCAAAGTTTTAAAAATTTAGTAAAAACATAAAATATAAGAAACACATTATTTTTTTTTTTTCATAATCGATTTCTTATAGGTCAATACCGGCTCTGAATCATATGATATAAACTCAGATTGTACTGAATTCTGAATTGATAGAATGCAACCAAGGTTATTTTTGGATTTATCATCCAAAGGTTTACTAAACTTAAAAATTATATTTACTCTGAAGCGAACAAGTCATCTTCTACAGGCGAGTGAAGTTAATTGATACAAAAAAGCTATGAAATATGCTAACATTACACACTCCATTTTTTCTTTGTTTTTACTGAAAACTTGTTTTATTAAAAAACATCAAACATACGTCTGGTAGATACGTCTGGTATGATTCAGAGCCTGTATCGACCTATAAGAAATCAATTATGAAAAAATAAATAAAAATGTGTTTTTTAGATTTGCGTCAAGGTATCCTCTCAAAATTTACTTTGTCTCTGACGCATTTATAATCCATTATATGCGTTATTTTGTACGCGAGATTATATTTTTTAATGTACATATAACTCTCCACTTATTAAATTGACATGATTTAGTATACCAAAATATTAAATCTGGTTTACCAAGCTTTCATTTGATATGTTTGGTGTTCTAAAAATCGCTATACTTTAAGAGAAATAAGCAAATACATATTTGTACGTACTCTCCTAAAAAAATTGATCTTTTGATATGAGAATATACAATTACCGCTTGGTAACCACTGTTACCTGGATAGAAAAAGAAACAAAAAATAGAAGCGAGAGAAGTGAAGCAAAATACTCTCTCGCTTCTCTTTTTTATTTTTATTTCTATCCAGGTAACAGTGGTTACCAAGCGGTAATTTATATTCTCATATCAAAAGATCAATTTTTTGGGGAGAGTACGTGCAAAAATGTATTTGCTTATTGTTCTTAAAGTATAGCTTTATTTAAGTAAAAAACATCAAAAATACGTCGGGTAGTAAATTAAATTTTCTTTAAATTAATAATTTTTATTCAAGTCTGTAACGCCCACCATTTTCAAGAAACTTGCGGAAAACTATATTTTTACTAAATTTTTAAAACTTTTACCTCGTTCTGCAACCCCTTAATGTTGACTGATTTTGTTCACGCTTTGTATGTCGTCTTCTTTTATCACCAAGAAACAGAAAATCCACAATGTTGCTAACATTTCAAACATTTGAAAAATAAGAACAACCCTAATATATAGGGACAATCTGTTCCAATTTGGATCTTAATCTCTTTCAGCTGGTTATGACAAAAGTCTCATCTAAGTTAGCTCGGACATCTGTGATGGCAGACTTGATTACATCTATTGTCTTGAAATTGATGACAATTGGTATCGAATTCAAGCGCCATAAGATGGCATAGTCTGTTGAAGCAGGTTATGGTGAGTGAGGGGATTCAACAGTCCTTTTGGAAGAAGAGAGGTTTTTTAGCATTTCTTGGATAATTCTGAATGGTTGACAAATGGCACTATCATGCCTCCCCATGCGTACTCCTCACCCAAGGAAAGATTATATCACACAGGCACTTGATGTAGTTGTCAGACTTCAGCCTCTCATTGGTCTTGAGAAAGATGAAGTCGCACTTCTTCTCATCGGAGCCAACCTCAACAATCACAAGTAATTGTCAAAATACTATTCTTTCCCAAAGTGGACAGTGGTATCGGCAGCATCTCCAGAGATCTTGTCAAGGTAGAATCCAGCATAATTCATCACCATTTTTTTGCCTTTATGGTTCGATAGAATTGCAGCTTCCGACAGGATATAAATAACCACTATAGCAGGGGTGGCGAACAAGTCCAGGTCAAGGAGCCAAAATTCTTTAATGTGAAAGCCAAAGAGCCACTGACTTTGAAACAAAAGACAAAATATAAAACACGATTGATAATATAACGCATTTAACATAATTAACACCAATAACTTCGTCTACAGACATCAGTCTAAAGGGGGACATATCAAATGCATGGGGGCAAAATTATTATAACCCGTAACGTCACGTAGCCACATAGTCTTACTGTAGGATAAATTCAAGAAAATATACTTATTTCTTTAGATTTTTAATGATGAACAAGCAACTTTAGTAATTGAAATAATAATAACTTAAAAATAGAGATCTGGGCCTCCAGTGGGGGTGGAGGCACAAGCACTTAGTTAGGGGGGGACAGGCCCCTATGGCCCGTCCATAGCGACGGTACCGTCATCCACATTCAGCCAGAGTCGCCACTGCACCTACCAAGAGAGAAAACTATATAAGCTACACACAGTTTTCACTTTCTCTGAGATATGAACAGAGCAGATATTTTCCACTTAAAATGTGCATATATCAAAAGTGTTTCTTACCTTTTTTTAGTGTTGTAACTGACTCAGTGAGACTTCTGGCATCTCTTGCTTTTAGTAATTCTTTTAGATCCGGTTTATACTCTGTAGTGGCCACTCGCAGCAGTTCTTTCACATGAGTGTCAGTCAAAATGGATCGATGTTTGGACTTGACGAGTTTCAGAGTGGAGAACAGGGACTCGCACACATATGTTGACGAGAACATGGAGAGCAGCTTGAGTGCAGCTGTTTTAATACAGGGGACAGCTCTCCAAAAAACAACGGGCTCATCCTTTACAAGAGATTTCAACCTGTCGTCCTCGTGCAGTTCAATTATCTCTAATTCACTTGCTGCTTCATCGGTGACAAGAGGCACTTTTAAGCAGTCCGTCTCCGCATTAAATGGATCGATGAGAAATGTGATCTGTGGTCTTTTCTGCTGCAAATCTTCAAAGCGCGCAGTGACGTTCCCACACAGTTGCGCAAGGAGTCGCGCGTACCTGGCTGCATCCACACTAACAGCGGCCATATGCTGGATGTTGCGCAGAGATGGAAAGTGGGTTAGATCGCTCTTTTTAATACGCTCTGTGAAAAGCTTCAGCTTGTTGATAAATGCAAAAACACACTGCACCAGATCAGGCAGCGTTTTTAATTTCCCCTGCAAGTCCAGGTTGAGTTTATCCAAATGTGAGAGCACATCAACCAAAAACGCCAAGTCCAGGAGCCACATTTGGTCTGAGAGCTGAGGATAATTATTTTTCTTTTCTCCCAAAAATATTTTTATGGCTCCCAAAAGTTGGTAAAAAGAGGAAACCACTTTTCCTCGGGACAGCCACCTCACCGTGCAATGCAGAGGTAAGTCACCAGGCAGATCTGCATCAAGTTCAGAAAGGAGATTTTTGAACTGCCGATGATTGAGAGCGTGCGTACGAATATAGTTCACGATTTCCAGTACGGGTTTCATGACGTGGTCTAAATTGAGTGTTTTTGCCACAAGTTGTTCACGATGTATGATACAGTGGAAGTTCCAAAAATCGGGAAATCTGTCATCACTCTTGCAAAGACCCACAAGCCCATTCACAGATCCAATCATTGATGGTGCTCCATCTGTGGCTATAGCTGTGAGCTTATCGAGAGACAAATTGGCTCCTCTGAATACGTCCATCATTGCTTCTTTCACGTCAATGCCGCGTGTTCGGTCTTTTAATGGCACAATATCCAGAAGCTCTTCTTTAAGCCTGCCGTCTGGAGAAATCATACGGGCAAATATTGTCAGCTGTGGCTTGTCCTGTATGTCCCATGACTCATCTAGAGCGACACTAAAATATGCACAATTTTCCAGATCTGTGCGGAGATCAGATTCAATCGCTTTGTTTATGTCTGATATTCTGGTCTCAACAGTGTGACGTGATAGCTGAAGATCTACGATGGCATCTTTTAGTTTGGTATTATCTGGAGTTAAGGTTTCAATCACATCTTTCAAGCACTGTTTCACAAAATCACCTTCACTGTATGGTTTTTTATGACGTGCTATATTCCACGCCACTTTGTAAGAGGCCAACGTCACAGTTTCTGCATGTTTGCTGAATTGGGAAAGACTTGAGCTTGTCTTTTTACCTGACTTTTCAAAGTACTCACTTTGTGCGTGCGTAGTTCAGTGCCTTTGGGAAAGTCTCTGTCAATATTAGCATGAACCGTGCGAAAATGCCGTTGAAGATTTGAAGCTTGAAATGTGATAATGTGGAGCTGCAAATTAAACAGAACGGTTTTCCATTCCGTTCAATAAAAAAATAAGCGTCTTCCCATTCTTCCAAGAAAGTCCGGTGTTCATCTTCGTATTTTCGTTTAGCCTTGCATTTTTCCATTTTGATGACGAGTATAGCCTGCACTAGAACGCAATATGCTAATAAATTTCCTGGCATTAATCCTAATGTTTAGTATGAATACCTGGGAAATAACAGAGGATTAAAGACTCTACTTGTCTTACTTATCGTTTGGGATCGCGGATAGGAAGCGCAAGAAGAGTACACATATTTATGTCGCAATCTAGGTACATATTCAGAATACTAGGTATGCCACATTGAGAACTTCAACTTAATAAATCCCTGGCGTGCTCTAATTCGTCCATATACTTCTTTTACATTTCAGATTATAATTTGTTTTTGATAAGCTCTTGTTGATATGAAATTGCTCTTAAGGAAGAATTAAACAAAGTGAGGTCTAAAAACATGCAAAAATGAGAAGAGGCAAAGAGCCGCATTCCTATTGACCAAGAGCCGCGTGTTCGCCACCCCTGCACTATAGCATGTAAATTAGTCTATCGAACTTAGGATCTTATCAATGAGGTATATCAAAAATGGCCGTCCCCTCCCGGGATTCGAAACCTGCGCCCCCAACATTATAGTTGAACACGCCTTAACGCACTGAGCTATCGCACTCTCTTTCACTATTTCACATATGGAGAATGTTGTTTCATCATTGTATAAAATGACAACTCTGGAGGTCTTCTCTATAACTTATTAATCATCTTCTTTGTAGCAATGAGCCTCTTCGGTCGATCTCTAGGCTTCAGGGCTGGTTTTGGTATTCTTTGAAAGGGTTGTAGACCAATATCCTTCTTGAATCTCCATGGGTGTCCTGGGCATGTCAAATTCTCGTGCAAGGACAGTGACTTTGCCTTCTCTATTCTCAACGGTCTACAAAAACACTTCCACGGTTGCTGGCGACCTCGCAGGTCTTGACCCTTTTTAGAATCTCTGAGGTCCCCCTGGTCAGTGCCCAGTAGAGAGTGCCGCAGAACCCAAGATTCTGCCAATTTCCATTAGAGATTTCCCATGAGCAGAAAAAGGCTAAAACTGCAACTTTTTTCTCGTTGAGGCATGCCTTTTTAGTGATACTGCAGCTGTTGCTGATCGAGGGATTGTTAGATGCTGTTTTCGTTTTTGTTGTGAAATCGAGGGATGATTTAGGGCACAACAGATAAAAAAAGATATTGAAATATCCCAAAAGGGAGGAGTTACTTTTTAGCTGTGCAAGGAGCAACACGTCATTCAGTGCGTCTTCAAGTTGAAGTTGTTTTAGCGGAGTTAGGAATTCCTTGTACGTTTTTAACTATGTTATAATTGTTATAAGTGCACTTCCTTCCTCTTCCGGATCAATTTTGGACTTCAACCATCGGAATCAGCCCTATTTCAACGGTTTTAGATCATTATTGGTCCAAAGCTTTTCTTATTTTCTTCTCTTTATGAGAGAAACTTCTTACATAATTTGTGCGGAACGTTAAGAAAAGTTGTTATCACAAAACCTTCCCAAGATGGGGAATTATAAAGATAACGTCAATAAAAAAGATTCGAATCAAACCGAATCCCTGGAAAATGAAAATGCCGACGACCTGAAATGGAAGACGGTTACATCTAAAAAGACAGGCAAGATGGGACAAGCCAATCCCTCCGAACCAACAAAACCGTCCAAAAGAAAGAGGGAGGACAAGTCAAATGAAACTCCCCCTCCAAAAAGAGCCGGAAAGAATGAATTGGGCTGCCCTCTACAACCACAAAATTCTAACAAAACTAAGAGACAGTTTCTTTATGCTTAGATAGCAAAAGAAGCCAATGAGCTTATCATTGTTCGTAAGAACGGTGATCATATTTCACTAGCTGAGTGGAATAAGACTATTAAAATTCTAGATACAGACTATGTCAGTCGTATGTCCTCATCTGTTGGAAAATGGATTCCCACTTATGAAGGGCGCCGATACACAAACAAAAGAGCTGTAATATATATCAACGATGATGCCTCTGCCAAATATGTGCGAAAATTATAGCTACATCCACACCTCTACTGACAACTTCATGGGCAGAAGCAGAAGAAATGAGGAATGCCCGTAAGGGGAAAAAGATGCTCACAGGATTTATCCGAGGAATCACCGGTGACATTATCGATGATATACTTGCTAAAATCATTAAACATCAATGCACTATTCGTGGCATTGAAGGGAAAGTTGAAGTTGCAAAATCAGATCTAACTCAACTTGGAAAAGTTCTCTATCTCTCTGTAGACCAACAAGCGTTTAAAAGTCTCCAATTAGTGGATTTTACTCTTCACATTGCATCAGCAGGGAAAGTGCGCTTTCAAGACCCCCGGGATGCTCCGACTGTTGAAGAAAAAGAAGAAACTGTTGAAAAAGACGACAACGAACTTGATGATAATAAGGAAAATAAAAATCAGCATATTGACAATGATAGAAACACCACAGAAGATGGAAACAATAAAAAAATTCAAGGCACTGGAAATCATGACAAGAACGACAGAAAAATCAATGGAAAGAAGCGGAATATCCTATAACTGGATCTGTCGGATTAACAGGAAGTGTTCCCAAAGAATAAAAAACAGTCAAAAATTAATTGTTTTTTCAAGAAATTGAAATGATTTGTTAAAAAAAGTAATGTAATCTATATTCTTGTACTATTAAAATGTAACTCCATATTACTGTTGTAGCACATATACCCCGTTGCGTGGTCGTGCTCATTTCTTTAGTTTGTATGTGTGTTATATATATTCATATGTATATATATATATGTACGTATATCTATTGTGATGCAGTAATAAACTTCTAACTAACTATCCCAAAAGGGAAATTTAATAATGTCCTTTCTTGTGGTTATAAACGTATTAATTTAAACCATAATGTTTATCATGTATTTTTTATTACTTAACTACTCCGGTTCATATACCAGACTTATGTATGTTTGTCTCTTTGCTTGGACATAATATATTTTAATAAAGGAAACAAAAAACAAATCCTAAAATAAAGCAAAACTATCTAAATAAATGCTTTTCAGAGCCCAGGCAACAGAGGGGAAATAAACAAACTATAATAAAGGGAGTCACTCAATGAGATACATCTTATACTTATATGATTTCCTCTAAAGACCTTCTTATACCGTTCCTAATTAGACTCAAGCCAAATACATATTATATATGAGTCGGGTTAATTGAGGTTTGCTTATCATTTTATATAGAAAGGACAAGAAGATATATTAGGGATGAAACAAAAAATAATACTTCTGTTTTGGTTGATCATCGTAGGAAATCGGAACAAAAATATAGTCGAATATGCCCATAAATATGCGGGAAAAAATAACTAAATATGCAACAAAAGTAAGCAAAAATGATAAATATGCGAAATAAATATAAAAATACGCTTTTTTGGCGAAAAGTGACGACGGCTTTTCAAAAGAAGCTCAGTAAATGTTTGATAATGCCATTCTGGATAATAGTGAACGCGTTCTTTTATTAAGTCCGCAAAAGTCGTTTGTGTACAAAAAAAAATCTTAGAAAAGATGTCACTATCGCCTCAAAATTAAATCACTTTGCGATAAAAATGCACAAATGGCAATAAATACATTAAAAGGTCGTTTATATTCCGAAAGTTGATTACCAGATTCCTACAGCCCGATTATCATACTCTTAGAGAAGACAGGAACACTAGAAACTATAAGACAAGGAATACTAGATACATGGAATATGTTTTGCTTTTATGCTAATACGTAGAAGGGATACATATTTTTAGGATTTTTCCCTTTCTTTCTTCTTTTAAGGGATATTTTGAATCACTTGACTTTTTTTGTCTAACCAGGGAATTCTTTAAAAAATGAGGAGTCCGGATTCTTTTTACTCGCACGTTTTTATTAATTTTTTAAAATTTTATCTTATTAATAATAAGAATCGTGAAATGAATAATATGAAATATTCAGTAAATATTGAAAAAGTTGTTCATTTATTTCATAATAATAGAAGAAAAGATGAGTTTTCCAATAAACATGAATAATATATATATATATTATTATAAAAAATTAACAAATAAATAAATGAAATAAATAGGCACCAAATAATGATTCAAGAACTTTGTAATTTTGCTATTTTTTTAGGAGCAGAATTATTAAAAACATGCTTTCGCTTCTTAGATTCGTGAAGGTCAGCTACATAATTTTTACAAAACAAGTTATATAATTTACTTGCTAATTGATGGATAAATAGATATTATGTTGTTTTACTGCATTCAACTTTGAGCATCTCTGACAAGTGAACATAATTGGGGCATTTTTGTAAAGGACTACGAAAAAATTAAAGCAGGAGAGCGAGAGAGAGAAGTTTTTTAATAAGTTGGATTTTTTTTAAATAGAATCTAAAGCTATATAAAATTGTGGCACAAATAATGTAAATATAATTACTCGATTTTTTTAGCCCTCCTCTATTTATTTTTAAAAGCTATCATCAGAGGGACAAAAAAAGTCCGCTTCTATAAGAATATCACCTCACATAATAAAATTTCCTTACAACATTCCAGTTTGTTTGTTTTAAATTGAATGCGAAATATAACCACTTAAATAAAATAAAATATTCCCAATCCATGAAGTTTATCGAAGTCCATGATATCTATATTTTTAAATTTCTCCAAAATACTTATTTCTTCAGTGGGTGTTGCAGATAAGTTTTCTGAAATATTTTCTTTAAATTTTGTAATGAAACTATTTTGTGTTTTAACAAAGAATTAGCCGATTTTTTTTTCCTGCATTTAAAAATTGCCGCAAACTTATGAAGTAATCCCCCCCTCCCCATTTAATTGGCGATACATTCGAAGCGACGTTCGATTGGATCCGAATTGATTTTTCTGAACAATACAAATTTGAATTTCTTTATCTAAAAGGTAATCAGCCAAAAAAAAGAGCTGTGGACGTTTGCTTGGTGCTATAAAAGTTTCTTTGAGTAATCAAATCCGAATCTTGGAAGTGTAGACTACAAATAGTTGATGCTTAGTTGGCGCCTATTCATTCCTTTCTTGGTATGTCATGGATCCATCTATTCCTCATTCCATCATCCGAAGGAAGGAAATTTGTGAAAGGATACGAGCTCAAGGGATCCTTTCATTCTTTCTTTCTGGAGTCCTGAAGTCCTGACAATTAGGACAACAACAGCAGACCAGTCTGTAAATAATAAGGTCCCACGGGATATGTATAGCTATACAATCTATATTGCTCAGCAAATAAAATTAACTTTTACATTACCTCTAATAACTATTATTTCCGACACAGTGAATGTCCTTTGAATTTTGTAAAGAGAACTGAAGTACTTGTAGATATTTTTTTTCTTTTTTCACTCTCTTGTCTATTTCTATCGGCCAAATCTGCCAAAAAGAAGAAAAAAGAACAAATCCTTGTGCTTAGCCGTAAATCATATCCTGATTTATTGAAGAGCTCCCTGGTCCAACGAAAACCTCACTTTCACATTATATACTATAGATCAGGGGTCGGCAACCTATGGCACGCGTGCCACTGCTGGCACGCAGAGGCATATTCACTGGCACGCGCCACGCTGGACCAACATCAGAAAAAAAAAAAAAAAATTCTCAGACTGACAGCACGATAGTCCAATCGAATTCGCTCCTCAACGCTCTGCACTGAGCTCCCGCCCACTTTCCCACAGGCCCATAAATTACCCTACTACGACCTAATCAAAATCAAAGAACGTGGATCTAACTTGATCAAAATCAGTTAGCCGCCTAACTACCTGAGATAACAGATGACGGAGCCTCCGGCTAAAAAACCAAAGCTAGGGCATTCCAGCCCTCCTGGACGGAAGAATATGGTTTTGTGGAAGTCAAAGATCGCGCTGTGTGCACACTCTGCTGTGACACTGTTGTGTGCCGAACTTCCAGCATTAAGAGGCATTTCGAGAAAAAACACGACGAACTGTATAAAGACCCCACCGAAAGAGCCGAAGCCGTTAAACGTGCCGTGGCTAGATATGGCAAACAATCCCGCTCTCTAAAAGTATTTGTGAACAGCCAAGGCAATGTCACAGAAGCCAGTTATAATCTGGCTAGTTGCATTGCTAAGCATGGGAAGCCGTTTACTGATGGGGAGTATGTAAAGGAGGCCTTTCTCAGCTGCGCAGAGACTCTTTTTGACGACTTGCCCAACAAAGACACCATCAAAACACGGATAAAGGACATGCCCACGTCGGCTCGTACTGTTCAGCGCCGCATCGATGACATGGCAGGTGATGTTCGAGCCCAACAAACGAAGGGACTGACAGATGCTAATGTTTTTAGCCTAGCCCTAGATGAGAGTGTTGACGTGAATGACATCCCTCGATTGGCTGTCATGGCAAGATACTGTGACATTGACACTACAACAGTTAGAGAGGAGCTCTGCTGTTTACAGCCCATGCCAGACACAACCAGGGGCGAGGACGTAGCCACAGCGATTACGCAGCATTTTGAGGATAGGGGAGTTGATATGAGGAAGGTGTTTGCTGTAACTACAGACGGCGCCCCTTCAATGGTTGGCAAGCAGAAGGGAGCTGTCAAACTAATTGAAGAAAAAGTTGGCCACCCCGTCATGAAATTCCACTGCATAATTCATCAGGAAAACCTGTGTGCTAAAATGTCCAATTCGGATTTCAATGATGTCATGGCTACGGTGGCAAAGATAATCAACTTCATTGTCAAACGGTCTGCGCTAACACACAGGCAGTTTCGATCCTTGCTGGAGGAAATGGACAGTGCATACGCAGATCTCCCTCTCCACTCGGCAGTGAGATGGCTGAGCTGCGGAAAAGTTCTCGAGCGCTTTGTAAGCTGCATCGATGCCATCAAGGTGTTTCTGGCAGAGAAAGGACAACATTATCCGCAACTGGAGGACGAGAAGTGGATTGTGAAACTTATGTTTCTTGCGGACATCACCGGACACCTTAACGAGCTCAATCTCAGACTGCAAGGCGCAGGACAAACTGTTCTGGACATGTTTGAAACGTGGAGTGCTTTTGTCGCCAAACTTGCAGTGTTCTCAGGTGACATTGCGTCCTCCACTTTCCGCTACTTCCGACACTTGAGGGAGTGGTCATCACAACGCAACACCAGCACCGCTGAAATAGCCGAATACATGCGTGAGCTGGAGGCGGAGTTCACGACCCGCTTCGTGGATTTCAGACGGTACGGTCCGATGTTCTCCTTCTTGATCAAGCCTGACAGCTTTGATGGACAGGACCTGGACGCAGCTCTGGTCGACTGGATGGATGTACTACAGGACGTGGAGATGCAGCTGATAGAGCTGAAGAGCTCATCACTGTGGGTGACGAAGTTTGCAGAGCTCCGAAAGCAATTGGAATCCATCCCTGTACAACAGCACGGAGCCTGCATCCTGCAATGCTGGGCGTCTGCTCCAGCTAAGTTCAGTTGTCTAAAGAACATTGCATTGGCCCTCCTCTCGGTGTTCGGCTCAACTTACTTGTGTGAACAGGTGTTTTCTCACATGAAAAGTGTGCTCAGCCCTACCCGCAGCCGTTTGACCACTGACAATTCTGAGTCATGTTTACAGTTGAAAGTGACAAACTATGAACCCCAGATAAGAAAGCTCAGCCAAGAAATGCAAGCACAGGGATCACACTGACTGGTAGGCAAGGTTAATTGTGGCATATAGCCTCAGCTCACACTGTTAAGTTGCTGTTTGTTCATATAAAATGCTGTGGCTGTTTGTTAGGGTATGCATGCCTAGGCCTACAATAATAATAACAATAAAAATAGTAGTGTAATGTTAGAAATGTATGGTTAAGATAAAAGTAGTAGGTCTAATAATAATAAAAATAAATAAAAATAATTATAACAGTTTTATAGGCACATTTTGTATGCAAAATAAAATTCCAAATTAGAACATATTCCCGTAGTTTGTGCGTGGTTTTTTTTACCATTATTGTTGATGGTGGCACACTGATTGATTAGAAATGTTGAAGTTGGCACTCCATGTCTCAAAGGTTGCCTACCCCTGCTATAGTATAAT
>CP045893.1:30901027-30917839 GCA_013387185.1 Caligus rogercresseyi
TAAACAGAATTATAAAGAAATATGAAAATTAGACGTCCAACATGTAATTTTTGAACAAAAATATATCAAATAATATAAATGAATGTAAGAAAACCTTGTTGGTCATATGGAGCAAAATCTGATCCCCATTTTTAATTATTTGAGTAAGAAAATCAAAATTATTGAAATCATAGCAGTGTTTATTAACAATATACAATCGTCCCTCGCAAAGTTGCGACGGCCCGGATCCACCTTACGACCACCGCGATATATATGAGGGTCGCGATGTGACGTATATTGACTTGGTTTCGTCCTTTAGCCAGCCCCTAAAAGTTGAAAAAACGGGAGCAAGCCGTCGTCGCGTATTAAAGAACTGCGAGATGTCGAAGGGCGAAGTGCGAGGGCCGACTGTATATAAGTAACCATTCAATCGAACTCATAAAACGTGTTTTAATGCATAATCTTCATTACTTGAAATAGTTAACATTCTTGAAGGCAAAGAAGTCTCTTCTTCATCATGAAACCATGGATGGCATTGGCATCATATGATGATGGAACATATTCGTAGTTTTCCTAAGCGCTCAAACACACTTGGATTTTCCAAATCTATATTCCGAATACCGGATTCTTATGCAACAGAGAAATGATGCAATATTACATATGTACAAAGTGGACATAATTACCCATAACATAGACATAGAGAAAACACAGGGAGTTCGGTCTTAAGACGTCGCACTATATATTTTGAATGAGAAATAGAGAGGAGGAGGAAGAAAGCCTCCTTATTTTTATATACATATAAAATAGAGGATTACAGAAATGATATTCTCAATCCGAAGGATTAGTAGAAAAAGCACACCCATGATGTTCCCTTGAAAAACACACCTGAATCGTACAATAAGAAATAAAACATCCCTGGATAACAGGATAATAATAATAAAATGTTATTTCGTTGTCAATCAAGAGATAGAAATAACTCCCTCGTATTAGGCTTGGTAAATTTTACTTTTTTGTTATAATAAATGAAATCTTGTTGTTTCTGTGGCCAAATTTTATGCTGATTCTAAATCTGACAAAATTGAACGTCGCTAACACTAAAAAATTCAAAATGGCCGTGAAAAGGGTGGTAATTTGAGTAAAAATTTTATTTCTATAAATAAACAACACATAGAATCTAGTCGAGGGCCTACAAGTTCATCATGTATGGTTCTATGGTTCAAATTAGTATTTTTCCATAGTCATCAAGGTCTATAAGAGATGTTTTGGAGAACAACTTACTCAACTAAAAAGATATATTAAAGACTTAAGGTATCATGTCCTTCTCAACCTCCAAGACTGCATCTACAGGAAACACTGAATCCTTTACATAGTCAACAGTATCCTTTAGGGCTTGACTCCGTCTCTGAGGAGACATGACGTGGTCCACATTGCTCATGAAACAACGGACCACTAGAAGCGATCTTTAATTTTTGATAGACTTTTTGAGAACAGTCAAGAGGTTGGCTTCTATTCTGGTCACTCCTGGGCTATGTTGAGATCTGCTTCAATCTTCCACGCCTTGTTCCTGTTAATGATGGTCAAAACGGTGCAGGAACAAATTATTGACCATTAATCCCTTCAAGCGGATCTCTCATTCTTTACCTTCTCGGTGCTGGACTAATGCTGCATCATGGACCTCCAACATTGATAATCGAAAATGACAAGAAGTTAGAATGTACATACATCTATGTCGAATCAAACTACATGATGTCGATTAATAGAATTAAATAATAAAATCTTTATTTTTTTGAAGTGCTGAATCTTATTTTTTATTGGCTTTCCTCTATCGTTAAATAAGAAAACTAAATCAATAAAAATTTAAGGTATCAATAGGCTCACTCGTCCTTCATTGTATGGATGTCTTTCTATTTCATTAGAAATAATAACAAAATAATATATTCAATCGGTGTTCATTTAAAAAAAGCAAGGCAAAAGTTACAGTATTTACAATGTATTTACAATAATCGTCTTTGAATACAAATCAAATTAGAAAAAACCTAGGGAAAGAGGAGATGTTCGGTGTTTCCTATTGAATGCAACCTTTTTTCTTTCACTTTTTTCTTTTGTTTTGACAAGCCAAAAAATACATGGCCAAGAATATTTCATTTTTTTTTGACTTTTTTGCTCATTAGACATGAATAATATCCACTCAAATATTACAGGTGGGATGAAAAGTTCAAAAAACAGATCCCTCCTACCCTTGATCCTTAAGAAACTCCAATATCAAATAGCTAGTATAGTGTTGGAGTTCGTCAAGCATAAAAGCTTCTGAATGTTATGCTACTTAAAATAGGTTTATTATTTTTTTTCTCTGCATATTTAAGTCACTTATATTAAGTATTTATGGTAATATATTAATATATAACTAATTATGTTGTCAGCTGTTCAAAGATAAATTAAAAATATCATACTGGTTCGCCAAGTACGAGCTTCCTTTTCAAAATATTTATTTCAATGAATAAAGCTACTTGTATGAAAAACATTTAAAGATGACTGCAACAAACTCAGGCCTTCATCCCGCCCTCTCGTCCTTTTATAGCCTAACATTTAGTTGTCTGCAAAGATTAAATACAACTGTTCAAAATGCGTGTGATCATATGTAACTACCTATAAATAATAAAACTAACTTATTCCAAATAATAAACAACAGATGAGAGAAGAGCACAGGATAGAATAAATCTACTCGACTTACAAAAGTATCCGGTGAATTCCTCACTAAAAGAAATTCCAACAGAGAAAACTGTCCACAATTCAATATATAAAATCATCATACTTGATAAAGCCTTTGTATAAGAGAAAATGGAAAAAAAATCACTCCTAATGGGTCCTCGGGATTTTTGTTTACAATACGTCATATTTGGGAAACTTAACGAGAATATTCAGTCTAATATGTTATTCAGCATGTATCTCTCTAATTCATGAAATAGTTTGAAACTGCTAACTTCGGAAATATGCAATTATCCTTTCGAGAGGATCTAAGCTGAGCATTCCATGTAAAATGTATTTAGAATATCAATATTGTAGCGAGTATAAAGATAGTTAAACAGTACCGATATAAGATTGCTCTAGGGATATAGAAGTTTTTTCGATAGTCCAAGATGTAACCCTTTAGAGGATTTATTCCGTATGTCAAGTCGATAGCAAAAGTTGTTAAATATTTTAAACTACCATATTTGAAATAGTTATGGGAACGGATTTTGTTTCTTTTCATTCTGCCAAGAACAAAAGTTTCGGCATTGACAATTTTTCAAAAATTAAGAATTTTTCATAACAAGGAATGGTCGTATGATGTCAGCATGTCACTTAGTGCATCCCTCAATAGTATATTGATGAAAAACGGAAATGGCTAGAGACATGAGTTTTTAATATTACTTGGATTAATGGCTTTAGCTTATGAACGAATTGTGCTCTTATTGCACTCCATTAAATAGACGTGCAATATGTTCAAAACAACCTCATCGAAATTAGGTCCATCGAATGTTTTTCTATTGATAAAAATTTTCTTATTTTATCTTTATTCAACAAGTCATGATAAAATTTGTATACAAAACGATATATAAACAGATGCTAATAAGTAATAAATACAACATATAAACATTTTAGATTATTGTTAAAGTAATGAACAGGATCCAAAAGTAGAAACAAGATTTTCAGACGTCTAATGGATGAGATATTGCCGCGTTCTAGTAAAACAGCATGATTGACTCCTAAGTTGTCGTACAAAAGTTCACGACAGAAAATTACACTCCTTTAAAATATGTAAAACATAGTTGAGCATATCCCAGAGATTTACTTTTTTTATATTGTAATTGGGGACAACGAAATCATATCCTGATAAGAAGTACCACATTACTTTGTCATTGCTCTCACATGGTTTTCGTCGGTGGTTCATTTATATATCGATTAAATCGGCCCCATGATAATTAATTATTAGATATATATATATACTTCATTGAAAACAAAAGTAAACGTTTTTTCTTATTTAGCTTACGCTTCGTGATCTACTTTAAGATATGAATCACGACTCTTCTTACATTTAGAACCTTAAAAATTCTTATACAATGGCTAATGATGAGAGAGTCTGAAGATCTTCTTTTAATGTCCGTTATATAAATTAGGAGAGCAGTTTTCTCATAAACTAGCCGTTACAAGTAAGTTTAAAGAATATCTCCTAGAAAATTCATCCTTTCAAGTAGTACCAATTGAAGAATAATGAATTTGGGTTTCTTGGATTTTCTTACAAAATCATATTTCTGATTGAGGCACTAAGAAAAGAAGTTGCTAAAGTCACTATTGTTTTTGATAAATGCCAATATATTAAGAATTATTGTGATATTTGTTTGTGCCTTTTATTAATTATGGGAAGGATCGTTAAATATTCCATTCCTTGGTTCATTGCGCAAAAAGACACATCACAATTATCTTTCACACTTGACATTTTTGCTGACATTCCCATGTCACGATCCCAAAAAAAAATCTAAATAGTATTTTCCTTCTGAACACAGCTTAATAAATAATCAATAAATTGCTTATACTTTTGAATCTCAATACCTAGTGACGTCATGGACTCAAAGTCGTTAAATAATTCTATTAGCGTTTATTGAAGGATTTGACTCTTGAAGCAGAAGAAGTCCTTGAAAATCTTGGCTTCTCTTTTGCCGAGGGACGGAACTTAGGGACGTTTGGAAACAGAGATGGAATAACATCCTTCCTTAACTTACGTATCTTCTAGATTCATTGAAAGCATTGGGGAAGGAAAAAAGTCCTCATCTCTGAGCATAGCTTTTTTTTTTTGTACTTCAAATACAATTACTTAAAAGTTGATATAACACATTTATAAAAATACAATAAGAATAATGTAGTCGCAGGGATTAAAAAAAGACAGTTTTTTTTTGTTGAAAAGAATTTATTGCTGTTTCACATTATACACATATGCATTACAATATAGAACAAAGATATAAAACAATACACACATATATAAAGCAAATGAACACGACCACACAGAGGGGTATATGTGTTACTACAGCAGGAGTTGATCTAAAGTATTATACAATATTAAAGTTATCACTAATTATTTTTTCCATTTTTGAGCATTTCATAAATTTAAGGATACGTAGGTCTTCATCCTCTTCTTGCATGAATTGATGTCTCTCATAAGAGAGTGATGGGCATCTGTTGATTAAGTGGTCTGCGCTTTGTGGCTCTTCCATACAAATATTGCAGATTCCGTCAATATTTTTCCATTTACTTAGATGAGCCAAAAATGGTCCGTGGCCTGTATAAGCTTGAACAAGAAGACTCATGTTTTGGCGCGACAGTTGAGTAGTCTTGGATTTTGGTTTTTTTAACATGCGATGTGTGTGCTTCATTAGTTGATCATCTTTGTATCTACTACACCACTCATAAAAAAAGAATTCATGTATCACCTTCTTTATGTAGCTAGGAGGTGCTCCAACACTCAAACGGCTCTCACTTTCGATACCTTTTTTTGCTAGGTAGTCAGCATATTCATTTCCTGTAATGTTTGAATGACCTCTACACCAATCAAGTTTTATATTAATGTCACATTTACCAATGTTTAGTGTTTCTTTACACTTTTTTACAGTTTCACTCTTTGTGAGAGGATTCAGAATAGCAGCAATTGCTGATTGAGAATCCGATCGAATTATCACGTTTTTTGATGGTTTATCTTGGTTTAGTAGAGCTATCACCGACTGAGTGATTGCAGTGACCTCCGCTTGGAAGACTGATGCTTCGTTATTCAATGATACAGAGGATTGATGAATAGACACATCACCACGAGTGATAGTCCATCCCGCTCCTGTGCATCCCTGCTCATCTTTAGATCCATCGGTGTATATAATTGTATCTGGGTGTTCAACGTTGCAGTTGTCAACCCATATGCGACAACCAGTGATATAGTCATTGACTTGATTCAGTTTTAGTTTGTCCAGTATCTTATCACTAAGAAAACGATGTCCTCGTCGCCTTGGGAGATTGCCCACTCCATCCCATGTATCACGGAGAGTAAATTTTGTTCTCCATCTTGACTTTGTTGCATGTTCTTTTATATAGAGGTCGAGAGGAGTTATCCCTAGCACTGCCTCTAATCCTGATGTCGGTGTTGAGCGAAGAGTTTGAGTCATACCCAGAAGTACTTTTCTCTGAATGCTTTTTAATTTCCTGATTCCATCTTTCTTCGCAGTAATGGAGTGCCCCCATATAAGACACCCATATGTGATGATAGGTCGTATCATAGCTTCATAGAGCCACAGGATTTTATCAGAGGTTAGTCCCCATTTTTGCCCTATTACTGCCTTTGCCATATTCCATATGCGGGAACACTTTGCAGCTTTTGCTTTGAGGTGTTCGGTCCAAGTTAGTCCTTGATCAAAAATAACACCCAGATACTTCATTTGTGCTTCATACTCCATACCCATTCCAGCGATATATAACTGCGGAAAGTATTTAGATCTTAATTTATATGCTTTTGAGAAGACAATAGCTCTTGACTTTGATGGATTAAAGGTCAGGCCGTTTGTTGCTCCCCATTTTAAAACTATATCAATTGCATCTTGCATTCTATTGACAAGAGTACTTGGATGCTTACCACTAATTAGTAAAAGGATATCATCTGCATAACCTATAACTTGAACCGCATCCTCTTTGAACTCAGTCAAAAGGGTATCCATGATCATGTTCCATACCACTGGAGACAAAACTCCCCCTTGAGGACTACCACGCGTTGGTTGAACACTGAACTTTTCACCTTTTAATTCAGCGGTTACTGTTCTTGTATTTAGAAGTTCCATGTACCAAGATGCGATACATTGTGGTATTCCAAGTTTTGTCATTGCTGTATTTGCTGAGTGAAATTGTATGTAATCAAAGGCACCAGTGCAATCAAAACTGACTGCAAGTGTGCACTGTTTTTGATATATTGATTTTTCGATTAAGTCAACTGCTTGTGACAAAGCTGTTTCTGTCGATAGGCCCTTTGTGTAAGCATGTTGCGAATGAAGTCTAGGGATAATTTCTTCTACTTTCCATTGTACAATTCTTTCGAGTCCTTTAAGGATGTAGTTCGAGAGTGTGATAGGTCTAAATGACTTTGCTGAGCTATAGTCATCTTTGCCCGGTTTTGGCAGGAATATAACTTTCATTTCTTGCCAAATTTTGGGTGTATAACCAGTGCTTAGAATGATTTTGTAAAGTTCCGAGATGTAATTGATTAGGTGGTCTCCGAGTTGTTGTAGTACAATTGGCTTAAGCTCGTCAGGTCCTGAGCTTTTATATGGTTCAAATGAGTTGAAAGACTCTCTGACCTTGTTACTGTCTACAAAATCAATGTCAAAATTATTTACTTCCAATAATTTAGTACTATTCACTCTGCAGTCAGGAAAATGAGTTTCCATTAATATCCTTAGAGATTGAGCTGGTGACTGTGCGTAACTATCACCTGTTTTTAGGAGACCAATTGAGTCTTCAGTGGGTTTTTGAACTTTGACCAACTTTGCAATATCTTTAGCACTCTCAGCTTTGCTGCAGAAATTTCTCCATGAGTCTTTCTTCTCTTTTCTGAGTGCTGTGCGATATTCATTTTTTGTTTTTAGGTACTCTTCCCTGTGTACACTATAATTACGCTTAGGTTCGAGCTTGTTGAGTTTATTTCTCAGACTGGCTAGATGCTTTGTCCACCAAGGTACTGATTTTGTTTGTATTGTCCTTCTTAAAGGACAAGTATTGTCAAGTGCCTTTATTATAATATCATATAATGATTCTGCACATTGATCTATCACGTTGGAATCCGGAAGTATTTCGGGTAGAGACGCATTTTCTAAGTGGCGTCTAAAGTTATTCCAATTAACTCTTTTTAAGTTTCTTGACTTTTTGGCGATTGGTTTGTATTTTCCAAAGTTAAAAATTATGTATCGATGATCAGACATGGATGGTCGTAGATCTACGTGCCATCCTTTGATCTCAAACTTTTTAAAAGCATGTTGGTTCATTATTGTAATGTCAATGACTGAACTTGCACGTTGTGTGACAAAGGTAGGCTCGTTCCCTTTATTCAATACTATAAGATTATGTTCATCAATTATATTCTCAAGTATTTCTCCTCTGGTGTCAATACATTTGCTACCCCAAAGATGATTATGAGCATTAGAATCCATAACTATAAGAAGAGGCTTTTGTTGATGTTCACAATGCTTAAGGAGACTTAACATTGTTTTATTCTCTACTGATTGTAGTTGATCGAGATAGATTGCACATATATATGTTATAGATTCGTCTATTTTTAAGCATACTGTGCAAACATCTTTGTCAGAGAATTCTGGGACAAACCATGCATTCAAATGATTGGCAGTTCTGATACACGCTCTTGGTTTGGTTTCAGACTTACTATGAATTGTATATCCTTTTAGTGTTAGACTTTTTATTGAACCATTATTCAGATATGGTTCTGTTATTAAAGCTATTTGTGATGTTCTCAGCTTTAATTCTGAATTAGCTGCTTTGCTGTGTTGTGTATTTATATAAGAACAACTAATCATTTTTATTTGTTTTATCTTTTGGCTTGTTTGTTGTACTTGGGTAAAGGATCTCTGCTGCATCACAGAAAAACCTGTCTATTTTTCCCTGTTTTTTAGTGCCTGTAGATGTTTTTTTATGGATTATACTTGTTTGTACTTGAGTGTCTGAGGTTTTTTTGTTAATTGAAGTTTGATCACTATTGTGGTCCTTACCACTATTTCCGCCTGAATCAGAAGTCTTGTTAATGTTTTGACAGGTTAATAATAGAGGGTTTAAGTAATATTTAAAATGAACAGGCTTGTGGGTTATCGTTCAAAAGTGCTATTCGTTCAAATCGTTCATGAACGATGAACGAATTCGAATAAGTGAACGATAAACGACAAAAAGTTAAGTTTTAATCGTTCACTTAAATAACTATGATATTATAAACATACAAGTTTATTCATGTAAAATAAATTCCCACGTAAGATTTTTTACACACGTGCATTGGCCCGCCATTTTGTGTTTTATTATTTTCCTTTGTTTTTCTCTTTTATCATTCACTTCGAAATATACTCTTCTTCATTAAACATCTCATTGAGTACGCGTATTATTTTGGTAAGTTATACAGTCCATTTTATTATTGATCCTGGGTTAACTGAGGGGTAGCCACAATCCGCACATGGTCCTTCGGTCCTAAAAAGGTCCTTAGGTCCGCACACTATGTTAGGTGTGTGTCATGTTTTCGGGATATAGTTGGTTCGAGTTAGGCAGGTACAAAATGGAAGAACGAAAGGAGTGGTTAAGGGTTTACTGTAATTTCATTGCGAGTAAATTTGTCGCGGAGCTTTTTATAGTTTTTTTTGTCACGAGTAAATACATCACTTGCTCTTTTATAGTCAGTCAATTTGTAGTTCTTCTTTTTGTAGCGGTAAATTTGTCGCCAAGCTTTTTTGTAGTGAAGTATTTTTGTCGTTCTTCTTTTTTCGTAGGTAATTTTGTCGCCAAGCTTTTTTGTAGTGAAGTATTTTCCGCGCTGTTTATTTTTTATTTTGTGGACCTATTCATGGGACTCTGTCTGGGTCACATGGGGTTTGAATCTACCGCTGACATTTTTAGGGAGAAAAGACACGCGGCTTAAGAAATGGTCAGCCGGAGATTTAATCTTTTGACAGGTATTACAAACGATACCTCACTCTCTAAATTCTATGATGAAGAGATGTCTTCAGTTGAAAGAAATCCCCTCGGACACTTTGGTGTTATCACTAAACAACCTGCAAGCCTTTGATTTTTAGTTTATTTCAATCACAAAGGACCCCCCATTTTGATTGATAGAACTCGCGGGATTCGGATCTACAAAACTCTTGAGCCGGGTATTTCTTACACCTATGATGGGTCGGTGGTGGATTACAACCCCATTGGATACCCTATAGAACCCGTTAGATTAGAGTCTACAAAAGTCTTTTACGCCTTAGAAGGGTCAACGGGGGATTTCAACGTTATAGAACCTCCGGCCAAGATTAAATTATACAAAACTCTTGGGCTAAATGCATTTTCCTCCTTCAAAGGGTCAGCCGTGTATTTCTACATAGTCTTCTCGGATGAGGCATGCATATCTTGCAAGATGTATGTCTGAAAACCACTTAACCCGAGTTTGTTTTACATTTAAGAGGAGTCGGCGCGGTGGACTCCAACCCCTTAGACCCTCAGATAAAGCAGAGGGTACACGCGAAATTAGTGTCTGAAAAACTCCTGAGTTGTTTTTTACGACCCAAAAGGGTCTGCAGTAGATTCCGAACCCATGGGGCACCCGACTAAGCCCGGCACAATCCTTTAAATTAGGGTATATATTTTTTAGGCCGGGTGTTTCCTCTTAAGAAGGGTCGGTGTTCGATTTCAAACCTATGGGACATCCGGTTAAAGTTGGCGCATTCCGTTAGATTAGGGTCTACAAAAGTCTTAGGCCGGGTGTTTTCCCCCTTAGTAAGAGTCGGCGGTCGATTTCAATCCCATAGGACTCGCGGCTGAACACCGAGGCTAAGGTGTGCACAACCCTTAAGCCGCGTGTCGTTTCTCCCTAAAAATATCAGCGGTAGATTCAAACCCCATGGGACCCCAGACAGAGTCCCCATGAATAGGTCCACAAAGTAAAAAATATACAGCGCGGAAAATGCTTCACTACAAAAAAGCTTGGCGACAAAATCACCTACGAAAAAAAGAAGAACGACAAAAATACTTCACTACAAAAAAGCTTGGCGACAAATTTACCCACGACAAAAAGAAGAACTACAAAATTGACTGACTATAAAAGAGCAAGCGATGTATTTACTTGCGACAAAAAAAACGGCTATAAAAAGCTCCGCGACAAATTTACTCGCGATGAATTACTGGACACCGTGGTTAAGTTCTGTATTTATTACGAAATAATGTAATACGATTTTAATTTGGGACAGTCTAAATAATAAGACAATAATAATTACGAAATGAATAATTATGTTTAATTCTAGGCTATATATATGGATAATTCCAATTTGGATTCAGAGGACTTTTGGAAGGAAGAAGATGAGGACGTTTTCCCATACACCCTAGGAAACGTGCCCAGCATCAGCGCTTCTCAGCCTCAGATGACAGATGATGAGCATTCAACACTAGAAAAACCATGGCCATTTTTAGAATATTATTTCACTCTGATATCATCAGTAAAAGCAGGCAACAATTACAACAATTTGGAGTATAAGTGCAACCGTTGTAGCAGCACAAAGGTAGTCAAACTCAACTCGAGTAGCCGAACGAATCTCAATCGGCACATGAAGACATTTCACAAAGGAGAATTCAGTACATTTGATAATGTGTTCCAAAGAAATATGAGAAAGGGACGTCCTAAAATATCAAACTCAAGTGAAGAGGTGTCCAACACTCAGCCATCCATAACCAGCTTCCTAGGAGATTCTAGTGAAAATCGACCGATTTGGGTAACACAATCTACCGTTGATAGGATCATTGTTGAATACATCATTGAAGGCGGCCTTTCGTTCAGTCATGTTGAATCGGATATTTTGTAAAGCTTATCAAAACTCTCCAACCGAAGAAAAAAATAATGTCAAAGATATCTTAATGAGAAGAATCAATCACATGTACAATGACATGAAGGTCAACGTCAAGAAAATCTTACATGAGTCGGAGTTTGTTGCAACAACGTGTGATATTTGGTCAAGGGGCCACAATAGTTATTTGGGGATGACTGCAATGTGTTAGAGGTCAACAATACAAAGATAACACGAAAAAGTTTCGCAATTGCTTGTCGCCGATTCAAAGGGGCTCATTCATATGATAGAGTAGCCGATATCATACAAGAGGTCCTCAAAGACTGGGGGAATATCCAATGGAAATGCGTGGGAATCGTTACCGACAATGCATCAAATTTTTCCAAAGCGTTTCGGATCTATGGAGCGAAGAGTCAAACCTCAGATGACAAAAATCCCTCTCAGCGTTTATTTTCCCCTGAAAAAGAGTCAATCGGAATTATAGCGGTGAAGAAGGCCATGATGAATCAGAATTAGAAGGAGTCAACATCCAAAACATCTTAGCTGATTGTCCAAATGAAATAAAAATCTTCCTATGCATTTCAGGTAAGATATACGAAAAAAAGTCTTAGATACTCAGAAAAATTATATTATTATGATCGTGCTTTTTTCTAAAAAAAATATTTATGAAATAATAATAAAATAATTTCAGATGCGCCGCCCACACCTTGAATTTGGTCGCAGTCACAGATGCCATGAAGATAACGTATCGCAGTAGCGAATTATATGCAAAGGATTATAGCCACACTTTTCACTCTATTTTTGGACGTTTGCAAGCAATTTGGACAAAATATAATCACTCTTCAAAATTTGCCGATGAAGTTAAAGCGAAGTTTGGTGACAAGACAACTTTAATTACACCAACGAAAACCCGGTGGAACAGCTTGTACGACTCTGTACAAAGAATAATTAATCTCAACGAACAAGACCATGCAGCTATGGTTAGCCTTTTTTCTTTTATTCCAACCCAATCATTCAATCGACAGGAATGGCTATTTTTAGAAGAATGGAAAACAATATGTAGTCCTCTTGCACAAGCACTAGACATTCTTCAGAGTGAGAATAACATCTTTTTAGGTCATCTGCTACCCACTATCTCGTCCCTCATTCTTCATTTGAAAAGAATTAAGGAACAGTCTAATAAGTGTAGACCATTAGCAGAGGCTTTACTCAGAGGAATACACCATCGTTTTGACTCGTATTTTGAGTCCAGGGAGATGCTCGTTGCAACGAGCTATCTGCCTGAATTCAAAATACGTCTTTTCAATTCAGAGCAAAGAGAAAAAGCGCGAAAATATTTGCTGGAAGAGGTAACTTCCATGGACGATGGGTTGGATTCGCCTGAAATTGAATCGTCAAAAGGTAATAGCTCATTTTTTTTGTTCGGAACCATCATCCGAAGATACACCTGATGATGAGGTTAATAGATTTTTGCTGACAGGTCACGATATTTGGAAACTGTTTTGGCCTATAAAAAAATAACGAACGTTTAAAAAAAAATTAATACCATTACTCCAACCTCAGCACCGGCTGAACGACTATTCAGCCGGGTAAATTAATTTTAAGAGACAATAGGATGAAAATGTCTGACCAACATTTCGAAGAACAACTTTTACTCTGTGTTAATAAGAAAGTTTAATTTTGTATAATATTTATGTAAATGTGTCATATTTTAAATATATATAGTAGTGTATATATGTAGTAAAATATATGATGAATATGAATATTTATTAAACTTGTGTTTTATTATTGTTTTCTTTTTTGTCAACAGACTATGATCATTCGCTGGTATATCATTGACAAGACTGCATAATTTAATATTGATGACGTGACAATGTTGTTGAGGCAAATTCCGAATCTCAGCTGTGTAAGAGGGTCAGTGTCATTTTGAACTTCTTCCGTAAATATGGAAAGAGATCCGGACTTCAAATTAATGAAAATAAAACATTTGTTTTGCCTATTGGGTGTTGGAAGCCGGAAGCAAGAAAAAGGGTAGGGAACTGTATTTGCAAAAGTAAAGTGGAAATTCTTTGCATTGTCTGGGAGAGACAAGGAATGCATGAAAGTAATTGGCGGAAATCAATGCACTATCTACAAAAATATCAGTGTCTGGCGAAATTGGAACTTACAGAAGAGGATTGACGCTTACAACTCACGAGTTGTACCTTTAGTACTATATAAGGCAGTTGCTTCTTCTGTATTTGCTGAAAAAGCCGTCACTGAGGAAGAAAAGTGGCTCAATAAACTCTTCCACAGATCCTATTTAGAGACCATAAAAAGGCCCCGCAATCTTCTTGGGGGTGGGATCGCCCTTTTATATAAAATAATCCCAAGATATATGTAAAGATTTCATTGATCTGTCTTCCAAACCTCATCAGGAGTGGAGGAGACTCCCCGCTTCTAATCCTCTTTATAATAGACTTATGATGGGGGCAGTCTTAACTAATGCCAAAACCTCTTGCTTGTCTCCAGAGTGGGGGGCTGCACAAAGATTAATCTGGAATACTCATCCAATCTTTAAAAACGACTCCGTGATGGATATCATTTTGCAAATGAGAAAAAGCCTTTCTTTTTTCGCAACCTGTTCCCCGGCTTCTTTGGAAGAGAAGGCTCTTGGAGAAGATATTTTTTGTTTTCACGACCTTGGGAGAGATTCAGTTTTTAAAGATGGTAGATTTTATTTTCCCCTTAACAGACCGCTAAGAATTATATATCTCCGATGCCTTGGCATCTTAAAATGAATTTTACGATTTTAAAAACGAAGTACAAGGAATTTATTGGAATATATGAGAGAGCTTAATCTCTCCCAGAAATGGCGTTTTAGAATTTAGACTAATTAAAAAATATAGTAGATGGTAGGAAATTTACTGCACAGCTTCAGATTTCTGGGAGGTGTATAAAATTCTTTCGACCGTGTAAAGACTGTGGTAAGGTATACAATGATATCGTACATGCTTTTACTGGTTGTCAGGCTATCTCCATCTTAAGAACTTTTATAAAAATCAACGTTCCTGGAATGGAAAATGGTCCAAGAAATATTATTCAAGCCATTCTCTGTTTGGTTTGGCGGGCAGGAAAAAAACAATCGTCGCTGGAGTCGAAGGCGATTGAATTCGCCATCCTAAATTCAAAAGCTCTGATTGCCAAAAGACTATCAACTTACACAGAATTAAAACCAAATGAAATTAGAGCTATTATACTGGCCGCAGCTGCCAGGTATACAGCTTTTAAATTGAAGATACCACAGGAAGACAATACCAATTGGACGCTCGCCATCAACCAGATCAAAATATCTCCCAACAACAGCGCTGCAACATAAAAAGTTTTTAATACAATAATCAATAACTTCAAAAAGAATATCAAAAATTTACATGTTGATTAATTATTTGTTTATGTTACTTCTAAGTATAGTGTACTAGTACTTTGTATGTTATTGTTTGTTGAGAATTTAATTGTATTACCGTGTTTGTTTATTGCTGTGCATAGTTCTATGTGGATCACCATAAAAATATATTATATATATATATTTTTTTTGTATAATTTAAAGTGAAGTTAAAATGAATTATAAAGTGAACGATATGAAAGTGAACGATTTAATTAACTGAACGATGTAAAAATTTGAACGATTAAAGTGAACTAAACGATTTAAAAAAGTGAACGACCACAAGTCTGAAAATTAGGTAATAAAATAAAAAAGAAGAAAAAAATAATAGAAGAAGGCGTCAAGAGAGTAACATGGGGTGTGAAGCTCCATTGTAAACAAACAGCTCCTCCACCGGATCCAGCACTATTGATGAACAATTGGGACGCCGTCGAGGATCTCCAAGCTTCTTCTTCCCACGCAATCAATCCCAAGGGAAGATGAGCTCCCTTAACTCTAGCGGCATAAAGGATCCCTGGACAGTCGAAATGATGTGTTCCATTTCGAAGGCATGCTTATAGGAGGCAGATGTACAGACCAGCCAATCCCTAGGGTCTAATGCCACTCCGTACACCTTTTGGATGTCTTCTTCCACCGCACGAACAAGAGGAGGATTCGGGGACAAAAATTGAAAAAATGGAAAGATGTCTCCGTTTCGTTTTTGCACCAATGACAGGACTGTTCCTCTAGAGAAACCTTCGATTTATTTGTGTAGAGGGAGGTGTGCTAATCTGTATCTCAACCATTTTTGTCTCGGGTCAGTAATGGGTTCTGTTGGATGGTTTTAAGATTAAATAGACTAATATCTTCATTTTCTTTTAGGTTTTTGAGTCTCTTGTGACAATGGACCGAGGAGATGTCCCGATTTGGTTCCCTATAAGAGATTCACGAACCCTTCGGTTATTGATGGAAGTGAGTGCAATGAAAAAAGGAGTAGGTGGACCGTTCAGTTTCTAAGAAGTGAATTTCATCCTTGTATTCTTATACCCAAAATGAAATTTTCATAACTCCGTTAGTAACAGAATATTGGCCTATGGAGGTAACATTCAGATCCTGATAAGGCTCCTCTTCACTCTTTAATCTCTTGTTGTAATTAAAGGCTCATCAGCTCCTAGGAGCGGAAGGACATATTCTACAATAGAATTCCATGAAAGTCCCATCCTTTTCCAAGAGAGACCACACTTTCTAGTCACTTTATTAACTCTGATGGACCCATAAATATACGGTCCTCAAATTGATGGCCTCTGACCTTTTGGAAGGAATTCTTTAGTCTAGCTGACCAGAAATCATTATTTGTTTGAAATCTCCTCATCCAGGTCAGGTTTAATGTCTTCCACATGTGTCCTATCATCAGACCAAGTCCCCCCTTCACTCATAGGGGCTTCTAATCTTTTCCTGATATATAAGGTCTTGAATTACCCCATATCAGGTTGTCCCTATATTCATATATTTCGATACAGATGTCCGTAGAATATGGAATATATCTTAAAATATGAAAAACTTCGGGGAAATATTATATCTCAGGCTCTCATTTTTCATACCTTGAGAGAGGGGCACTTTATAAAAAGCACTTTTCTTTTCTAAGGTGGTCAGAATTTTTATTTGATTGAGTTTTTCAGAGGTCAACTTCCCGCTTGATACTTCCACACCCAATATGACCGCACTTTGGACAAACTTTACTCCGTCAAAGGCTTGCGACAGGCTATCTTTACCGTTGAAAGGATCTGAGATTTTTGAAATTTATGGACAGCCCAGTGTATGCTTGAATCTTTCAAT
>CP045893.1:30917939-30935577 GCA_013387185.1 Caligus rogercresseyi
TTTTTCCAGATGAACGCCCTTGACTCTAGACCAGACATG
This sequence comes from Caligus rogercresseyi, assembly GCA_013387185.1. NCBI lineage: Eukaryota > Metazoa > Arthropoda > Copepoda > Siphonostomatoida > Caligidae > Caligus > Caligus rogercresseyi. The sequence continues at coordinate 30,917,979 of CP045893.1, forward strand.
GTCAAACTAAGGCCTGCGGGCCGTATACGGCCCGTTAGACAATTTAATCCGGCCCGCCGAGTTTGTCCAATCAATAAAATAATAATGCTTCATAAATCATTCATTACGTCTTCTCCATACAATACTGTGTTTCACCAAAGATGGCGCGCTGACAATTAAGCCGCACCTTACTCTTTATTTTTTCTTGAATTTTCTCATTGCCATTTGAGTCCTTCAGTAAAAAATCCAAAGCGGTCCAAAGTAAAAGAAAGTGGACATTCAATGTACTGCTATAGCCCCTTTTTTAAATCTTATAGCCCATAGTGCCTGCAAGTCAAAAAGTTTGCCCATCCCTGCTCTAGACGTACAGCTTTTTAATTATATTTGCATTAAGATAAACAGTGTAAAAGAGTTATAAAACTGAGCGGGTTTCCGCAGATTAAAAAATAAATCATAAAGCTATAAATTTTATTGCAACTTAGTGACATTTCTTAGGTCAGAAATGCTGGGAGTTTTTTTTTTTTTTTTTTTTATATACCTATCGGTACAAATATATTTCAATTTATCATGTCATTTAATAGAGTTATTAATTTTGTGTACAAATTTTAATCATATTTTTATAAATAGGGACAACATTTTCTGGGAGGGGGGATTTAGAACATCTAAATTTATATAAAATAAATTGCAATCTTGTAACAATAAAATTTATTTCATTCTGGTGTGGGCCTATATAAATATAAACAAATTCTTTAGACCTCAAGCTCAAGTTAAAATCTTCGAAAAACTCATTTTTTAAAAGATCCAGAAATTTTACCACAATAGGACATTCAAGTAAAAAATGTCTTGACTTTTCAAGAGACGACTTGCAGAAAAAACACATTCTTTCATCTGGCGTCCTGCCAAATATACTACCCAACGGAAGTGTATTGGTAACTATTCTGTATTTGAGCCAGTAGAGTTCAAAGGTAAGATTATTGGCTCTGAGACAATTTAAAATCTTGGGAACTGAAGCCATTATACCATACTCTTCCTTCTTCCTTTTTATTTGGTTAAAATAATTGTCTTTGTTGGACTTATCAATTAGAGATGCCCTCAATTCTGCATTCCTCAAATGACTTAAAAAATTGTAAAAGCTATCCCTTGGCCCTATAATTCTCTTTTTAAAACGTATTTTAGTTAAAATTCTTTCTCTCTCTAAAATTTCATTTAATGTGAAGTTGTTTTCTTTATTAAAAATCTCTCCCAAAAACTCAATATTTTTCTTTATTGATGTGCAAGACATAAAGCATAAGCGTTTGTTCTCCTTAACTGGTTCTTGCCACCCCATTCTTTCCAATGCTTTGTATGATAATTCCTTATTCACCTCAAAATTTTCCTCCCAGAATGGACTTATTTTGGTAGATTCTTCTAAAATATTACTGGGACCATTTCCTTTAACCTCCACTAATTCATTGCTGATATCGACGTTCATTTTATTTTTTAAAATATCGTTCCAAACTGTTGAATCTTCAACGATTCGCTTAAACCACGTAAAAACTATTGTCTTCCAGAAATCCTCAAAAATTATTAGCCCAAGACCGCCCATTTTGCAGGGTGTAGTTATTCTTTTCCAAGTAATTGTTCTATTATAACTATCTGGCATAATAAATTTCTTACATATTTCTTGGACGTCCCTACATATGGAGCTTGACAAAGACGTTTGTTTCAAAATGTGGGTGGTTTGGGGGAGAATAATAGAATTCCATATCTTTATTCTTGCTGGAATATTATTTTTTAACAAAAATGAAAAGAAACCCGCCGATTTCTCAATTTTATTTAAAATTAATCTACAATTTTCCTCTGTGTGACTCATGTCTAAGGATATAAAAGAACCAAGAACTTTTATCAAATGACATGTTTTTAAACCCCCCAAATCAAACGGTATTTTAAAATTGGCTAAAATATTGGATTTATTAAAATTTATATAAAGGCCGGAGCTTTTCCCGTTACTTTTTAGTGTGTTTAAAACCTCATTAAAAGATGTTTCAATAACTTTTTTATTTCCAGACAAGAGAATACTCATATCATCTGCAAAGGCTTCAACTTTTTTCTCCTTTTCTCCTATCTTTATACCCCTAATATTTTCGTTTGCCTGAATGCTCTCTATAAGGGGGTTGATTGCAAAGGCGAATAAAATTGGAGAAACGGGATCACCTTGGCGGCATCCTCTATCTATTTGAAAAGTGTTGTTTTTTCTCCCATAATAATTTTGAACACTACAAAGACTCACTGCTATCCTCCGGATTATGTTTTCCCCTAAGCCGTGTGACTTAAGGCATTTCACAATCCACTCATGCGATATGGTGTCAAAGGCTTTTTGAAAATCTAATGCAACGATTGCAAAACAACTTTGTTGCTTTTTAACCTCTGCAATTGAATCATTTATACCCCTACCAACATCTTCCATAACTCTTCCGGGTACAAAGCCTTTCTGAGAAACGTGAAGAAGTTTAGGGGCAACTTTTTTTAACCTCTCAGCCAAAATTCCACTATGGATTTTAAAAGCACTATTTAACATTGTTAAAGGCCGATAATTTTCTACTTTTCTGGGGTCCCTGTCTGCTTTTGGGATAATTATGAGCTTGCCTACTGAAATATGATGTTCAAAATAGCCTTTGAGCTCCGCCTCTTTAAACACCTTTTGTAGTAATGGTGACAATAGAGCACAGTATTTCTTGTAGAATTCTATCGGGAATCCGTCTGGGCCCGGTGATTTATTTGATTTCTTATAATTCAATATATATTCTTGTATTTCTCCGTACTGGATATCTTTTTCTAAAAGATCCTTGTCACATTTTTTGATTTTTGTAATATTTTCATCTTGAATTTTATTTACAAAATCAGCAGAATTAAAAAGGCATTTCATACAACGCCTAGAAGACTTTGGATTGCAGTCATTGCAGGTAAAAATATCTCTAAAGTGCTTGGTTATAGCTTTACAGATTTTTGTTGGTTCAGAGATGATCTCATTGTCTTTGTTTACTATAACTTTTAAATCTCTTTTAGACCTAGAATTTTCTTCTATTTTCTTAATTCTTTTATATAGTACTTGTTCCTTTGAAATCGATTTGCAGCCTGACCTGATTAGGTGTCCCTGAGAGAGAGTATGGATAATTTTTTCTGATTCTTCGTCTGAAGACACGGGTTTATTTCCATTTTCCACTTCCTCTACCAGTTTTGTATGTTTTATTTTCCTCTCGTCAGCCAATCGAACTCCAAGTTTTATATATTCTTTTTTTGAACTAGTTAAAATTGATTTTAACGCAAATGAAGGAGACCATATTTGTTTGTTTGATAATCTGGACAAAACATCTACGATAAGGTTATATATTTTATCGTGTGTAGCTGCATCTTCCAGTAAGCACGTATTTAGATGCCACTGTTGTCTAAAATAATTCCTTTGGTGAGATAAGGAGAGAGTAATAGCTTTATGGTCAGACATAAAAGGAAGTAATGCTTGATAATCATAAGTGTATGGTAAAAGTTCATCAGTCATAAAAAAGTAGTCAAGTCTAGAGCTCTTCACAAACTCATTCCCCTTCTTTACATGAAAGGTATGTTCAGGGCATGAATCAAATTTTAAAGCAGCATCTTTTAATTTGTTTTGCTTCATTAGTCTTGATAATTCCTTCTTTGCTTGTGCATTATTTATACTTTTGTAGTTTAATGTGTCTCTTTTTTGGTTTATTGCTATATTGAAATCCCCCATAAATATGTAAGATTCTTGTTTGGCTTCCCCATCGGATAAAAAAAAGGAGTTAAAAGATTTATAAAATTTAGGGTCATCTCTATTTGGTCCGTAAACGGACACTATTTTAATAATTTTACCTCCCCAGTCAAATGATATTGCAGAATAGTTACCCCCCACGTCACCCATTAGGTGTTTTGGTTTTAACTTACATTTTACCAAAATTAAAATTCCTCTCGACGGATGATTGGAAAGTTTATTAACAGCCGGGACATAAAATATCTCGTATCCGTTATAATGGTGTTCTTTGTTATCTATCTCCCTCAAGCGTGTGTCACACAAGGATAAAATATCTGGATTAAAAGATAAAAAATGGTTAAAAACTTTTTTCCTTTTTTCCGGGTCACTAATAGAGTTTACGTTTGCAGATATTAATTTAAGATTAGGGGTTGCCATGTTTGACTAAAGAAGGGGACAAGGAGTTTTAATTTCAATGTAACTTACATAGGCAATTATAGCGGCTTGAAAGAGTCGAAATAGTGGCAAAATTTCCAATCCAACGTTCGTAGGAAAAACCGTAGGTGGACTCGGGGAGAATCTTGTCTATTATCCTCATCGTTTGACACAGTAATAAACCTCACAATTTGAACGTTGAAATCAGGCTGTATTGTCCGCTTCTTCCCGTGTCCTTTTATCTTCCTTATTATTCTCTGGAGAGGATAATGGCCTCTTCGAAGTAATCTTCTCCTCCCCCGGTATGTATGATTTCGGTTCCTTATTTTCGGGTCGTTTTCTTAAAACCATTTTCCAGTCTTCTCTTAAAGTACCGCTTTTCCTTTCTGGCAATGCGTTTCCTTCAACGTTGGTATCATTGGGTGGAACAATATCCACATTCTCAATAACAGACATTTGAGTTTCATCTGTTTCGTTACTCTCTTCTATCACAGAAGTTGACATTTCAGATCCTTTAATCACTTCCGGCATGATCTCCTCATCGTCCTCCTCGTCTCCCTGCCACGAGTTCATTTCACTCACGATTCTCCTAGGTAGGCCTAAGGCCTCACGGAATTCTGTCTCATATTCACGCAGTGATTTTTTTTCCCTAGATGGGCAGTTTCCTCTGATGTGGCCACTTTTAAAACAATTATAGCACTGTTTTTGTTGATAGCTCGATATTAATTCCACCTTTTTCCCTCCTAGCGGTATCATAGCCGGTAGAAGTTTCGTTGGCCGTATCTTAAATCTGAGCTTTCCAGTCATTATATTATTAAATTTCTTTATAAAATCCAACTCTGCTTTATCCTCGGAAGTAAAGGCGTGAGTAATTTGTTCAATTTTACCCACAAGGGTTCCATATTTTTCCATAACTTCTTTTAATGCCATTAGGTTTGTTTCGGACCCGTTTTTAATGATTACGTCCAATGGTTGCTGAATTAATCGGAGTCTATTAAGACCTCTTAATTCAAAAAATAGGTTTTCTTCCAGTTTATAACTATTCTCTTCACCCTTGAATTTTTCCAGAATGTTGATGGGCCTTTTCAGGGAGATTATAATATACCCTGCTCCACTACGGCAGTCATTAATCCTCATAACGTCTTCTTCATTCAATTTTAGTCTATTAAACAATTTCATGTAGTGTGATATTTTTGGACAGAATCCCTTCACACTCATTCCTTTTTCGTCCTTCCAATCAATAACAATTTTTGACCAGGAGGGGTTTTCGTTGGGAGATTTAGGAGGTGCATTATTTTTTTTTAGTCTAGAGGAATATGAGTTGTTCTCTTTTTCTTTTCTTGCCTCGCGGCTTTCCATGTTCTTGTCTTCTTCCTCTCTTTCTCCCGCCAAATTTTCCGGGCCGGCCCTCCCTGCCCTGTTGGGTGCCTCCTCATAGTTTTGCTTTTCAGATGTTAAAATTCCCTCCTTCTTAGCTTGATGACTGGCCTGCTGGCTATTCACTCTGTGAAGTTCCTGACCCTGTTGATCGTGCAGCTCTTGATCCTGTTGATCCGGAGGTCTCACATGTGGTGGCTCCTGACTTTCCATCTTTTTTCAGTAAAGAAAGAAGAAGAAGTCAATGAAAACAACACGAGCTTGCTCCACTGCAGGGTGTTGCTTCACTCCTTTTTAAAAGGAAAAAAGGAGCGCGCACGCGGACGATGATGTTTATGATGTAATGTAATCAGAGTCCTTATAATTTATGAAAAAAACACTAATTACGGACCCAAAACTCACTGATCACTCTCAAGTTCACTCCACAAGTCACTGAATGTTTTAATCAACGGTAGATGCAAATTTCAAGGACTGAAACTGTATCTGCCTTCCACAATTATTTTTCTTTATGCAGGGAGGAAAAGACACGTCTTCCCTCCAGCATAAACAAAAAAAAATTAAATTATTTTGCATTAAGATAAACAGTGTAAAAGATTATAAACTGAGCTGGGTTTCCGCAGATTAAAAAAATAATATCATAAAGCTATAAATTTTATTGCAACTATAGTGACGTTTTGCTTAGGTAAGAAATGCTGGGAGCAAAATTTATTGGTGTTTGTCATTGCTACCATGCTTTCTTTCGGGATGAAAAAATATTACCATGACTTTTAAGATGACCATTAGTCAGACCCGGCAGCAGGCCCAGGCTTTTGGGGCCCTAGAGTTGTTATGGGGGGGGGGCACAGTTGGCACATTCATAAAAAAATCGGGCCCACGCCACTCCGTGGGTGGGTGGGCCTGGCCACCCTCAGGCCCGCCCATCCCGACGGGCCTGCCATAATGAAGTCTACTTTTTTATTCGAGTGAGAAGACTAATAAAGAGGTAATTCATGAAACCTCAGCAAAATTCATTATTTTGTTTGGTGACAACTTTGCTTTCTTTTACATTTTACAGAGTAAATATCCATTTATCATCAGTTTGATAAATAAAATCAATATTCATTTTATTATTTTATAATGAGCAGTTGCTATATCAAAATTATTAGTGGAAGAGGAGGAGTCCATTCAAAGGATCCCCGCCAATGACGTCATGGATTAGGCCAATGACGAAGAGGTAATTTGTGTAATACTTGATGACATTCTTCTCTCTTAGTTGATGGTCACACATTCACAACGTGAGTGAAGTGGTGTGTTATTGCATAATGCGTACTGCTTGTTTTTACTATTCCCTCTTCGTTTCTTTCAACCCATTGCTCTCTAGAAAAGGGTTCCCATTTGTTATCTTTAGAGATATATGAAATCCCCAACGCCCACCATCCATTTACTATGTAGTCCTGGAACCTAAGCTTTTCCTAGTGCATTGGTATATTCCGATTAGTTACGCACGTAAGAAGTATAATTGAACCACTCTTGAGACGTATTTTCATAGGAGGCCCCTTCATTGCCTTCAAAGTACTTTAAACACATCAGGGTAATTCTTGGGGCAGTATGTAACAAAACATAGTAGTTTTTAAATTGTTAAACGTAGAGAAATATTTAGACTGATATGAAGTGGAAAAGATGAAGGATGGTCTTAATTAGTTAAACTTTTCCAGTCTAAAAGAGTGTCATTCTTCATATCGCCAACCACTTCTGCCCGAACAAGAGTTTTCTTTCCATTATAGAGTATATAGGTACATTTCCATAGTCCTGAGGCATAGCATGTTTTGTCTTGAAGGATTGAAACTGAAAGGAGATATGTTTTTGTTAATCGGGAGTCCGTATTTCTAACCAAATGATATGAGAGGTGATGAATGTAGTTCCCGAATCAAGTATGACATTAAACTTAAAACTTATTCAACCATCTATGGATATGTGTTCTGTGTGTGTTGGGGTTGAAGCGATATAATTCACCCATATATTATGGTGTCATTGCTTTTTCCAAATATTGTACACTTTGCTTATATATTTTGTCTGCTTTGTACAATTTTTACCTCCGCTGAAGGAGGTATTGTTTTCACTGGCGTTGGTTTGTTGGTTGGTTGGTTTGTTTGTCAGCAGGATAACTCAAAAAGTACGGAACAGATTCGAATGAAACTTTGTGGAGTTGTTGGAAATGCTAAAAGGAACAAGTGATTAAATTTTGGCATCTCTGAGTGCAGAATTAAGATGCAAAATGAGCTAAATACTAATAAATATTTCAAGTTAGCCTACTCTGCCAATAGATGTCGCTGTGCTGTGAAATCGGGTGCCGGGAGCGTCTTCCTCTCGGAATTTCCGTCGAGGGGAACCCTCCCCCATCCCTCTACGCCGCCCCAGTCGTGAAAAATCCGCCTAGGAAGGCTCATAAGGACCCCGTGACGGCGGAGGTTTGCACTCTCTGAGTGAATATATGCCTCTAGTTGTATTGTGTTTTTTGATGCAAATTGCATTTATCGGCTTTATGAATTTTTGAACCACATCTGTAACAAATGATCTCTTTGTTTGAAGGTTCATGTGATGAACTTATAGTGTTTTGAATTTTGATCGCTACTTAGGACACATGCATGTTTATTGTCTATAAACAGAGTCCTTGTTCGCCTGTACTGCTTCATAACTGTATATTACTTCAAGGATATTTGAGAGAGAACATTCTTTTGACTTGAGCATTTCGTCTTTTCAATCAATGTTTTTAAAATATTTTTTGTCTAAAAATACTTTTTAATTTATATATCATAATGTCTATTTATCGTTTCATAATTAATTTGAACAAAGCTAATAATATTTTCGTTAAAATACAAGGTGAAAATTAAGTTCTAATTGCTTTTAAAAACAGAGCAGTAAATAAAATAATTTTTGATTGATGAGTAGCTCATTTCTATGGATTTTAATTAAATGAACCATGGCTTAATAATGAAATTTCTTCAAGGTAAATATGCACTTTTACCCGCTTATTTTTAGCACATTCCAAGAAAGTAGAACGCATGGCACAACGCAACGTGATTCCTCAAGAAAATTTGAATATTCCATTATCCTGGAGACACATGGAATTAAGTGGCCATAATTAGGTATTCATTTATTATTTCATATGTGCATCCATACATCAGTATGCAAAGGAAGGAAAACGTGCTTTTAACATCAAAACTCAATCAAGGTAGTTATTTTGATGTGCCATTGAGAAAGATGGAGTTGCTGCTTGGGGATCTATTCAAGGAAACAGCTCGACAACACAGGGGACACCGTCCTTTTTAAAGCCTTGATCTACTCCACAACGAACCCTCCCCTATCCTTCAAAATCAATTACATTTCATAAAAATGCATAAAAGAAAAATATCATTTCTATGGTTTCACAAAATATCATAGATGAAGGTCTGGCATGAAAAAATAATTTGAATATAATAACCTATACATTGATTTACTCTGACAACAATCACAAATAAAATATTTTGAGTTTTTAAGGGTATACCACGTCTCAGATCTCTAGTATTCAAAACATATAGTTATAGGACAATTGACCTCATAATTACTAAACTTCTTTGAAGTATGCTATTAGATAATTTAATGTTCTATTTTTATGGACGTTTACTAAAATATAATCACAGACATTTATAGGGTGTCCAGTAATTTCATCGCTCATAAATTTGTCGCAGACCTTTTTATAGTCAGTCAATTTTGTCGTTCTTCTTTCTGTCGGGGGTATTTTTGTCGCCAAGCTTTTTTGTAGTGAAGTATTTTCGTCATTCGTCTTTTTTTTTCGCCAGTATTTTTGTCACGTAGCTTTTTTGTAGTGAAGCGTTTTTCGCGCGATTTATTTTTTTACTTTGTAGACCTAATCTCGTTCGCTTAGTCGGTGGTACCATGGGTTTAAATCTACTGTAGACACTCTTTAGGGAGAAAAGACAAGCAGCCTAAGAGTTTTGCACACCTAAGCCTTGGTTGTTCTGACGGGAGTACTATGGGATTGTAATCGACCACCGACTCTTATTAAGATGAAAAACACTCGGCCTAATATTTTCGTAGACCTTAATCTAAGGATATGCGCCTACTTTAACCGGGTATCACATGGGTTTAAAATCCACTGCCGACTCTTCTTAAGAGGGAAAAACCCGGCCTAAAAATATATACCCTAATTTTAAAGGATTGCACCGGCCTCAGCTGGGTGCTATATGGGTTCTAAATCTACTGCAGACCCTTCTGGGTCGTAAAAAAACCCAGCTCAAGAGTTTTTCAGACACTAGGCCGGGTATTTTTCACCTTAATAAGAGTCAGTGGTCGATTACAATCCCATAGTACACCCGGCAGAACAACCAAGGCTTAGGTGTGCAAAACTCTTAGGCTGGGTGTCTTTTCTCCCTAAAAAGTGTCAGCAGTAGATTTAAACCATAAAGATGTAGAGAGCGTATTCCCTTCAATATCAGAGAAACATCGTTCAGCTGTATTTTTGTGTCCAATATAAGAAAAGTAATTTGTACTACGTCATCGTAAGCTGATCATAGAGATAGATTCTGTCTCTATGATCAGCTTACGATGTTGTAGTAAAAATCACTTTGTTTATATTGGACACAAAAATACAGATAAAGGGAATAAGATCGCTATATCTTTGTTTCTCTATGATTTAAACCCCATGGTAAAGACTAAGCGAACGAGATTAAGTCTACAAAGTATAAAAAATAACTCGCGACTAAAATACCGACGAAAAAACTTCACTACAAAAAAGCTTGGCGACAAAATACCCGTGACAAAAAGAAGAACGACAAAATTGACTGAATATAAAAGAGCAAGCGATGTATTTACCCGCGACAAAAAAACGGCTATAAAAAGTTCTACGACAAATTTACGCGCGATGAAATTACAGTAAACCCATTTATAGTGGTATGGAACAAATAGACACATGAGTTATAATGTGCATAGGAAACTTAAGTAAAATTAAACATATGAAATAACTTTTATTTATACTTTATTTTATGACTAGATTTGGCCTCGGAATGTTTTGTTTTTATACAAGACTCCCAATTGATGTTATAACAATAATTGAAGGGTTGAGAATTTAACCACGTATGAAAGTACAAAAGTAGCGTTTTTATAAATATTTCCCTGTAAACCTAAAGGAATTAACAAAAATGTTTACGTACAAAACGAAGAAGTTAAACAAATCTTCAAACGAATCGCGTCTGGTGAAATAGATCGGTCAATTTGGGGATATTGTGGACAACTACCAGAAGCAAAATTCAACGAAATATATTCCGAGTTCTGAGGGACAGCAACTATAAAGTTGAAATGGTAGCAAACCCATCTGCCATGCCTCAGATAATCCCATTCCAGGGGTTCTTGATAAAGATAAGGTTAGTTAGGGTGAAGATTCATTTCTAGAAATGATTTAATTTCGGCTACATGAAGCATCATATAACACAAAGAAGAAAAATACCTTAAAATTAAAAAAAAAACCTTAAGAACGGCATTGAGGAGAGATTGAAGCAGGGAAGAGTGGAAATCGAATAATTAAGTATTTCTTTATCACCTGCCAACTCAGGAATAAAGAAGCAGTCGAAGTACAACCTTCTACCTCTGATTCGTTTTCTGAAAGTACTCCTATCAATGGCACCTTGAAGGAGTCAATGACCCGAATTTAACTGAATTTACACCTAACAATGTTGGAGATGAAACGATACAGAAGTGGTAGCTGAGAAAGAAAGAAATAGTTACGTTATAGTTACGAAACATAATATTCCAATTCTAGGGGCATTTCTTACAGGGGATCTGTCCTAAGAAGTGAGGAAACTTGAATCAAAGGGAACTCAAAAAGTTCCAGCCTATATATTCAAATTTTACAGTCATCCTGAAAGGTAAGACTCGACACCAATCATCTAAAAGAAGCAGAGAAGTGATCGATAAATCGCCGAATAATGAAATTTACCCCAAGGAAGTGCAAACACATTTAAATAAAACCTCAAGGAACTCCTTTAATTACAATATTTTCAGACAAAAATCACTGATTTTTCAGTATATAATATATCCAATTAAATAAAATTTCATTGGATAATATTCACCTCAAGAAGACCATTTTTCTCAACGTAAGAGATGGTCAGAAAACGACGTCACACTCTTTTAAACTCTCTTTTGTTCGCAAAACATTATATAGTTTGCCTGCAGGACGTATAACAGAAGGTTTCTTCGTTTTGATCCATTGGATGCTTGATTTGTTAGCCTGAGCGCTATCATGTGGTTCTCACGGGAAAAATCGATAAGGGGAGTGCTTACCTACATCACAAAAAAATAAATGAAATCCGATATTTCCTTTCCCGGTCCCTGTTTTATAATGACGCCATAAATAAGCTTTTAAAGAAATTTAGAAACTACAAATAGACTTTTTATAATTTTCCGTGTTTTTTTTTTCGTTTACTTGTGTCATTTCGGTTTTATGTGCTTTTAATTGATATATATTTTAAGATTGTTCAGCTCGGATGCTAAAAATTTAAACTAGAATGTTTAATAATGTATTTTTTTACGCATTAACATCTTTTTATATACCTTATACTTTGTTTATTGTATATATATTATGAACTGTGAAATAAAGAAAAAAATAAAAAATAAAGACAGTATAAGGTATTGACGAATATTCTGTATAAAAATGATTGACACAAGCCATACGTATCGACAAGCAATATGAACTTCTGTATCATTCACGCCTACGGACCAAATGATTGTTCTCCCCAGTTTTATAATGTATTCCTAGCCCATTCAAATACTATTCCACATGTTGGCTTAGAAAAAAAAATGAAAATTGTCCTAACGCAGTGGTTCCCAAACTTTTTCTGCTGGGCCCCCCTTTGGTACATAAGAAATTTTTGCGCCCCCCCCCCAAAAAAAAGGACATACACACATTTTGTTCTCAGAGTCCATTGCAGTTTATTTCACACATTAAATTAATACAAACCTCAACCTTTTTTATTGTTGAAAAAATAAAAGTGAATTGCCATAAACTGCAGTTCGTAATAGGTGTCAAACCTCAACCTTTTTTTGTTGTTGAAAAAATAAAGTTAACTGCCATAAACTGCCGATTGTAATGAGTGTAACAGCTTTCAAGCACCTTAACTGTGTAATTATGTTCAGTGTAAAGGTTTCTTTTATATATATAAACATTTAATGCATTTTTGAAAAAAAATCCTCTCTGCAAAAATGGGGTTTAAAACATTACCAACTCCCTGAGAAGAAAACAAGAACAAAAACCCCAAGGTTTTGTTGTGCAAAAATGGTACCTTTAATCCTCACATCTTTTCAGTGACTGATGTGGGCCTGCTTCATGCTACAGATCTTGCCAAATCTGGATTGCAATTTTTAGATTGCCACTCTGAGTTCATTCTTAATGTCCAGCTTTGATCTGTACTTGGTTTTTGATGGAGGCCACAGCAGAAACCCCTATCTCGCATAGGTAGGATGTGGCTGTTATATATACCTATTAAGAATATAGTAATTATATTAGGAATCCCATACTCGTTGCGAAAAGAGAGTCACAGATATATATATATAATGAATCTTTATTAAACAAACACGTGTACACGGGAGACAGAGAAAGACCACTGCCCCGGGTCATGACTGGAAGAGAGAGGAGGAAGGGGAAGGGAGGAAGTAGGGCATAGCTGACACGATAGCGCAAGGGGCGCCATGTGCTAAAATGACACTTTGCAGTGATGCCAGATGCATACACTACATCACCACCCATCAACTAACCGCCGAGGGCGAAGTTGATTAACATGGCGCGTATGTATTTCTCCATTGATCCTCACTGACCATATGGAGTTGGAGATCTTGTTTAAAGTTTCACCAGGGACCCACTTTGGTTGGCGAGCGTTGTAGCTCTGGCACCAAACTGAGCTTTTCACGACGATCCTTTCCTTTGTTGGAGACTTCCGGCGAGGAAGTACCCATCCAGGCGAGTACGTATGGGCCAAGCGAATATAAGCTCGGCAGGAGATTTGCCACAAGCCAAAGGGGTTGACCTGTATGTAAATAGCAGTTCGTCTATTGAGAGGTCAGGTTTTTTAGGAGGTCCTTTACTATCCGCACTGAACGTTCAGCTTGGCCATTCCGAGGCCCACTCCGAGGACTCCACTCTTTCCAGGGTACCTCGACATTTCCTTCTGTCCCCAGTACTTGGTGGCACATGAAGGAAGGCTTATGGAGGGAAACGAGGCCGAGATCCAGGCAGGCCTGGGAACCCAGGATAGGTTGAGACACATCAGTGATAAGGAACTCCAGAGGACGGCTCCTCGGGTTATTAATGAACAGGGGAAGGGTCACCGTGCCTAAGATAGGAATGTCATTACCTCCAAACACTTTAATTTGCCCCGGATGATGAGAAATGAGCTTTTCAGGGACGAGTTCCCTCGGAGGATGTTGACGTTGGCTCCCAGGTCCAATAGGAACTTCACGGCTCTGCCCTTCAAGCATGCTTTTACGAAAGGACGACTGGAGGATTTGAAGGAAGCCGCTGCGAGCTCTCCTTCTATCAGGCTGCTCTGACCCGACTTGCAGCACGACGCAAAGTGATCTGGGCCGTTGCACTTCAGGCAGACCTTGCCCACCGCAGGGCACTGGGATCGTGTAGGAGGGTGCATTCTTCCACAAAACTTACATTTTATACTCCCTGGTTTGTGAGAGGGCTGTGTGTGACTTTTGGGAGTCCGCAATTTCGGGAAGGGCTTTGACCGTAGCGTCCCCTTAGGGCCCTTATACTCTGATGCGAATGCCGATCCCTCTTTGTTCATCTCCTTAGCGTGGATGTCCGCATTTTCCAGGGCGCGTCCCAACTGGAGGACTTCATTCAGCTGGGAGATTTTCTTCTCGAAGACCATCTGACGGAGCCTAGGAGAGGTGGTGTTCTTCAGCATTGCCCCAACAATCGCGTCTTCCTCGTTCGGAGCGTTGCATGAGGAGCAGGATAATTTGCAGAAGCGGGCTTGGATCCGCAGACGAGTCACAAGTCGTCTAAGGGCTCCCCAACTATTTGTTTCGTTTCGCTTAATCTATACCTCTCGAAAAGGATCGAATCCACCGGTGAGAAGGTGTCCTCCATGGTCCTTTGGAGTGTCCGGTAGACATCTTCGTTCTCACGCGGGTGGCTTGAAGGGACTTCCACCATTGTTGGACCTCGGGCCCCGCGCAGTGAAGGAGGAGAGCTTTCTTTCGCTCAGGAGAGAGATCCCCGAACAGGGTTACATGTATCTCGAACTCATCAGCCCAAGCGGCCGCGAAGTCAAAGGTGCCTGGGTCGCACCCACAAAATAACAAGTGTTCTCTGAGAATGGGAATCAGATCAGCCTTTCTCTTCCCCGTGACCCTTTCTTTAGTACAAAGCTCCAGACTGAGGCATTCAGCTCTGAGCTCTCCAAGGCTAAGACGCAGGAGGGTCTTCTTCATCTTCGTCGCCAGAATGTTATATATACCTATTAAGAATATAGTAATTATATTAGGAATCCCATACTCGTTGCCAGAATGTTATATATACCTATTAAGAATATAGTAATTATATTAGGAATCCCATACTCTTTGCGAAAAGAGAGTCACAGATATATATATATATATGTTACGGGCAATGTGGAAAATCGGGCAATATATAGATTGCCCGGGCAATGTACATAATGCCCGTTATGTAGGGAAATCTATAGATTGCCCGGGCAATCTGTAGATTGCCCGCTATTTTGGGCAATGTAGAAAAAAGGCGTAAAAACGAATAAAAACATATGACAAAGTATTTAACTTGGTTTAAATTAAGTAAACTTGAGGTAATGATATATAAATGTCGTTTTTGCACCCTTAATGTTACGAAAATACTCATTAAAAAGGAATAAAATGAATAATTACGAGACCGATCTTTCATGCAGACTAAAATAATCTGCACTAATAAATAACTTATGGTGACGTCAAAGGGGTTTGATTGTTTATTTATCATTGTTATATTCCATTACGGCTTTTAGATATTAATGATGATAGTGAACCTTAATAAAATATCACAAATAAAATTTTGAAGTCCCTCTACGAATAGAAGCTTTGTCAATTGGTTTGGTGGATGATTCGGCATTAGTTTATACTACTCCGGGAACTGGTATGTTAGAAAAAACACTTAAGCTTCTTATTTTTTGCCTGACTCTTGTCCTTTCTCTCATCTTGAAGTGATATGTTGGAAAGACTCTTATTCTGTTGTGGAGATAACTTTCTGACTTACTGCAGAAGAAATCTATCTTCCATTAAAATTCCGATCCTAGGAAAGTCCTTTACGGCTGGAACTTCTCTTCAACTCTGACATTATCCTCCTTGGATGACTCTTCGCCTCTCGAGTGTAAATTTGTTTCGTTTGAACGTGGCACGTTTTTTAGAATATTAATAAATATATTGCTTTTTACTCTTTTTTACAAGGTTTTTATTTTCGAATATTCGAAAAAGGGGGGGGGGGGGGGGGGGCAGTGTAATCAACCGTATTGTTGATGAGGAGATAACATTTGGCATTCCTTGTCTATTAATTGTTGTATCTTTTGTTATACATTTCTTTTCTTAGTGTTTAGTTACTTTATTTAATAGATTATTTTGTTAGTATATAAAGGTTAATTAAAATAAAGATCCATGTTACATGTGACACACCTCTCCCATTGCTCTCTTCAACAGTTTTTTTATTGTTTACCAAGATTTTCATCTCCGATCGATGAAGGAAAATAAATTAAGTCTGCTCTTATGTTTCCCAATAAAACTCAATATCATCTCGCGATCCATTTCATTGGAGGACTCAAATTCTGTGATGACTACTTTGAGGACCTCCTCCAGCTCTTGAATCCTCTTTCAAAGACTTTCTGGCGTCGCCTCGTGCCTGACGCATTTTCATACTGGGATAAGTAGAACCGGAACTAATTCATCCAGGACTTTCGACTGTGCGCTCATCTCAAAGGGTGCGGGTTGACTCACTAACAAATGAGTCATATTAGAAGGGTGACTCGCATCCTCCTTTCTAGCCCTCACCAGGATCCTGACCGACTGAAGAATCGTAGGTCCCGGAATACTTTAGCAAGTCGAAAGGAAATCCCGGATGGGCGTTGACACGATCTCAGCCTTCCTCTTCCCTACATTTCCTCGACACCTTCGACGAGCTTCATCTTCAGCTACATTTCCCTGAGCATCAGCATGGGGAGTCTTTTCGCCATCGGCGTCAATGGTGACTTTCTATCTGAAGACGAATAAAGATTAATATCATGAATTGTCGCAAATGTTATATTTTATTACCTAGAGATGAATAAAAATTAATATCCTGGTTCGCCGCCCAAGGGAATGATGAGAATCACGGAGTAGATTAGAGAAAATAAATATTTCACAACTGAAATCCATGAGATTGCATTAAATAATGGAAAGTGAATAGAACATAAAGTACATCCCAGCCGGTTAATAAAATAATAATACATATTTACAAGATAATCAAGAAAATCAATACCTCCATCGAGAGAATTTCTTATTTCAAAAGAAGTTATTTCTTTTTTATATTTATAGGTGCATTGTTATACATAATTAACCCTAAGACGTCATGAACCTTTGGATAGATTATTTAATCTG
Organism: Caligus rogercresseyi; assembly: GCA_013387185.1. Taxonomy (NCBI): domain Eukaryota; kingdom Metazoa; phylum Arthropoda; class Copepoda; order Siphonostomatoida; family Caligidae; genus Caligus; species Caligus rogercresseyi. Next base: position 30,935,164 of record CP045893.1, read on the forward strand.
TATCAAATATCGGTCTCGGAATACATTTTTCTCATCCATATAAATTGGTAATTTCGTAACATTAAGGGTGCAAAAAAAACGACATTTATAGTATCATTACCTTATGTTTAATTAATTCAAACCAAGTTTAATACATTGTCATATGTTTTTATTCGTATTATGCTTTTCCACATTGCCCGAGATAGCGGGCAATCTACAGATTGCCCGGGCAATCTATAGATTTCCCTACATAAGGGCATTATGTACATTGCCCGATTTTTCCACATTGCCCGTAACATATATATAATGAATCTTTATTAAACAAAAACACGCGTACACAATGTGTATTTTATCTTTATGCGTTCTACCCCAGAACAAAAAATTAAACTCAAATGTTTAATTTGTTTTTATTACGTATTGCTCTGGTTTTATGGA
>CP045893.1:30935677-30989169 GCA_013387185.1 Caligus rogercresseyi
ATTCCACTGTATCATCCGTTCCAGTATTTTAGAGCTACATTGGTTAGTGTGATTGGTCGGAAGGATCGTGGTCCAAATAATTATTTTTCCCTGGCTTGGTATAAATATCACCTTTGATGTTCTCCAACACTTAGGAGTATAACTTGATAGGAAAACTTGATTGTAGAGATTCGTTAGGCGAACAATAAAAGAGTTAGGTAGGTTCTTATAAGCCTGAGAAGGAATTTGGTCAGGACCAGGTTTTTTGTTAGACTTTAAGCTAGAAATAGCACTCCTGACAAGTTCCTCACTGAAGTATTTAGTGTGAGACTCCAGTTTTTTTAGAAATCCTTTTTGAGTCGTACTGGTAGTGTCGACTTCTTTTAAATTGGGAAAATGTTCTCGTAAAAGTAATTCCAGGCTATCTATTTCTCCAAAGGCTTCGCCCAGAATACCCACACGGGCATTGGTATGGTTTGATCTGGCCTTCATCAACCTGGAGATGTCCTTTGGACCTTCAAGAGTGTTAACCCACGCTTTAAAGGTCTGCCTCTTTGCTTTAATTATCATAGTTTTATATGATTGCTTTTCCACTCTGTACATGTCCATTTGCCTCTTGCGCTGGAGAAATTTAACCTTTCGCCGTTGTTCCCTTAGTTCATCGTTCCACCATGGATTTGCCTTCCTTATGGTTCCAGACATAATTTTGCATGAGCTTTTCAAGGATTCCATAATTTTAGTTGCAATATTCGAAGCTTCTAAATCTATGCACTCAGAACCCGATGTGCCAGTTTCCAAAGGAAAAATAGTAGACTCCAAAGTATATGTGAATTTGTTCCAGTCTATATTCTTAAAATTCAGTGCACCAGAAATAGTTCTTTTTGCATATATTTCGAAAAGGCAAAATCTGTGATCCGACCCTGAAAACTCCAGATCCGTCCTCCATTTAGATACAAGGTGAGAACTCCAACGGTTTGTTAAAGTTAAGTCAATTATGGACTGTCCCATTCCTCCCACAAAAGTAGGAATACATCCAACATTTTGTAAACTCAAGTTATAGGTGGCCATGAACTCCTCCAACTTTTCCCCTCGAGAGTTTGTTAGATTGTCCATCCATAATAGGCTCCTGGCATTGAAATCCCCGCATATCAAAAGAGGCTTATGGTGTCTGTTGCAGTAGTCAACAAGCGGTTTAATTAACCCACAAACATCGTCCTTTTTGATATCGGCATAATAACTTGCGATAACTAAACTTTTGTTACATGTAGTTTTCATTGTGCAAACGACCAAGTCCTCCGAACAGTACTTTGGAACCTGTGTAATTATTAGGTCATTCGATGATACAATTGATGCTCTAGAATTAGGTCGGCCACATGTAAAGAGCGACAAGCCAGTAGAACCAAAGGAAGTAACACCACCCCTTGCTAAATGGGGTTCTGTAATAAAAACGAGGCTACTAGACCTGCCTAACAGTCTAAGGTTTAGCTCTGCTGCACAGGTAACACGTTTCCCCATGTTTATTTGAATACATTTTACAGATCCACATTCGAGTCCACTGGACGGGGTTGTAGTTATGTTATTTTTTAAGGGAGTGTAGTAATTCATATGTGGGTAGAAGAAGATGAAATGTACAGTTTATCTTACTTGTGGGATAGGACGGCTTCAAGTGATTTAGAAGCACTGTCTCGCGTCCGTTTCTTGCATTCGGTTTCTGGACTATTGAATGACCGTTTGTTATTCTTTAGTTCATGATCAGAGTAATTCTTCTTCATTGGGATTGAAGAACCCCTATGCATGACTCGAACCCAATCATCTCTCATCCCATGGTTTTTCGAATCCCCCGGCCCAGAAACATCAAGAACTGAGAGCTCACATGCACTAGCACTTTTAGAATTATATTCCCCACTGGCAGCACTCGATTTGTTTTGTTGGTCCAAAGAACAATCCTCCGTTTTTTGTTCTACATCCGGTCGTCTTCCTTCTTCATGTAGTCCTGAGTCCTCCGTTTGCTCTTCTTCAAGCGATCGCTCCATGTCCTCCGCTTCCTCTTCCTCTTCCTCTCGCCGGGCAGCCCCTTCTGTAATTATTCGCTCATCAGCACCCGCTATCTTCGTGGGAAGTCCAAGCCCTAACCTAAAGTTTTTGTTAAACTCATGGTAGGTGACTTTATGAAGAGAAGGGCATTTAACTTTGGTATGTCCAAACCTGAGACATTTATAGCATTGTACAAGCTGCAGAGTGGATATCAATTCAACCTTACGGCCTCCAACCGGTACGACCATTGGTAATCGTCTGTGGGGCTTTATGCGGAATTTGATTTTTCCTGACATAATAGTGCGAAATAATTTGGAAAAAGGGACATCTGCTTCGCTCTCAGCTGAAACAGAGTGGGGGACACTCTCAAAGCCTCCTACAATTTTTCCATATTCTTCAATGATTTCTTTGAATTCTTGTAGGTTTATTTCCGAACCGTTTTTTACAATAACATCAATAGGTGTTTGCGCTGCTCGAGCACTTTCGAGACCTCTGATGCTAAATTGTATGCCGTTTTCAAGTAAAGTGAGTCCACTTATGGTTTCGAAATGGGAAATTACGTTTAAGGGGTTTTAAACTCTATAATGATGTATCCTGCTGAACTTTTACAATCGTTCAGTCTCAGTATGTTCTCCCCATTTAACTTGAGTATTTCAAATAATTGTTTTTAATGAATCATTTCGGGCGAGAATCCCCTTAGTCCTTTTCCATTCATATCCCTCCAGTCAATAAAAATCTTATTCCAGAAGGGGGTCATGCTTAGGGTTTTAATTCCTTTTTCTTAGCAATACTAGAGTAGGTTGGGAGTCCACTTTACCGGTAGAACTCCCCAGGGAGATATTTTCTTTTCTTGTTATTTGTTTTTCTCTTTGATGCTTGCTCATTTGACGTTTTCCTTTGCTCTCTTCTACTTCTTCACATGACTTGTCTTTATTATTCATCACCCTCCCATCTGCTATTAGCCGGTCAGGCGGCTTATCAGGCGGGAGTGCTGACATAGTCCTTTTAATAAGTAAACAAAGACGCTTTACTTACCACAAGGAATAACGAAGATTGTTTTGTCTAAGGATGGGTGGAACTATGACGTTTTATTGACGTCAAAAGACAAAGAGGAATCCTAATCCCACTCGAAAAACCGAAATCCTGGCTCTGCTGGGTATCCTGGGGGTCCGTTGGCTATTCCACGAAGATATACGGAAAAATATATACTCCTGGATATCCACAACTCCACCAAAAAGCCACGGTAAGACGATTTAATTTAATTTTTAAAAAGGTCAAAAAAATAAACGTCTGTCTGCAGCTATACATAAATCCTTTTTTGACAAACCCATTTTTTAAACCAGATTAAAAGGAAGTGTGATAGGCTAGATTTAAGTTTTAAACCAAAGGATGTTTTAAGATTATTGGAGAACCCAAATTTTTCCTATTCTTTATACTGGTTAAAATACAGAATAGCAACAAACACTTTGTGTTTTGGAAGTATTTATGGCAAGACTCGTGAGGAAGCGTTGTGTTTCTTTTGCAAAGAAAAAAATGAAACGAGCAAGCACTTTCTCTTTGAGTGTAACACATTAAAAGAAATATGGGATATGGTTGTTCAAAAAATTTATATGAAGTTTGGCCATGTTTTAACCAAGAAAGGAATTTGTTTTATTTACAATGGCCTTGATAGCACGGAAATAAATTTTATTGTAACTAAAATACAGATTTTACTTTATAAATTAAGAAGCACAAAATCCCCCCTATCGAAAAATGTTTTTAAATATGTAAATAGAATTGTTGGTGCGTTTTGATTTTGTTTTGTTAAATATTAGTTGTGTAAAATTTTATGTTTGTACGTGTAATGATGAGTTGTTTTTTTTATGTTTGGTAACATTCAAAATAAATGTTGTACGAAAGTAAAAAAAAAAAAACATACGTTAGTACCTACACAATGTATGATCCAATAGATTTTTTCATCATATCTCAGTATATAATTCAATTTTGAAGTAATTTGCTTACTTGAATCGATTTTTAACCAAAATATTTACGATAATGTATTGCCAGATATTCGATGAAATCATGTGAAACTATATTTGTTTCTTGTTGTTTCAGCATGTAACATATAAATTGTGACACTAATTACATAAAAACTATTGACCACTACCACTTTCGTTGTCCTTCATGAGGGAAAAACGGTGAAGAAATTGTCGAAATATATCTTGAGTCTATCTTGTGGTAGAATCTTTGCCGTTTTGATCGAATAAATTGCTGAGTTCCCTCCAAGGGTTATTTATGGAACATAATTTTTCTGAAGGTAATTTTCGCCATAATAATAACTTAAAGAATGCCAGGATCCACATTTGTAGCATGATTCCTACATTTTGAATCCAACCCAAATGGGTTTTCCTCGGATAAACTGTTTTGTGTAATGCTTCTCAATGTACAGGATCAGGTTTTCGTACACAGATAATTTTTTTTCAAACTTACATGCTTAAAAAAACTTCATGTCTAATTTTTGAACCACGGTCATTTGTACAGTTTGGAAATGAATAAAAATTCAAAAAGTCTTGGGATCTTTGCTGTCATATCCTTTTCAGATGGAGATTTTTTGGAAAAAGATTTTGATATTTGAACATTTCTCAGCTTTTTTCTCCAAATAATAGATGATTTACGCTCTTGCTTCTTCATAAGTTGCACTTTCTAATTTTCAAAAAGATTAAAAATTAGCAGGGGCTTCCATAAAAGTAGACTTTTTCATAATGAAATACCTTCTGCCTCGTTATTTGACCTCTCACTATCTCCGTCAGAGGTTGTCTAGGTTCTGGAAGACCTATAAAAACATCCACATACCCATGTCTTCAAGAAGACAAAATCTATTTAGTAGTCTATCTATAAATAATTATTACATAATAATAATATTTTTTTTAATTATTATTAATTTGTTAAAATCAAACTATTTTACTTATAAAAACGCAGTACTACGAATCGTAATAGAGACTTGTTTTCATTTTCCTTTGAAAATGTGTCTTTAGAGCCTGAGCGTCGATTTCTCGACTTTAGAAAATAAAACTGTTTTTTCTAGAAATTGAGATGCCAAATTCGATATAATGTGTAAACAACATTTAAAGAATAATATTAAATAAATAATTTAATCATCCATATTACCAATTAGAAATACTTGACAAGAAAATATCAAAGAAGACAATGCCTTGGGGTGGATAATTTTTGAGACACGTTCGTGTTGTTGTAAAACTCTTTGTCTAGACTGACAAAAAAATGCCTCAAACAAAAACAATGTATCTTTACCAAGTAAAATACTCTTAAAACGATATCCATATCATACAGTGTCGTTTTTGCATATATTACGACTTATTCTTTACTATAAAATTAAAACAAGTAAGAGAAAACACCAAGAACATTTTTATACTCTTATATCTCTCTCTATTCTCTCTTAAATATGTATGTAGTTCAAGGGATGCATAAAGACTAATGCATGAAATCTACGATTATTTGATTCAGGCAGATGTAAAGGAAAGCTTGCTGGAGACAAACCTTATGTATGGTTTTTGTCTCCATTCAATTAACGTCATGTCTTAGCTTCCTCATCTCAATCTTGATTACACATTAAAGGAAAAATATTATTCATATAAGAAATATTATTATTAATATTTTGTTCACTTTTTCCAGTTTAAAAAGCCCTTTATGACTAGTTTTAAATAATGATTTTCCACCTTTTTGAATGTTTTGTTTTCCCTTCCGAATATCTCACTTTTTTGTCCTTTATTCAGTGTTTGATGAAATCAAATTTGAAAAGATAGTCCTTTGTTTCCCTTTGATGACATTTAGCACCTAGAAACACTCGCCTAATTACCTCCGCCGAAGGAGGTATTGTTTTCACTGGCGTTTGTTGGTTTGTTAGTTTGTTAGTTTGTCAGCAGGATAACTCAAAAAGTACTGAACGGATTCGAATGAAACTTTGTGGAGTTGTTGGAATGCCAAAAGAAACAAGTGATTAAATTTTGGCATCTCTAAGTGCTTTTTTAATATGCAAAATGAGCAAAATACTAATAATAATGAAATGGGGTCTCTATTCAGGGAGTAGAAAGAACAAACGCTAAAAAAATATTCATTGACGTATTATTGTTCATATATCAGCTCAGGACTATGTTAACCCAGTGACGTAGCTTAAACTTCTTCCTCTTCCTGTCTCTGAGTGCTTTTTTAATATGCAAAATGAGCTAACAGAGAGGAAACAATGATTAGAGATAGAAATCGGGCGTGTGAAAGGAGAATGATCGGCGGAGGTACACACTCTCTGAGTGTATATATGCCTCTAGTTAATACTTGTTTCTTATCATTAAATAAGCAAAACTGTGGTGCTGAGAAGAAAGTGTTAGGGATATATACGGAATATTCGATTATTTTAAAACACCCTACCTATTTTTTTGGTTTAGTTCCTAGATCATCCCCACAACACCGGAACTAAATCCGGTATCAGCCGATATAAAACTCTCTAGAAGCCAATATTTCTTTATTAAGAAATAAATTGTATTCATATAAAAGCCAAAATGCTTTCAGAAGAAATACCTCAAGGGACTTTTTTCCTATCTTCGTTCAACTCGTCCATCTCCATCCTCGTTGGGGGTCACGCTCATCTTCCTCTTCACAGAGTCGGCAAACCCGTGTATAATATTTTCACATCTTGTAAAGGTGTGCATTTAGCCCAATATGTAGGTAAGTAGTCATAGAAACTATCCTCGAGACACTTTTTTCTTGAAATGAAAAATATTTCTCCCCATATAAGGCTCCAGGACAAATTGCTTTGTTAGTCGGCAGGGATCCATAGTCAACCAATGTGCCTTCCATATCCTTAAGGACATAAGGTTGGTTGGTGAATATCGGTACAATCATTTGTACTCCTGATTGTGCGCCTTTTTGCTAGGAAGTCGGCATATTCGTTGCCCGTGGTATTGATATGGCCCCTTACCCATCCCACTGTGATGTCACATCTGGAGAATTTCTTGCGGCCATCTACATCTGCACTAATTGTATTTCCTGGCATAGCGTCCAAGCTATTTATGGTGGAAAGGCTATCGGATAGGATTGTAGCCTTGTGCCCGTGTGATGGCCAAGCATACACCTATGTAAGAACATATTTTTTAGCAATCAGTGTATCTAAAAACAATAAAATTCTTAATGCACTATTTCTTTAAGACACTAACAAAAAGTCGGATAAGAAATGACACTTATACATTTAAAAGACATTTTTCTAATGCACAATTAATCTTTAAATAACATTAATGTGGTTCCATTTGTTTAGTTTATATATATATATATATATATATATATTCCCATTGCCTACTTATATATAAAATTTAAATATGTATAAAATATATGATGAGGCAATGGGAATCAACGTAGGCAATTGCAGGGCGACACCTGACTATTTTATTTTGACGTCACAGCAGCTACGCTTGATTTCCAGTTCAGTTTGTATTGTACAGCAAAAATGCCATATTCTCGAGGAAATAATCGTGTTTGTACCATCTCCTCTTGTTCTAATCCTCGAGATGCCCAATACTTTGCATCTCGATATCCAACGTCTGTGTGTTGCACGATGCAGCAGAAGATCCGACAGGATTGGCCTAAAGAATGCGAAGATCTGCGATTGTCATTTTACTCTCAACGACTTCCAAAGGAATATTCAGGCCGAGCTTCTTGGTATCTTTCCTAGGAAAAAGCTAAATCTCAAGCTATTCCTTCACTCTTCGTCCCTGGATAAGATATAAAGTTTATAATAATTATTAAAAAAACTTTATATCTCAATTGAAATATTTCATAACAATATTGTTCTGTGCAAGTGTATAGAACCATGTTGCATGAAAAAAAATTGTTATATAAATGATTTATCATTAGTATTCATATTTTAAGTAATTAGCAAATAAATTTTTTGAACAATTATAATAATTTTTACAATCAAGATTTTAATTTATTTGAAGGAATTTATAAATCACAATAATATGATTTATAAATCATAGCACTAATAAATAACATTTTTTATTGTAGCATTCGTGACGTCACAAAAATCATCCTTTTGAACAAGAGCACAAGTCAAAGATCTCCTATTTGACTCACCTTATTTAGATTTTCCTTGGTAACCTCTTCATGTTATTTATATTTACATACATTTTATTTTATCTGAATTTCGATCAAAATGGTACCGATTAGGACCAAACTGCTAAAAACTGCTGATACCACCAATAAAAAAAATTCTACGGAGTTTCAGCTTTACAATAATTCATAAATTATGGACTTATGTCCAAAGTAATAGATACCTTTAACATTTCCTTAGAAGCTTTTACACAAAAGCAAATAATTAAACAATGAACCTGATATGCCTAAAATATACATATATTAATTTTGTAATTTTTTGATTGATCAGCCACTGTCGAAGATTTGTTACACAGGTATTACAATAAACATACGGAACCCAACTGATATCTTGTTCCTCAATCTTTCAGCCAAAGTGTTGGTAGTATGTTCTTTTAACCATCGCACTCATCCTACATTTATGAGACAAAAAAGTTACTTTCCCCTCAAATATAGACAAGGCTGTCAGCTTCGATAAAAAAAGAACCAATATCTGAACACAAAACTGAAATTAGTAGCTTTTTATATAATGCAGTTTAATTTTATTTCGGACCCGTTTGCGCTGTTGCTTTGATCTTCGCCTAATGCAATGAGACTATATGCTGGACTTGCATCATGCTTTATAGGTCCCAAATAACAAAGCCAAGGGGTTTTATCAGCTTTGATGACACTATGTTGTACATAAAAGCAAATTTCAATACGACATGCCATAGAGAAGCTCAAGGCAATTCTTAGGTGGGTACATATCTTTAAAATGAGTGCCAATAAACTGTTTTACTTGTATATAAATCATGGACGGACAAAGTGCATTTCTTATCAAGACTGCAAAGGCTTTATTAACTGTGCTGGAATTAAAGCGAGGATGGAGATGTTGCGGCGTAGAAAATATTTATTGTTCATCTGCAGTTTAGTGTAGGGTCAAATGAAGACAGTGGAAAAGAGGACGGCAGAGGAAATATTGGCAATCTCTCTTAGGATAGCAGCTTTGCACTCACCTGTGACAGTTATCGATGATGAACAACTGATGAGATAAAAATGATGGCACTGCTGACAATGTGGGATCTCAACAGACCTTCAAATCAAACTAGGTTTCATAGAAAGATACGATAGAACACCCATGGATCAAGGTTACACAATGCCTCATCAAATTCGCCGACACCATACATCTCAACGTCATCTCAGGGAAAAGTACGAACTTTTTTTTCGCTGATGTATACACACTCCTGGTCCAGGAGACAATCTAGTATGCGGAGGTGAAAGACCCTAGTTTCTAGCTCACTGTCAGGTGCTGGAATTATGTTTTTTTCATGCTACCACTCCCTTTTAATACATTATTGAAACTCAGATGAAGATTTGATGGGTACCGTCGTTACTAGAGCCATCTCTCGAAATAGTTTGAAGAAATAATCCACTTTTTACATTATAGTGAAAACGCGCATTTCAACTTCACCGATCCGATAATCGGTATCCTCAACACTCGGTTGGCAAAGGCATACAACATAGATTGCGACATCCATATTGACGAGGCGATGACATTTTGGGAGGCATGGATGCAAGCATGTGATTAAAAATAAACAAGTGCAGTTGGACTTCAAAACATGTTTTCATTTTGATATTCAAAAATAAAAAGTAAAGCGAGTAAAAATGCCTCGAAGTAAAACACAAGTTCGTCAAGGATTGTGGTGGCACCCTCCTTTGACTTTTCACCGATTCCTAGAATTCTGTGAGAGCCCTTACACTCCAAGTATACATTGGTATTTGAACCACTAGAATCCTATATCATCGCAGAACTACGAAGAATGTCTCACTCTGATCGGATAAGGATAAAAATATAGTTTCATCCCTTCAACCAAAGTACAATCGTCTCATTGTAATTTATCTAAAGCTGCAGAAATTTATAATATTTGTTGATTAAGAAGGATAACAATCATTGGAATGCCTTCCTTTTTTTTAGAAGAAAGAAATTTTTTAATAGTATATTTTTCATTTTAAGAGCATATTTGATTATATTTGGAATTGTTTGGAAGAAAATGTTTTTAAACACACTTCTGGCTGTTACATCCAGTATCGCTCGCGATTTGCTGTCTAACTCTATGTTTTTCGTTCAACCATGCAGCAAAAATGCAAATGATTGGAGATTTCAATTACTACGAAGTTTAGATAATGTGACCACTACCTTGTCCATTTCGATATTTAAGATAAGCTATATTATAACTTCCACCGCCTTCTCTTAGACATTGCTCATGTTGTTTTTATCGTTGAGCAAGTTATTCTCTCTCAAATTTTATTTGGTACTCACTATCAGAACATAATGCAAATACCTAAAATATAAACTAATATTATTTCAAGAAGATTTTGTTATAATTCATAGTTAATTCTTAAAACGTATATAAACCAAAGCAACCAAAGATAATACGGTAAAAAGAAACAAAAATAATCATATTACTTTAAAAATTAGTATTGAAGATGAACTAAAACGAATTTTTACGACTGTAATGGCGTAAAACATTTAGTATGTACATACATAATATTGGCTTATTTAAAATATCGAACAAAAATATTAGTTAAAAAACATTTTATTGGCATCTATTAAAACATTTAAAAATTATAAATATTTTAGGTCACTGATTGAAGGATAAGGATGCGTAATATTGAATCTCCTTCGACGCATACGACCATACTTCATTTTGAAGAGAGATAATTTTCAACTCCAACGTCGTAGCCGAGAAAAGAAACACTCCTTAGTTGCTACGAATGATGACGGTCCCAAGGTATAAGTTCATTTTCAATTCAGATCTTGGAGTTCAAAGTAATGAAGTTCATGACTTTGGTACAAAAAGATTGGATATTATTGTCCATACCCAATAAAATATATGTTTATGAGTATTGTGAACCGAATCCTTTTCAAGACCTTTTACATCTAGGATTACAAATTGTTTAAGGAGCACAACTGCCCGGCACTCTACAAAGCATGAATGTGTAGAGTTATATAATCTACCAAAGTCCTTACACGGCTTCCATAACTTGATGCAATCTGCAGATATTCGCAACAGTGAAGTGAATTTTCTATTCTTCCCATACCCTCACATTCACAAATTATAAGGTCCTGAAGTAGGTTATTGGTAGGTCTACTGATAGAATGTCTATCTTGGTCCTGTCCATACGTCATGTCATATTTTGTAACAAAAATTCGAGGATCACACTCCCACCCTTTAACATCTGCTTATCTGAGTTGCCTTCCAACGTCAGAGACCCATCTTCTGCGTATTAGTCAACCAATTGCTGACTCCCCTTTAGCCCAATTCCAAAGCCCACAAACTTATTTGACAGTTTTTGTGATAAAATCTTTAAAAGCAACTATGAATAAGGGTTGAGCAGAATCCCTGTTTGAAACTCCTGTTGAGGTTTATAGGCTTACTCTCTTTTTCATCAATCGAGTGCCATTGAAAAGCAATGCACGCACAGGGTAAAATATTTTTTAGGGGAAATTTTTTACAACTGCTCTAAGGATCTGCAGATGTCAAACAAAGGCTTTAGAAAAATTAATTCCAATAACAGCACAAATAGATTAGTTATTATCTGGAACTTTTAATCTTGTAATTATTTGTCTTCTCGCAATATTTGATCTCTTCTTCAGCGATTGTGGACCAATATCTGCTGGGTTTTTTATCTGCTGTAATATTTGCAAAACTGCAAGCACTTTTTCAGTTCATATAGATGCCTCAATTCTAGGATTTATTTTTTACTGACATCTTTGCTTCTTAGTTTCATCGCTTTCGATTACTTCTTCGAATTAAATGCTCTCTGACGCTTATTTCTTCTCTTAGACGACATTTTGGGCGCAGGTTCGAATACTCCCAGGGGGATGGTCATTTTTGGTCTACCTCATTGATAAGATCCTAGGTTCGGTAAACTAATGTTAATGCTATAATGTTTATCCTGTCGGATGCAATTCTGTCGAATCATATAGGTACAAAAAATAATAATAATGACTGAAAAACTCATATCGTATCTCAACGTGACGGGAAAGACATAGCTTAAAGTAATATAAATTGTCTTATATCACATATGAGTAAATTGTTTTTTTCAACAAAAAAAGTTACTCTAGAGTTCTTTATTAAAAATGCTATTCCATAAATTATATTTTAATATTATACATTTTTTCCTATTAAACTAATGTATAATAAACTGTATAAATGAGAGACTCGTAATTATCATTTAATTGTATATTTCAAACAGAATATATTATGCCTAGAATTTGAAACTTTTTTTGTGAAAAGCAAGTTACTTTTAGTTTTAATTTTTTGAATGAAATCTGAGCCTTTCAAGCTGGAAATTTCATTTATGAGTCTCTCAAAAGGAATAATTTTGTCTACAGTGCTCTTATCTATTTGTAAGTGTGACTTGAATATATTTCAGCCTGATAAAGTTATACCTTTATGAGCCCTTTGCTCAACTTCTTGATGAAATGAAAGCATAGGCTTAAATTGAATTACATGTGATTTGAGATAACATTCAAACACACTTATTTTATTTGTATTATATTTCCATTCCATTTGAGATGTACTAAGGTTATTATGTTCGCTGTGGAAGTTTGTTTTATTATATTTTAAAATAGGCATATACAAGGATAATTATATATGTATGACGTAATTCATGGGATAATGGATTATGTTTGAACATATTTTAATAAAAGTACATACAATCCATTCAAAGAATGTAGCAGAGATCAATGTTTACCTGCATGTATTAATTAAAAGTTGTGCATTACAATGCAGTAAATACAGTGATTTAAAAGTATAATTAACACAGAATTGCTTAGAAAGCTTTAGATAAACATTTTTTGATCATTGAACAATAATTATTTACAGCACTCCATGAATATCAAATAAACAACAAATGAATTAGATTTATAGGAAGAACGACTGTATTTATAAAATATCTATTTTAGGAGGAAAATAGCTGTTCAAAAAAGGTCATACTAAAAAAGTAATCAATTGCGAATCTGGAGTCATTCCAGAAACAACGTACAATGGATAATATTAAAATGGCCCATAGTAACAAAAAAAATATCTCCATAGTTTTAAAATAATTAGATCCTTACAAAATTATGCATTGGATGCTGTCATATTTGAAATGAACACATCCAATTATATTTAAATGACGTCTATCATGGATTAGATCAAATTAAAAAGCTATAATGGAGTTGAAATATTTCATTTTAAACCTTTTTATTTTAAGAAAATACGAACCTTAAATAGAGTGGACAGTATCTAACTATCTAGGGAGGGAGACATCTATCCCTCTTAGAAGTTGGAAGTTAACTAAACTTTTTGACAAGGCATAACATAAAAAAGGTAAAACAATATACTGTTAATATTACGACAGTGTCTATTAAATGTCCTTATTCAAACAAAAATCGACAACTTTTTTCAACCAGCTGCATCAAGGGATCACAATATAAATATGGGAGTAGCCAAAATACTCTCTTTGAATACTAGGGGGGGGGGGTAGAAATCGTCTGTCAAGACATTCACTTATGAAAAGTTTCATGTACCAAAAACCAGAGATTATTTATTTACAAGATATTAAATCATCGAATCTTCTACTTGTTCTCTTGATTGTTCTTTATATATTCCCAAATATTACTACCATTTATTTACAGGGAATGGGTTAAATCGAGAGGTGGTCTCTTTTATTTCAAAGGACGGATCTCCTTAATCCCTAAAACAGGTTCTGCAACTGATTTGAACAACTGGCGCCCTATTACTGTTCTCAACAAGAGCTATAGGATTCTTTCGGGTGTTCTGGTCTCTAGAATAGAGCCAATTTGAAATAAAAATATAGGGAAAGAGCAAGAGGGATTCCTGAAGGGCAGGAGAATTTCGGATGTTTCAAGGAACGTAGGAACCACTATTGAACTTTTATCTAAAAGCAACACGTTTGGAGCCATCATCGCCGTCGATTTTAGTAAAGCCTTTGACACAATAGAGCATCGGCATATTTTTAGAGCAATTTAAAAAAATCTTTCTAAAATATATTTTAACCCTATAAGAGCCCTCCTCCCAATACCTATGGGAGAAGTAGAAAGCGACTCTATAATCCTACAGAAAAGTTGTTTTCAAGGTTGCTCTTTATCCCCACTCTTATTTATTATCGGGCTTATTGAGCTAAGCGGATCAATCATGAAAAGTACGGAGGATTTATTGTGGACTTTGGTTCAACTAGGCGCATAATTGATTTATATGCTGACGATATAACTGTGATGATTGAAGTTGATTCTAAGGTACACCTAGTGAGGAGAATTGAAGTGATTTTGGACTACTTCAAATTTTTGAAAATCGGTCTAGGCTGAAGGTAAATCATCAAAAAACTTATATTCTTCCCTAGGCAAGTGGAACCCTGTAAATGACTTGTTTATCAAGGGTTGCTCTGTTGCACAAAGTGTGGAAATTTTAGGAATTACTTGGGAAGGAAAGGGTGCATCGGAATCAAATTGGTTGAATGTAAAAAATCTCATCAGTCGATCGATCCCACTCTGGAGAAATAATAACCTCCAAAAGAGGATCGACCTCTATAACTACTAAATTGTCCCCGCTAGTATTGTCAAAGTAACCTTTATACCTTGTTTAGCGGAGCAAGCCATAATGGAAGAAGAAGTTTGGTTCAATAAATTATTTCATCAAAGCTATCTGAAGGCCCTAAAAAGACCTAGATCACACCTAGGAGGAGGTCTAAGTTTGTTGTCCAAAATTTTACCCAAGATTTTTCAAAAGGCTTTAATTGATATTTCAATGCATCCGCATGATGAATGGCGTTCAGTTTTTACAACAAACCCTGCTTTTATTTGGTTCATGTTAGGAACCGACTTTACAAATGACAAGCTATAATTTATCCGGTTTTTTGACAAATATTCAACGATTAATTTGGAAGGGTAGCCCTCTTTTTAATTCAAATTGATATTGTTGGGCAAAACTGTAAAAATATTTTTTTCTTTGGAAACCTTCTTGCACTAAAAGAGATGGAGTGGATTGCTCTATCTCGAGGGATTTATTCAATCCACGATCTTCATCGAGCGCGAGAATTTAATTCCGGAAAGTTTCTCTTTCCGCTTAGGCGAGCGGCGATCTCTCATCAAGTTTAAGAACCTTTGCATTTGAAGATGTCCTTTTTGTAGAATTCTAAAGAGGAAGCTGACTAAATGTGCAAAAGAAAATAATTAAAGAATTGGACCTTCCGCTATCATGGGAACTTCGAATATTGAGCTCGATTTCGGGAATTTATAAAGACAGGAGGTTCACAGCTCGTTGGTTTGTATTTCCTTTAAGACTCTACGTAAAGATTGTGGAGTGATCTACAACAAAACATCTCATGCCTTTGCAAACTGCCCGACTCTTGACATCTTGAGAGAGTTTGTTTCTCTAAATGTCAAGGGGGCTTGTGAAAAAAGTGTACCTCCTATTCTTCTATTTGGGCTTAATTCAATCCATAAAAGTCTCCAAAAACGCGTGCCTTGGACATTTCGTTTCTAAGTTGCCGAAGTTATATTTCTCAAGAGCTAGCTAGCGCCATTTTATATCCATGTATGACATAAAAAATATTATGATCTCCACTGAAGCTAGGTACTCAGCCTTATTTATTAAGATCCCTGATGTAAATTGTTCCTCTAGTGTGCATACATTCAATTTAGTCATATATTATCCGTCCTGCTCAAAGCAATGTCTTAATTTCTCAAGAAACTTAATTAAGGTTAACAAAAAGTTTAAAAATTAAGTAAATACGATTATAATTTACCCCTTCTGCGGAAGTGATTTATCCTGGGAACTTACAAATCTTATTGTACCATATTGTTGAATTACTTTTATATTGAGGGAACAAATTTTAAACTACAATGTTTATATATTAATTATATTGTTTGTAATTTATCTGAATAAATAAAGTTATATAAAAAAGTAGGAACAAGATCCCATTATCACAATAATGATATAAATATATGACGAATAGTCATCTAATTATAAAGCATATCAATAAGGACACTCAAATAAACTAACTTTTATATACAAACATTGACATTCTCGAATTTCAAGGAATATTTTTCGTTCAAAACTGATGGGTGACGTCAATATATCAAAAACAAATATTAGATATATATTCATTGGAAATATCAATCAAGAGATACTCGAGTAAACTAATTCTATAAACAAACATTTCATAATAATTTCCAAGAATTTTTTTTTCCTTTGAAACAGTTGGGCAACTTAAATGGGTGATATATAAATACTTTTACACTCTTTTGAATTGAATCAATCTGGGTTTTAACTATCACATGCCATTTTTTCTTAAGAATTTATCAAATTCATACAGAAGAAGATTAATATCTTCCTGCAATAAATTATTGGTAGTATTCGCTTTAATATAATTGAATTTTTTTTTAATATTTAGTAATAGACGCAATGTAAGTATTAGAGAAATGAACAAGAAGAATTTGGTTTCGAACATTATGTGGAACGTATGGCTAAGCGTATATTGGCAGGAAATCTTCACAAAAAAAAACAAAGAAGATATTCCTTGGAGAAGGATTTCCTTCATATTATTGGACTCATAATCAAAAAAAATATATTTTTTGTTAATCTTTTAAAGCAAAAAAGCAAGACAATTTTCATAAGGCTACCTTTGTCAACTCATTCTCTAAACTATTTTATATCCTAAAGTTGACTATATTTCTGACACCTACCTATATTAAACTCTTTTTAATATAATAATGTATTTTTAACTATGAATGTAGAGGTTTTTTTAACATGTAAACGACATCAATTTCATATTTGTACCAAAACAAACCTTTTTATGTCATTTTAAAAAAATGTATGTAACTTGGGCAGCTGTTGACAATCGAAGCCATTCATTTATGGGCCTTATATCGGAAGAAAAATTTACAACTCCAAAAGACATCAAGTATCCATAATCCACGCAATGGTGGTCATATTAACTATTTAAAACCATGAATTTATTATGAGGAAATCACTGGACTCAATATGCAGACCTTGTGAAGAAAATGAAGATCTTTAAAATGCAATTTGGATTGGAGAAGGATGGGAATCAAAATGTTATTCATAGCGATGGAGCCCGTCCTCCTGGGCTACTATGAATTCGCGAATTCCTTAGAGACCAATCCAATTTAACGTCTGCAACGAATGGGTCAAGAACCCTCATAATATTATTTTCTCTTTTTTATGTTATTTAAATAATGTTCTGAATTTTTATTTGCCTGTGACTCTCTAAACTTATTTTAATTATTTTGTATGAGTGGAAAATTAATGACAAAATATATCATGATATATGAAACATACAAAAAGAAGATGAGGAAACACCATACTACTCTATTAACGATTGTGGTTGCATAATAAGGAAAATGGCTGAATTTGCAACAGTTGCACAAGAAAGAAAGCTATCCTTGGAGAACCAACTGATAAAAATAGGCAACATTTTATATAAATATAAATTATTCAATAAAAAGGTACTTGTTCCTAGATAGACTCTACCGGCTGATTCCATTTTAAGTTATAGTGTGGTGGGGTTCATCTAGGAGTAGAGCAAACAAACAAAAATCTAAATCCCTGAATTTCAATGGTTTTAAGATTTTCAAGTAACTTCATAATAATAACTTTTACTGTTATAATCAATATACGAGGGCTGGTCAATAAGTCCGTGACTTTTTAAATGAAACAAAGTTTTTTTGACAAAAGCTAATTTTATTTTTCAACATAGTCTCCTTTGAGCTCTATACAGTTCGTCCAGCGTTTCTCCAAATTTTTTATCCCTTCCAAAAAATAAGATTTCTCGAGGTCCTCAAAATATGTATTTGTTTGTGAGATGATTTCATTGTTGGAATAAAATCTCTTTTCGGCAAGCCATTTTTTAAGGTTCGGAAACAAGAAATAGTCACTCGGGGCTAAATCTGGAGAATACGGCGGATGAGGGAGCAATTCATAGCGTAATTCGTAAAATTTCGCCATGGAAACAACACATGTATGGACTCTTGCATTGTCTTGATTGTGAGCAAACGCGGCGCCCATCTTGCGGATAGCCTTTCATAGCCATGTGATCTTTCAAAATCGAAACCACTGACCCATGTGATATGCCTATGGCTTCCACAATCTCCCGCACTTTCAATCTCCGATCGGCCAACACCATATCATGAATTTTTTGAATTGTTTCTAGTGTAGCGGCTTCAACTGGGTGTCCAGAGCGTTTGGCATCAATGGTGCTTGTACGACCACAACGATATTCTGTAAACCACTTTTTTACCATTGATATCGATGGTGCAGAGTCTCCATAGTATTTATCGAGCTTAGCCTTTGTTTCAGCGATGGTTTTTTCCCGCAAAAAATAATGCTTGATGAGCACACGAAATTCACTTTTCTCCATTTACTACACAATTCACGAAGTTGTTTGTCTGTAAAGACTGTCAAACACAAACTAAAAGACCCAGCGTGTTCAAAATTTAACAGAAGTCAGCTGATAGATGCTTGTTTAAATGAGCAGTGTTGAAAATTAAATTATATGGACGGAAATACAAAAAGTCACGGACTTATTGACCAACCCTCGTATATATATATATATATATATATATATATATATATATATATATATATAGATAGATATAGATAGATAGATAGATAGATATAGATTAGATGTTATTATAGTAGTCCCATTATAGACTAAAATAAAAAAATATTTCATTATGAGTAGTTTGTTAGAAAGTTTAGATCATTATAACTTTCAAAAGAATCAACCATTAAAACTTTTTGTGGAAAACCATGTACTTAATTTTAATATGTAAAATACTAATGCTTACCAAAAAATAAAAGGAAAATACGTGACAAACTTTTTTTCAACAATTATAACCTAATTGTAGTACGTCAAAATGTTTAAAAGAATAAAAAACATAAATTGAAGAATGTGAGTCTCTCTGTTTTTTCTTAGAAGGAATGTCCTACCAAGGAACAGTAGAGTACGTGAAAATTATTTTTATGGTCTCTATTTAAAAATGTATTACATAAAATACAATTATAAAAAGTAGGTAAAATTGCGTAAAAATACAAAAATAAAATTATAGTTTTTAGTCTACTCAAAAGACTCAAACTCAACAAAGCAGAAATAATATACAATATAAAACAAAACTTTTTAAAAAATTACAAGGGGTTATAAAAACGGAGATATTGAAGAACTATCTTCTTCAGCAAGGTGAGGTGACAGCTCGAAGAAGATACCATGTACGAAACCAAGTCGATTGCATATTTCTATGAATCCGGCCTAACTCCGCAGATTTTTAATTCCAGTGCGGAATATCGAGCTGCGGCAGATAATAAAAGTCTTGCCTTGTCAGTGGTTCCTTTCTCGACAGTTTGGATCCAATAAGAGCCCTTGTACTCGATAGTGCGAAGTGAACAGCCTGTAGAGTATAGTTAGTCCGTTGTTTTCTTGGAATACCAAACAAAATTGTGCCTGGCACTTTGAAAGAAGAACAAACAACGTTTGATTTTATGAATTCCCTTAAAATAGTTATTAAATGGCATTTTACAAAAGCATGCATAAATATTAAAAGCGGTTTCGCAATCAATGCCAGGGGTATATAAATATAGACACCTGGTTGAAATTTGGAATTGAGCAGTGAATTTAAAACAGTCATGAATTTCCAACAAGAGTTTTAATCCGTCCTAACCAATTAGATAGCAGATTTAGTTCCCTTAACCATCTGGTGCAGGCATCATGGACCTCTTCCTTATAGGAGGGAGGCTCAAGCTTTAGATGTCATGGACGAGGGGTAATATATATGGAGCAAGCTCTTTTTAAAAGAAAACGAAATTTACCACAGCTCAATGCCGAGTCTACATGGATAACCAGATCGTGAAAAGTAAAATTCCTTTCTCCAGGCTGCAAGCTCCAATTTTTTTGGCTCCTCAGTTGCTTTGAAGAAAGCCTTCTTACTTGCATTTTGAGAAGTTATATCGACAGTTGAAGAGGAGTCACAACCCGGACCAAAATTCCAAATTACTCGCTCAACTGCCGCCCAACTAGGCGATATAGTTAAGAGTAAGTCGTTTGAAGATACGGAACTAATCATAAGAAGAGTGTACAATAGAGAATATGACACAATAGACCTCCATTCGAGATCTGGTCCTTTAGTAAGGTCAATTAAGACTTTTACGAACACTTTTGGTAATACTTTGGTGAGAAGAACTAGACCATCACCTAGAAGTTTCCTTGGTCTTTTAAGTGCATCAATAAAGTCTTGTGAAAAGAGTGTTAATCCAAATATTCTCCTCTTTGATGACTTTATCTGCTAAAATAGGCAAAAGTGATGCCTTGTACACAATTGAAGGAACAATAAAATTATTATCATTATCGAATCTAGACCGAAGATTCAATTTTCTCCACGATAAAATTCTTTTAAAAACACACTTCCTCATTCCAATTTTCAACTGTTTCGCCATTTTTATCATAATCAACTCCAATAATTTTGATCTTTTTCTCTACTGGACAGTCGGCAAGTTCTATTTACCTAAATGGATTTTACATGAGCCTGAGTCTTCTAGCTCGTTGAATTCTAATCTAGTCCTTTTTATAATAAATCTTTTAGTGAAAATAAGACAGCTCTCGCCCTCTTATTTTGTGTATGTCAATCAACAAAGAAGTTTGTTAGGCGTCATAGAAGGAGAGCTCGACGAATATATTTGAAATATTAAAAAATGGTTCTCTATTCTGGAAATAATATTTTGCAGACAGTGTAAATTCGTATCGGCTATCTGATATTATACAGGAATTATTTGAGAAGAAAAAAACAGTAGAAAATGTATCGCTACATCGCTTTAAAAGTACAAATAATAAAAGACAAGGAACCAATGTCAAATTGAGTAGAATTTTTTATAAAGGTAGGTGCATTACAAATATCCATGGAATTTTATCTTGTTTTAGTGAGAACTTTCAGGCCACTGTAAAAGACTATCGATCAAATTTTCCCCATAAACTTTGGCACAATCCTTCGTCTTCCCTGTTCTCCATTGAGTCTTTAACTAAGTATATAAAGGGTAAATTTAAAACAACAAGGCCTATGGCTCTGATGGTTTTAGTGGAAAATTGTTCACACATTTTCATGAGGGAAAAGTTCCGTTTTTAGTAAACATATGTAACTCCATGGAGTAGAAAGGTGTTTTACCAAGTCTTATAACTAAAGGTAAAATAGTAGTAATCAAAAAGAAAGATAATGGCACTGATGTTAGCCACTGGCGTCCCATAACTATTTTAGACGAGTCTTACCGCATTCTAGTTGGTATCGTGGCAGTGAATTTAGAACCTGTTCTGAAAAAGAAAATTGGCCCTCATCAATAGGGATTCCAAGGGGAAGAAAAGATAGTGACATTGCTAGAAACATTTGTTGTGCCATGGACTGTATTGCCTCCAGACAATCGTTTTTGGCCATTATAGCAATTGACTTTCGAAAAGCCTTTGACACGGTATCACATCTCCATATTTTAAAGATGGCAAAGAAAAATCTTCCAAATCACCTTTTCAATCCAATAAGGGCCCTCCTTGCCATTTCTATTAACGGTATAGAAAGTTCTCCTATACGACTCGATAAGAGCTGCTGACAAGGATGCCCCGTGGCTCCCCTTCTTTTTGTAATGGGAATAGAAGACTTGGCTCTCTTCATTCAACGAAAATAGGGTTTTTTGGAGTTTTATTCGGCAACACACGGCATATGATTGATTTATACGCAGATGATAAATTTGTATACAGAAGCCAAGTCGGAGGCTCAACTTTTAAAAAGGATGGAAGTCATTTTAGCATATTTACTATATTTGGTAAACGTTCAGGTCTACTTTTCAATAGAAACAAAACCACAATTTTACCCCAGGCTCCTGGTCTCCAGTAAAGGATTTGAGAGTTGCCGACTGTTCAGTAGAGAAAAATATTAAAGTTCTTGGAGCATTATTTTTTTTCGTTTGAAGAGAGGCCATTGTTATTCAAACTTATGTTATGATTATGAAGATCATGGTTAATGATTTTAATTAGCATTGACTCATTAATATATCATTTGAAATATCATTATGGTGTTTAAATGTTCGGCGCCCAGCTGCAATCAAGGTCACAATATGTTTTGCTAGGATTTCGGATTCAGCCGTATCCAATGCAAAGTAATTAAATATATTCGGAATGGATCTGGACTATGTATATCAAAAGCTTTCACCATCTAGGATCTAACAAGCCATCCTTGTTTGTCTTTCCAGCATTTTCATGTATTTGACACCTCTTCTGCTTATCCTTATAATGAAAGCTTTTTGTCTATAGTAAGAATAATCATCACTTAATAAAGAAGGGATAAACGCTAGTAATACTTTTATTAATATCCAGTGACGTCATTGTTAAACTATTTTTATTTTTTCCTCGTGACGTCATTGGGTGCTTGAAAGATTTTATTACTTTTACACATTAAATCGCTTGATTCAGTCGTCTAAAATTAAGGAAAAGTACATTCTAAAGAATCATGACAATTAATAACTTCAATTATGAGAAGTTAAAAAATAATCTCTGTTCAAACTTCTAATTTTCTACAGTTTCAAGGATTCTCGATATTTTGATTTATAAGATGTTGAAGACAATTCCTATGTCCCAATATCGCCTCTCATCTGCTTTATCGAATTGAAGTACGACACATTTTGTAATTGTTCATCAATATTATGAACAATGCCTCATAACTTTCTAGATTTTTATTGCATGAAGTTTCTTTAGTCAAAACTGATTGCTCCTAAGACTTCTTTGATATATCTGTCATACTAAAAAAAAAGATCTTCCAATATTTTAGTTTTGAACACCAATTATTGACATCAAAATCATGGATTTCTAAGAGTTCATTTGGTGTTTTATCTAAAACTATTTTTTATCTGAAAGCTGGTATGCTACTCAACACATTTTCTGTTATAAAAAGAATTAAATACGTACTTCAAAATTCAAGGATATTTTCAAAATATTAGCAATGCTATCTTTAAGAAATGAATATCTTGTAAATATGTTTAGATTATTCCTTAACTCAGTGATGATTTAATATTATAGAGCAGAAAGATCCTAATACCCTCATTGTAATCGTGTGATAAAGTTGTCATAAAGTTGTTCTTCATCTAATAACACAGTTCTCTATTATTATTTATTGGAAAACTTTTGATTGCTCTCTACATATATTCATAGTTGAGTAATTCTTTTGCGTCTGAAGCTCGTTCGATACACATCTGTTTTCATATTCAAATTAATTTGAACTTTGTTGACTCTAGATATTTTTTGGTAATTTATGCGATTTTACATTCCTTTATTTTCATAAAATATATTAATAATATTTTTTTTTTGAGTATATAGCTTCAGTTTTTTTTGTAGTAGAGATTTTGTAGATTTTTAATCAAATTAATGTCATCTTTGTTTGAAAATAGAATTAGTCAGATGTTGTAAATTTGTTTCTAATGTGAAGTTCATGAAGGATGATATGTCTCTCTGGATAGCCTGGGTAGCTGCTGGAAGGCATTAAGTATTTCAACAGAAATCAGCACTGTGTTTCACCTTTCGCCTCAACCAGATGTGGTTGTAGGAGAACTTGCAGGGACTAGATAAGCCCACACGTCTACCACCTATCTTCCTTGACAATAACCCTTGTGACTTCTACCTATGAGGCACAGTTGAAAGGGGGTACCAACAAGTCTGCATGTAACACACTAGCCGAGTTAATGACTCACCGTTTTCTACGAGTTTCCAAGGGAGCAGGTCAGGCTTCGGCTGGAGAAGGTCGTGGCTGCTGAGGCTGCCAAATTTGACTAAGTCTTAAGCCAGCAACTACATATACATTACACTTTAGCAAATTTTTTCAGTATAAAAAGGAAATTTATTTGCATTGTTTTAGGTTGTATTGAGAATGTTGATTTTGTCTGGTTGATAAATATATATTATTTTTCAATTTTATTGTCTACAGTTGCTTTAGAACGTTTTAACAACCTTGAATAGTATTTAAGTGTAGCTCGGCGCCTCTAAAACTATTGTTGAACAAATATATCATATGCTATCGGTTCTTATTAAGAAAATAAATATAGTTTTCATTTTAGCCGATATTTCACTCATCAAAACTTCTAAATATTGTTAAATAACTCGTACAAGATCAATCGAATTTCAATAAGTGTTACATAACATTTTTGTTATTGTTGACTATTATAACTATTAGAACAATCAATCAAGAGTATAAAAATAATATTTTTTAGGATTTTTTAAGAGAGCTTACTATTGCAAAGCAAGCACATGGTTTTGGCATTTACAAGGAAACCCACAAGAAAACAAAAGAAATTATTGTTACCATTAAAAAATTACGTTGTTTTTACAGACAAATAAAGGGGTCAATTTATGCAAAGAAATAATCAGAGAATGTTTTTTCTTTTGCATAACTTCCAAATGATTTATGTCAAAGAAGTACATAACTCCCTGGATGTTAAACCTTTATAGGTCAGATGCAATAGTGTTTTACGAGTAAATTCCTTATACATAACGTAGCCAAAATATAAAAAAGTTATGACTTATTAATAGAGAACGGAAAAATATGATTTTTTTGCCAAAAAATGATTTTTTAATGGTACCCCAAATGAGCAAAAAATGTTAAAACAATGTTATTTATGTAGACTCCAAATTTGATTTAATGTGAATTTATTCTTTCATAAAAACAGTGACATACAATAATTTCTGCCAAATGAGGTTTTGACGAAGGTCGGATAAAACATATCTCAACCTCCAAAATGATCTCACCACATCTACCGAGGTAATGAGACGGTATTTTAGAATAGTTCCATCCATCTGGAAGAGCAGCTCCAGGTTTGCCTAGCAGCACATCTCCTAATTGTCTCGATGTTGGTAGGGCTAGATGTTTCTTTACAACGTAATCCAACTTAGTTTTAAAAACCTCTCCAGCCTCACCTGGAATCGTGCGGATCCTTTCCTCAGCATCTTCAAAGATTTTGAGTCCATCTTCGAGTGTAATTCCTGCTGTCTCCAGGGTGGTAATTGAATCTGGCAGAAACGATAAATGACTAGCAGTAAATGTTAAGTCAACTAGGATACTTTTCATTTTAAAAATGCGTTGACTATCGGACATACATTTGGCATCGTCAGGATCAAACATATCCACGACTGCTTTGGCTTGCTCGAAATTATGACCATACCATACAGCTGCCCGAATCCAGGCTCCGTATCTGGTAATAATTGGATCATGGGGGAGCTCTAGGCCAGTAAACACCAAAGCTCTATTTATAAAGTTTTCCTTACCTTGTGTCTAATAGGGATCAGACTTAGTGATGGAGTCTAGCATAATATCAACGATTGCCATCAATCAAATAATATGGAATAAGCATAACTCTTCCTTTTTATAGGGAAAACGTGGATTGGCCCAAAAGCCTTACTATTAGTATATTTATTCAAAAGGCACCATAAATTTAGGCATTAATTATTTCCCTCTAAATATCAACAAAAGAAAAATTATAAGAATGATTCAATAGGTGATGAAAATAAGTTTAAAAAAAATTTACAGAGACAAAAAAAACTCAGTGATATTA
Source organism: Caligus rogercresseyi (assembly GCA_013387185.1). Classification (NCBI taxonomy): domain Eukaryota; kingdom Metazoa; phylum Arthropoda; class Copepoda; order Siphonostomatoida; family Caligidae; genus Caligus; species Caligus rogercresseyi. Next base: position 30,961,456 of record CP045893.1, read on the forward strand.
AAAAATGTATTTTTTCAGAGATTTCCAAAAAATGTTTTTATTTGCTAAAAATGGAAAATATGTGAAAAAATATTTTTTATGTGAGTCACATTTTTTCCTTTCTGTACTTATTAATTGTTCATTAATAATAGAAAAATAGACGATATTTTATTATGAATCCAAAGAATTAAGTATCATATTAAATATAAAGCATCTACATCAGCGTTCATAATTACATTCGATATTTAATGTTGAACTATAATACTCACAAGTGGCATTCCAAACAAAAAAAAATATTAGACCTACATTTTTCCTATTTTAGTTATTTTTTAAAGTGACACAAATATTTTAAATTAAATATAACATAATAATATAAAAAATAAATATTTACTCGTGGATAGTCTTTTACATTACATGAATAAACATGGAAATGATGCAGCCATAAAATCAAATCGACCACTGACTGGATTTATAGACACATGTACTGTTTATTTAATTTAAATGTATGTTGATGTGTAAGAAGGCTTTTTTATTATGCACAGTATACTATGTAACCTTGTGATACCCAGGCTAGGAAGTATGTAAAATCCAAATTACATATAAAAATCACAATAAAACAATAAGAAAATACATTTATAATATAAAAAGAGGAAATAAAGAAAGCAAGACCTTGCTAATAAAGTCCTAGTTGCAGCAGATAATTTAAAAGGCCTATGGCAAGGTCTAGCCTTCCTTAGCTCAAAGGAGGAATTCCAAACTGTTGTCTGGTTTTTGGGCAGCAACCGGCTCTGAGTGACAGGTCTCCTTAGGTCAGACGCTGTACCTCGTGTTTTTAAAAGAGGTTTGTGAGTATTTATTTAAATTTATTAATGTTTATATTAAGTTGTTGGACATTAGTTTTATTTCAATCGATCAATCTTAGTTACCTCCGCCGAAGGAGGTATTGTTTTCATTGTTGGCGTTTGTTGGTTTGTTGGTTTGTTGGTTTGTTGGTTTGTCAGCAGGATAACTCAAAAAGTACTGAACGGATTTGGATGAAATTTTGTGGAGTTGTTGGAAGTGCAAAAGGAAGAAGTGATTAAATTTTGGCATCTCTGAGTGCAGAATTAAGGCGCCAAAGAGCTAAATACTATAAATTGCCAAGTTAGCCTACTCTGCCAATAGATGTCGTTTTGCTGTGAAATTGGGTGCCGGGAGCGTCTTCCTCTCGGAATTTCCGTCTAGGGGAACCCTCCCCCGTCTCTCTACGCCTCCCCAGTCGTGAAAAATCCGCCTCGGAAGGCTCATGACGGCGGAGGTTTGCACTCTCTGAGTGTATATATGCCTCTAGTTTTTATTTAAATTCATCAATATTTCTATAATCATACTTTACTCTTTTTGATTAGACTTCTTTATAAAGTTCAACAATAATATTGAATACTCTGTCCAACTATTATATAGGAGCATAAGAAATAGATGTCCTATATAAATACTTAAATCATATTATTCAATTTTATTTGTAAGGTTTCCGTGAAAGTTAATTTCTTTTGTCCATAAAAGTAGATGTAATTATTATATAATTATCACGTGAACCGATGATGGATAAAAAGAGAGTGGTACTCAATATGTATTTTTGTTAATCAAAGTATATTCTTACATAATATCAAATCTAATTCTCTAATTGGTTATCTTTATTGCAGCAGAGAAAAAGGTGGGATTTTTAAAAACATGATTGACTGAAAGAAGGGGAGAAGGAATAATAAGAAGGCAGGTGGCAAAATGCTGCGCAAGGATCATCACTTTAATCACGACTGTTGAGGAATCAACATCAACTCAGAGAGAAGAAATCCATCCTTAAAAATACTAATTGTAGTCTCTTCTTCAAGTTCATCTTAATTTACGAATTCTTGAAAGGGACTTCTCCAACAATTAATTATTGAATAAAACAGAGATTTATACAAAAAAAATGTTTATTTGCGATTCCAATGATATTCGCTCTGTATACTATCGATAGTAGGAAAATAAAGAAAGAAAAGAAAATCATTTTTTTTTTTGCCTATATGGTTCGATCGAATTGCATCCGATAGGATATAAATAAGCATTATAGCGTTAAAATTAGTCTATCGAACCTAGGATCTTATCAATGAGGTAGACCAAAAATGACCATCCCCTCTCGGGATTCGAACCTGCGCCCCCAACATTGAGAGTTGAACACGCCTTAGCACGCACGGCTATCGAGCTCCCTCAATTTTATTTGAGTTTGCAATAATAATCCTTTGTAAGACAAGGGCATTCACCAATGGCCCCGCTTTTGATTCGCTTTTAAATCCTTGAGCTCTGTCTATGTTTATATATGACTTCCTCTCAGATCAAAAGGGGTAACCTAAAGAGCCATACATCACGGGTGTTTTATTTACTTAATAAAATGGAATATTAAATCAGTATATTTAGCAATATGTGACAGCTATAGCAATTTCATCCTTCATATATTAGCATATTTTTATATTTTTGGGGTGTCTCTGTATTTATGTGAGGGCTTTTCCTTCATAGAAAATATATATATTTACCAAGTAAATATTGATTTCTATTTGTTCGACATTGATTGAATAAATTTGTTCTTCTTCTTTATTGTAACAATGTAAGGGAAATGAAATGTTGGATGAAAAAAGTTGTATACATATATATATATTTCTAAGCCAAATACTTTTGAAGTAAAGTATTCTAATTCAATAATGTAAAATCATTTTATTTTCGACATATATAAAAGTGATAACTGAGTATACAAGAACTATTACTTTTAGATGACGAGTTAATTAAGTCTATCAATAATATTTTAATAAACATGCGTGAAATGTGATATATATATGAAGGGAGCACTTTAGCACCAAATGCTGGAGTTTTTTATATTAGTGAATAACCTGTTTAAATCCCTTTTTGAGCAAGTGTTTCTTAGGCAAAAAAGATCATATATCATAACAACTAACCATTAATTTTTATTGAAGAAATGTGTGCAAACTGTTGAATATAATTAAGGATATCCTTTTTGCATGAAGGAGTAATGTAGTTTATTTTAGGAGTAGCCTAATAAGTCCTTTGACCTCCTTACATACACTTAATTAATACCAAGAGTATGCTAAGTAGAACATAAGATTTCTGTTTTGAAGCGTACACTAAATAGATCAAGAAATATATTGTTTATTCAGGAAAAATAAAATAGAATGATATTTTTTGAGAATGAAGCCTCCTTCAATTATTTGGGCATTAAAAAAATAGGACCGATGAATCGGCTAAAGAATCATAATGGAGCAAAGCATTAATTTTAAAATATAGCTTATGAAATCAGTTGTAATTTAGCTGATTTTGATTAATTTGTTAAAGGCAAAAATCGGTGAGGCTTTAATTTAAATAGATGTTAGAGGTTAAATATAGAAAGTAAGAGATTCAGGAGGTGTTTAATTCTTCAAAGTTCAAAGTATCAATTTATATCATTATACACTCACCTTTATTTAATTTGGATATTGATTTATGTATTATTTCCACATGACTTCTGCTGATTTAAATATATTTATTTCACCATTTAACCCACTTCTTGAAGGTTTAACTGAATTTGGTTTCTGGAGGGGTCCTCCCGACCCAGGTCTACACCTTCTGGACGCTCTTGTTGACGATATCCAGGCCTTTGAGCATTTTTTTCATGACAAGAAAATATAAATAGTATGCTGTTCTCTCTGCCTCTTAGAACGGATCATCCTGTAGTCATGTGTGAGGTAACTTCATCTCGAAGTTCTTTAAAAATTATGTCCATATCATCCTTTAACACGTCCACGGTGACAAAGGTTCTCCTTTAGGAGGTAGTACTGGAGGATCACGCCCCAAGAATATGAGAACCATCTGTTTCTACCTTTATTTTTGATGCTTGAACTTTAAGAGCGGATTAGAGCCCTTAGAGAGTAATTGAGGTGAACCATGCATGGATTCAGACATAAATAAAACACAAAGGTTGCGGCCATTCTCACAGTTTTGTCGAGAAACCCAATTTAACCCATGGCTTAAAATGGAGTTTAAGAAGAATTAATACACACCTCACTTTCGCAGTTTTGTAATATTTTTTCAACATATTGGGAATTCATCTTTCTGACTTGATTGAGCCATCCCGATCGTCATGGAGGAAACGGCTTTGATTGATGTCTCGGACTTGATAACCACTTCATTCTTGGTCCGTTTCTTTTCACGTACGCCCTCATAGCCTCAATAACGTCATTTCTACGAACCTTTTTTTCTTCTGTTCATGATACTTTTGACTTAAGTGTCATTCCCGACCTTAACTAAGGTTGAAATGATATAAATTTGACTTAAAGAGAAGTTGTTGACCTCAAGACCCTATCCAGCATAGTACTACATTTCTCTCTTTTTACCACAATTTGACTCAATGTTGATGCTCCATTTGCGAGATATGAACCTTTTTTAACTGTATGGCGTAACTATACAGTTAATAAAGGATAATTAACAACCGTATAGATGGAAAAAAGGAATAAATTTGTGGATGTCAGGATTTCCTCAAGCAGTTTTCAAGCTTGCATTGGTCAGACAGTTCCTCTTGTGGGTCGTGATTACATTCATTGACGAAAAGCTTGACTCACTATTGTATTAAAATGGAAGCATCATTAGCACACGATTTATTGGTACTCATGTACCCTTCTGAGTATCCGATCCAAAAATATTAAACACATGATAGACTGCTATTGGAGAAGTTGAAAAAGTTTAACATTGGTATAAATAGTCGATAGCAAAATTTGTTCAGTCTGTATCGGTATATTTGTAAAAAAATATATATACAGACTTTAGGCGGTATTATTAATTTATAAAGCTTAAATCTTCACTTCCCTTCTCCCCAGATGAAATAGTTTATGGCCCACAATAATTTTGATCCCAATATAATTGTCGATCCCTGGAATATGAATAAGACTTATAAAGCTATATTTACTAAATCGAATCTACGGCATTTTACCATTATTATTATATTCTTATTCATTTTTTGAAATTTCTCCAAAGACTTCAGGCAAACCATTGTGGTGCGTGGAAGAGTAGCTACATGACCAGTTTTGCCGAAGAAACAACTGTTCATTTCCTTCGAAGTACTTCTTTGAACTACTTTCGTTGGATCTGGCTCTTCATCGAAGACCCAAACGGTAGATTGTTGTTTTGTTTCAAGCTTATACCCATCGGCCGTCATTAAATTCATTGAACCAATTTTACACAGTGATATAGGATGGTGACTCATTGCCATACAAAGATTGAAGCTCATCAATGCACTCTTGTCGTGAATATTCAAGCCAAAAGTCGGGAAAACTGATTGCACGAAAATATTCATAAGATATTTCCATTTTTTACTCAATTATTATTTCCCTGTAAGCAAGTGATGGTCTTATGTCAAAATATTCACAGTGCGATTATGATACCATACTACCAATAAAAAATATTAAATAAAGCATATAATACAAAAATAAATACCTTGCTAATAACACGCTAGGGCCATTGGACGCAGCGTCCCCATATAATCCATTCTGCATGGGCATTTTGTTTTTATTTGTTTTTATTTATTTTATATTTTATATAATCTTTTAATTTTATTGTTTCTTTATTATATATTTAGACTAGTTGCAAATGTAACTAATATGCCAATGGCAATAAATATACTCGATTACACACACTACTCCATATTCCTTTTTGATAACATGTTGTTTTATTGACTCCATGGTTACAATTAGAAAAAAACAAGGAAATAATCTGTTTATTGTGTTGATCCAACTAATTTGCACTTCTTCGGTAAAACGAAAAAGAGAAGATAACATTTTTTTGTATGATGTTTAATTATTTGCTAAAATCCATTCAATGTAAAAAATATAAGAATACCCTAGAAAGTAGGAGATAAAAAAACACAATCTGTAGACAGTTGCGTTAAAAACAAACATAAATGAACATTAAAACTCAAATTACTGTCTAAAGATAAAACCATAATATAAAATTACTTATTAAAAATTATTTCTTGTTAAAACAAACGTTGATGTCGATTTGATGAGTTTGAGGTATTTGAAGGAATACACAATCAAATCTCCGGCCCATGTCCATGACATCGCAGATGAAACTTTTATTGAGAGGTCTGAATAATCATTTTTTGGTATTATTTTTTTTAAAGTCTTTGATTCAATTCTAACAGAGGTTACAAGGTTAAAAGGGCGGTAGTGTTGTGTATAAAATAATTCAAAAATAAACATTATAGTTTAAAATTAGACCACCTGCCAAAAGACCTAGCTAGAACATATCAAGCTTTAAAAAAGGTTACACAATTAATATAAAACATAAAACATTTAAACAAGAATAATAAGGGTTCAAAACTTTTGGTTGTAAAAGCAAAAATATTGCTAACCATTTTCTTTAGATGGCTAAAGTATCTGTAATATTTTATTTTTTCACATCTATCTACGTATGTATGAATCAGTGAATGGCTTGCGAGCCAAATATGTATTTACAAAGACTGTTCAGTAGATTCTTGTGAAATTCCTGTAACTTTCTCTACAAATACTTTTAGTTGCTTCGGAATTTTGTCTATAGTTTGCTTGGCTACAAAAAAAATATTTGTATATCTACTCAATAATAATTGATATTATTTAAGCTTTCTCACTCACAAAACACTTAACCAATTAAATAAAAAAGAAAATGCACTGTTCCATATAAAATTTTCGCATAATTTGGAATTAAATTGTTGTTAGTATATTGGAAAAAAATGTTAATGAGTGAGCTCTTGTATATTAAATAATGCAATTGCCTCTTGAATTATATTTACAGGAGAGCTTATCAAGTAAAAGTAGTAATACATAGCTGAAGATTACTTTTATTAATAGAAGGGTTAAGGCAAAGGGAACTGACATGATATTTTGAATCTTCTCAAACATATATTCTGTCAATTCACAGGGAAAATGTAGATTTCTGGAGATTCCCAACATCATTTACAAAACATTTCGTTTCTTCTTATCTCTACTTTTATTTATTTTGATACCAGAAACGCGTATGAGCCAACAGATTTCTTACTCATGGACCAATCAATTATTCTGTGTTGATGATTTTGATGATCTCTCAGCAGTACATGATGAATAATAATCTACAAACATTAAATGCTGAAGAACTCACTTGACATACCATGGATGCCAAAATGATTTTACCAAAAGCAAGCAATACTGCATTCTCAAAGGGAGTGCGAAGGTCGTGTGCGGTAAGGCGTGTTCAACTCTCAATGTTGGAGGCGGTGGTTCGAATACTCCCGAGAGGGGATGGTCATTTTTGGTCTACCTCATGATTTTTTTTTTTGCCTATTTGGTTCGATAGAATTGCAGTATCCGACAGGATATAAATAAGTATTATAGCATTAAAATTAGTCTATCGAACCTAAGATCTTATTAATGAGGTAGACCAAATGTGACCATCCCCTCTCGGGGCGCCAACATTGAGAGTTGAACACGCCTTAGCATGCACGGCTATGAGCTCCCTTACCTCATTGATAAGATCCCAAGTTCGAGTGACTATTTAATGCTAAAAAGCTTATTATCCTGTGGATACAATTCATTCGAACCCATTAGGCACAAAAAAATACTGCATTCTCACAATCAAAGTTATACAGGCTTTTTATATTATGGCGAAATAATTCAACTCATCTGGGCCAATGACATCCACGTCATAAATGGATAAAATATGTACTTTTCACCAAAAGTTAAGTATGACATTTTTGAATTTTTGGTCATGTTCGTTGAATTACTTCAAAAATGAAAAAAAAACTCGACTATTATAGAATATTAAAATGGTTTGTGTAACAGATTTCTTCATGCAATCAAATTTAAAATGGTATAGGATTTCACCTTCCTTAAAATATCATCATATATAAAATAAGAGGTTAAAAAAGTTATAACCCTAATGTAACACATGGGCTGAAAAGTCCCGGGCCTAACAAAGAAAACACATTTTTTTTGTTCGAAATTAGCTTTACTCATCAACGTAATCTCCATCAAGAGCAAAGCAATCATTCCAGCGCCGCTCTAACATTTCAATACCACTTTTGTAGAACGATCCATCGTTTCTCCCAAAATAGGCCTCAGTTTGAGCGACAACCCCTTCATTCGTGCGAAATTACTTACCGGCGAGCATTTTTTTCAGGTCAGAGAACAACCAGTAGTCGCTGGGAGTCAAATCTGGCGAATACTGTATTTGTGGGAACAACTCGAAGTTCAATTCACGCCATTGTTTTGATTGACTTGTGACAGGGTGCGTTGTCTAGATAAAACAAAAAAATATTTGCCATATGCGGTCGTTTCTTTGCAATTTCGGCCTTCAAACGCTCCAATAACGCTATTTAATATTACTGTTGATGGTATTCTCCTTTCTCAAAATAGTCGATGAATATTAAACCACGCATATCCCAAAATACCGAGGCCATAACCTTTCCAGCCGATTGTTGTACTTTTGGGCGCTTTGGACGAGGTTCACCAGTTGCTGTCCACTCAAATGACGATCGTTTTGATTCCGGAGTGAAGTGATGAATCCATGTTTCATCCATTGTCACATATCGACGCAAAATGTTCCGTTTAAACATGGCCAAACACTTCTCAGAATCATCAGCACCTTCCTGTTTTTAGTCAACAGTAAGCAAATGCGGCACCCACTTTGAACAGAGCTTTCTCATAGTCAAATGCTCATGCAATATAAAGCCAACACGTTTTTTGATATCTTTACAATGTCAGCTAACTCACACAACTTCACTTTTCGATCATTTCTGGTGTTACCACCTCATTTGGCGTCCACTGCGTTCTGCGTCATTGGTGTCTCTACGACCACATTTGAAGTCAGCAAACCAACGTTTTATTGTTGTTTCTGATAGAGCGGAATCCCCATAACACTTTTCAAGCCATTGCTTCGCTTGAACAGTATTTTTTCTCCTCAAGAAGCAGTGTAAAATTAAAACACGAAATTATTTTTGATCCCTTGTTTTAAAAATAACAACAGTAGCGTAACTCTTAGCACAATAACTCAAAAACTAATGAATAGAATACTATGAAATTTTAACAGCTGTCTTTTGAAGGTTAGTATTAACTGATAAAAAGGTTATTGCAATAAAATATATATATATATATGTTAGGCCCAGGACTTTTCAGCCCATGTGCTATATAAACTTCCATATGTTGATATAAAATATGAGAGTTATAGTGACGATAGTTTTGTTAACCAGTATAGAAATGTGAATTCGTACCTCAAATACCGGATTGCGCTATCCGTCGTCTTCAGGCTTTTCTCATCGAAGGGTCACCAATAAAAAAATGCACAAGCACATGTGATTGAAGAAAAGAGGGCATCTAACTGTGTCACACATCACGCAAGAAAAGAATAGCCAAGTCATCATTATGGATGCAGTCGCAGCATGAAAGGTTCTCAACGAACCGAAGGGTCAATGGTCGTCATCAATAAATACAATGAAGGGATATGTAGTGATCGAATGTTATTATATAGTTAAAAGGAAAAGGGAGGAAATATATACATGGAAGAGGAAATAAAGAGACACAGAGAGAAAAAACTAAATTTGGGTTGTTGAAGAGCGTTTTATAATGATCTATTCACATCGTGGGATCCCTAACATCTCCGGACAAACTCTGACCGACCTCAATGGACCGAAAGTTCGAGGACTGCTAAGCCAGAAGCCTTAATTCCTGGTTCGCAAGTAGAACATAAGAAGATTCTTTTTTCTTATTTTTGTTCCTCTGTGTATTTTCTCTTCTTCTTTTCTTATGAACGCGTGCGTCTTACCTTTATAAGATGGGGAAGCGAAGGAACCAGAAATGAGGGATCTTTTCTGGATGAGCTCTTTTCTTTATACCCGAATGGGAAAGACGATTTATTATCAATGATAAATACAATGACATTAGATGGTATAATGGAAAGCACATCATTAATACTTAAGGATGTAGCTCTTCTACATGCAAAGCTTGAGACTATGGCGGAGAGAGTGGCTTCTATAGAAACAGCCATTTTAACCCTTTCAGAAAAACATAAAAAGATGGAAGGGACTATGGCAGATAGAATGGCTTCTTTAGAATCAACTATATCATCTATAAAAGAAATCAAAATAAGATGGAGGAGGACTTGGTTAAGGAATCTCTGGTGAGATATGCCCCCATGTCTGATCCAACAGAATCTGATCCGACGACATCACAAGTTGGGCAGGACCAAACGTCCCTGAAAAAAAGGGTGAAAAAAAAACTATGCCCCTCGATGTGGGGAAAGAAACCCTGCCTTAATAATTGTATCAGAGTACACCTACCCCTCTGCAGTAAGGCAGTGTGCTATGACAACACAAATGCCAGAAAGGAGTGCAGTATGTGGCACGGACACATCCGTGCAGCAGCTGAGGCGGAACGAAAGAGGGATAGAGAGGAGGAGCAGAAAAGGCAATTTAAGGCTTGACTCAAGCAGAGAAACTCCTCCACGGGAAAACGGGGCGCCCCGAGGAACATTCAGGCCCTAAAACAAGGCAAAAAAGTACCAGGAACCCTGGAAAAATGGAAAACCTTCAAACGCGGTCCGAGATTGCACTGCTTCGGTCGAAGCAATGGCAAAAATCGACCAAGATGACCACGCCCTCCCGTACTTACGCAAATATCGCGGCGTCTGTGCCACGGCCCCCCCGTGCTGTAACCTCCGTACCTGTGGATCTAAATGTTGCACTCCTTCTTGGACAAATCGCCAGGCAAATGGCGGACCTGGCAACAAGTCTCCAAGACTGAAGGTCTGCACTTGGAACGTCGTAGGGCTCAGCGGCACCAAAGAGCTCCACCTCTCTTGCCTGCTCGTCAGACAGGACATCGACATGGCCGTAATCACCGAGACCGAAATGGCCCCCTTGGTTGGCACCTTTAAAACAAATGGATACATCTTGTTTGGGCCTCTTGGGTTGTAAAGAGGAGGATAGTCACTCTCATGAAGACCGACCTGACAATGCGCTCCAACGTCAAGCTACGACCCGACCTCATGTCCTCGGATGTTCAAACGGTGTGGATTGAGCTGACCCACCCCACTCATAGTGTTCTTGTCGGCGGCGTCTACAAGGAATGATACTCTTCCGAGCCCGGATCTGTGCTCACCGAGAGAGATCGCCTCGATATCATCCTTGACCAAGCTAGATCTGCGACTGGCACGTCAAGGCGTGTTCTCATTCTCGGTGACTTCAATCTCGACACACTGAGGCACAATGACAGGAGCTACTCGCGGAGGAGCTTCTTGCAGATCCTTAATTATGGCATGAAGCTTCGACTACGCGACCACGAAGGCCACCTGGAAGTCCTATGGTAAGTTTGAGAGTGAGCACCGAACATCTTGCATTGATCACGTCTACTCCGCCGGGTTAGACTGCAGTGTCAAGGTTCTAGAGGACGCCACTTCCGATCACCGCCCCGTTGTCGCAAATATTTTGGTCCCAAAAGAGAAGAGCGGGACCAGATCAATCAAACGACGGAACTTTTAAGCAATTCGGCAAAGTGAACTAGAGTCCGCCCTTCAAAAACGGCCGTGGACGTCTATCTATAGCATAGAGGATGTCGAAAAAGTTCATCGACTCATCCATGATGGCATCACGGTTGCCCTCGACGAGGTTTCCCCTATCAATACCTTCAAAGTTAAGACGGATAAGAATTTCTATCTAGCGCCGGACACGCTCAAGCTCATGAGAGAAAGAGACAAAGCCACAGGTAGTGAATACCGTCGAATTCGCAACAAGTCTCATCCATGGTAAAACGCGATAGGGTGCGCACGAATGTCAACAAGCTACACAAGAGCCGCAATAATCCCAAGGTCCTCTGGCGCCTCGCAAATGAGGCTATTGGCAAGTCAAGTTCTCCCCTCCCAGCTTCTATCGAGGTGAGTGGAGTCCACACGTTAAACAGTGCAGAGACGGCAACTGCAATGAATGAATTTTACATTGACAAAGTAAAAAGCTCGGGAAGGCCTTCCTCCCTCGCGGCCCACTTCGTCGTCGTGGCCCAAGTCGTCGGTGTCGTTCTCCTTCTCCTTTGTGGGGGCCAGAAAGATTGCAAAGGTCATCAAGGGGATGAGGGTAACTGAGACCCTGGGTGACGACGGGATACCCGTCTCCGTTCTAAAGAAAGGCATAGAAGTGCTTGCCGGACCAATCACTCCTCTAGTGAATCGATCGCTGGCTTCAGGAACCGTTCCGAACGCACTCAAGATGTCGAATGTGCTACCCGTTTTCAAGGGCAAGTCCGCGGCTGACCCTGCATCGTACAGGCCAATCTGCATCCTCCCGGCTCTCTCCAAGGTCCTGTAGACCATTGTAAAATCCGACCTTGAGGACCACTTGGCCAAGACGGAGGCTCTTCCAAACACCCAGTTTGGATTGAAGAAAGGCCGCTCAACCACGGCCGCGCTGGCCACCGCACATGCAAAGTGGCTGGAGGCCGAGCAGAGGGGAAAGGTTGTCGTGGTCCTCGGATTTTACATCTTTGCTGCCTTTGACACCGTCAACCAGCTGCAGCTTTTACCAAAGTTGGGGAAGCTTGGGATTGCTGGCACACAGTTTAAGTGGTTCCATTCATACCTCACTGGCGGGTACCAGCGTGTGGTGTGGAACTGCACCGAATCTGAATTCTTACCAGTCGAGTACGGAGTGAGACAAGGCCCATTCTGGGACCCATTCTCTACCTTGTCCTGATCGCGGACATCACCTCCTGCGTTGGGGTCGGCATCGAAGACAATAGTGGCTATGCGGACGACTTCTTCCTCTGGGGACGTTGGTGACTCTCTTGAGGGAGTCAGATCCCTTTTAGAGTCAAGAGCAGACGCCTTCTCCAGATTCGCGGGGGGGAATGGCCTCGTCCTTAACGCCACCAAGACCCAGCTCATGATCGGGGGCAACGCCAAGAAAAAGGATGTTGTGGTTTTCACCATCAACGTCAGGGGCGTCTAGGTGCACCCATCCGACGAAATAGAGTTTCTTGGAGTCAAATTTGACAGTGGATTTACAACAGTACCTTACAACATCAACGTCGCCGAGGCAGCAGCAAAGCGGGCTGCACTCATTTCCAGGCTTGCCGTGCACTTACCAAGAGGAAAATACCTACGGCAGCTGGCCAAGAGATTGATAATTAGCAAAATCTCTTACGCCGCCGCAGCTGTGACCATTCCTAGACTCAATAATGAGTGCAAGGGGCCAAATGCCGCACACAGGGCGATACAGGTCGCCATAAATGACGCCCCCAGGAGCATTGTTGGATATAAAAGACGGGATCACATCCACGTCGGAGACCTCCTTGAGAGAGCAGACCTTCCCTCCCTCAACGAGGTGGCCGCCAAGGCAGTGGCCCTGGAGACCTGGAAATGCTTTTACTCCAACGACGGTGGCGGCGGTGCCAGGAACCCGGTTGGTGACTTCGTCTTCCCCATCCCGAGGAGGCCCATTAGGTCCACCACTCCAGTAGCGTATCCACTCGGAAGAGAGACGGCTACCTTTGCATGCCACACAATATCGGTGTGGAACATATATAAGGCTTTGAGGTCGGCCACGACCCTTCACGCTGCAAGGACTGCAGCTAGGGCCATTGGAGGCTGCGTGCCCATATAATCCATGCCATATTTTATTTTATTTGTTCTTAGTTTTTCTGTTAAACATATTGTTACTGTTTTTTATTTATTTATTTTAGACTAGTTACAAATGTAACTAATATGCCCAATGGCAAAATATACTCGATTACACACACACACAAATTTTTTACTGTCTAATTTCAGAAAACCTCCATCAAAAGTTTTTTGTCTATTTGGTTCGAAGGAATTGCATTTAGTGGATAGAAATAAGCATTATAGCGTTAAAATTAATCTATAGAACCTATGATCTTATCAATGAGGTTTAAAAATCGACCTTCCGCTCTCGGATTCGAACTTGTGCACTCATCATTGAAAGCTGAACACGTCTTAATTTACAGAGCTATTGCACTCCTCATCAAAGAGTTATTTAGCTCCATTAAGTTTAGCAACAGATGGTATTATATTTATATATGTTATATAGGCTGTGAGACTCACATATTACAAACTACATACAAGTATTAAATTTACACAAATAATTTTTAAACAAAATGATAGCACAATGCAAAATGTGTTCATTAAATTTTCACATATCCTTCTTTGGCCTTCACTACAGCTTTGAACCTCCTCACGGTGGAGGCAACATAGGCAGGAATCTCTTCTCAGCTCAGACCATGACTGAGGGTGGCTTTTGCCTTCTGAAGAGAGTCCTCAGCTGCACGGGGATGTCTTCCTTTTTTCAAGATAAAACCCGGTCATTCTGACTGGTGGCCTGGACCGTGAAATCTTTGTCTGAGGAAGAGATTCCTGCCTGTGTTGCCTCCACCATGAGGATCAAAGCTGTAGTGAAGTCGAAATACATTTTGTAAATTACACATTGTGCTATCTACAAAGATGTATTTTGTGAAATTTAAGTGAATCACCCTGTAATAATTAGGGTTGTTCTTATTTTTCAAATGTTTGAAATGTTAGCAACATTGTAGATTTTCTTCTTGGTGATAAAAGAAGAAGACATACAAAGTTTGAACAAAATCGGTCACATTACGAGGTCGCTCAACGAGGTCAAAGTTTTAAAAATTTAGTAAAAATATAGTTTTCCGCTAATTTCTTCAAAATGGTGGACGTTACAGACTTCAAATAATTATTAATTTAAAGGAAATCTAATTTACTACCAGACGTATGTTTGAAGTTTTTAATAAAACAAAGTTTCAGTAAAAACAAAGCAAGAAAGGGAGTGTGTAATGTTGGCATATTTCATAGCTTTTTTGTATCAATTAACTTCACTCGCCTGTTGAGATGATTTGTTCGCTTCAGAGTAAAATAGTACTTTTAAGCTTAGTAAACCTTTAGATGATAAATCCAAAAATGACCTTGGTTGCATTCTATCAATTCAGAATTCAGTACAATCTGAGTTTACATCACTAACTGCTGTTGTGTTAACTGGATAGAAAGAAAAAAAGAAGGGAGAGAAGTGAGGCAAAATACTCTCTCCCTTCTCTTTCTATCCAGGTAACACTAACAGCAGTTACCAAATGGTAATCGTATATTCTCATATCAAAAGATCAATTTTTGGGGGAGAGTACGTGCAAAAATGTATTTGCTTATATCTCTTAAAGTATAGCGATTTTAGAACACCAAACATATCAAATGAAAGCTTGGTTAACCAGCTTTAATATTTTGGTATACTAAATCATGTCAATTTAATAAGTAGAGAGTTATATGTACATTAAAAAAGCCTATCTCGCGTACAAAATGACGCATATAATGGATTATAAATGCGTCAGAGACAAAGTAAAATTTTGAGAGGATACCTTGACGCAAATCTAAGAAACACATTATTTTTTTTTTTCATAATCGATTTCTTATAGGTCAATACAGGCTCTGAATTATATGATGTAAACTCAGATTGTACTGAATTCTGAATTGATAGAATGCAACCAAGGTCATTTTTGGATTTATCATCTAAAGGTTTACTAAACTTAAAAGTACTATTTTACTCTGAAGCGAACAAGTCATCTTCTACAGGCGAGTGAAGTTAATTGATACAAAAAAGCTATGAAATAAGCTAACAATACACACTCCATTTTTTTCTTTGTTTTTGCTGAAAACTTTGTTTTATTAGAAAACATCAAACATACGTCTGGTAGTAAATTAGATTTCCTTTAAATTAATAATTATTATTGAAGTCTGTAACGTCCACCATTTTGAAGAAATTAGCGGAAAACTATATTTTTACTAAATTTTTAAAACTTTGACCTCGTTGCGCGACCTCGTAATGTTGACCGATTTTGTCCAAACTTGTATGTCGTCTTCTTTTATCACCAAGAAACAGAAAATCCACAATGTTGCTAACATTTCAAACATTTGAAAAATAAGAACACCCCTATATACATATATACGTATGTATATATATACATATATATAATAAGTATTCTGAAAATATAATTTAACAACTTGAACTAAATTATAGTGTATTTTTTAAATATGTGTTTGTCGTAAAATATTTATGATCTTTTCTAAGTGCTTTTAATTGGTGTCAGGATCAAAAAGAAAAAATATCAATATCATACTAAACATAGGATCAACAATTCATTGTCTCAGTTTCACGTGACATTAGCATTCTGAAAATAATTTCTCAAGCTTTCACAAGACAAACCTTCTTTAATACTAAAAAAAATAAGTAAAAAGGAAGAATTAAATTCATTCATTTTTGATGAGCTTTGCAACACAAAAGGCGTCAATTCCCTGGTTAGTAATTCCAGTTTACTCATTTAGATAGTGAGACTTCACTGGCATTTCTATATATATACGATTCAAGGATGTATAAATATTATCCAACAGTAGTTGCTATAGGAATTTGAGTTAATTAGGAAAATTGAATAATGGTTTTAAAGAGAGAAAAGGCTTTATTACAAAACGATGCAAATGAAATGTCAAAACAAAGAGATTTGGTTTGTGACTGAGAATCGTGCATAAAAAGTATTTATAATACAATTCCAGGATGCAGCTTGTAGAACCAATAAATTATATTATGGCCGTAAATTGGAAGTAAGCATCTAAAATACAATTATTAATTATTTCTTCTTTTTTGCTGTTTCCCAGATAAAAATACAAGTTTCAATACTTTAAATCTTAATTGAGAAACATTTAAGATCTAAATGAAAGCACTTTTTTAAAGAATATATGTCGTTTTTCTTAGTTACAGTGAGGATTTATCATTATTTTATAGCTAAGAATATGTCCATACATATAACAGATCGTACATATTTCTCTTTTTTGACAATGATAAATATATTTGATATTTGACCTTCGTCCACGCTCCATGAATCAAGAGAGCCGTGTGGAAAAAGTATGATGGATGAGTATCTCAAAATAAAAATAATGTAACACTGAGGATAACAAAAGAGGGTCCTTTAAAAGATATTAGGCTTAAGTTGTTCCCTCAAAGTTAGGAACAGTTATTAAATTAAATATTAATCTTGTCTTTTGGTGGACTTTTATAAAAGCTATTATTTTATTTATAGAGGAAAATAACATATTTTCATTTATATAATTTTAACGAAAAAAACGAACAACTATAACTCCCAATTGAATTTTGGTTTAAAATGAATATTCATCTTAAAATATACTCTTCAGAGCAACATAACTTTTGCCATTTTTTTTATTGAAAGTGTTTATTAAATATCTTTCAAATACTGTGAAATAAAAATACAATAATAAATGGCAAATTAAATCTTAACAACTAAATAAAAACTATTGAACAGTTGTGTAAAGATAAACATATAGTTTTTTCTGTAAAAAATGCTTAGGAAATAATACAGTGAGTACTAAAATTTATTTACGTGTCGATAGCATTTGAACCAAAGATGCTGTATTAGAAATATAGCATCAAAACGTAATATATTTAAATCAAAGGCAATACCAATATAAAATATCTGTTGTCTCTATAAAATCATAATTGAATTAATATGTTTATATTTAAAATTGATGAGTCTTGTATATATTGCATTCAATGATACAATTATTTAATATTAAGATAATAATATAAGATAGGAGTATATATATATGTTACGGGCAATGTGGAAAATCGGGCAATCTATACATTGCCCGGGCAATGTACATAATGCCCGTTATGTAGGGAAATCTATAGATTGCCCGGGCAATCTGTAGATTGCCGCTATTTCGGGCAATGTGGAAAAAGGCGTAAAAACGAATAAAAACATATGACAAAGTATTAACTTGGTTTCAATTAATTAAAGCTTACATCCCTCTATGCGTCCTTGATTGCAAGATGGGCATTTATCAGTGATCTTTTGCATTTTTTCATTTGTTTGATCAACGATTTCGGATAATTGCTCCTCAGATATGATATTGTTATCTTTTGGCAGATGCATTCCTTCGAGTCCTACTCTCATGGGGCGACCATACATTGCCTCGTAGGGAGTTCGTCCAATACCAGAGTGGTATCTGCAATTTTTGGCGTATTGGACAAAGCAAAGTCCATCGGACCACTGGGTTGATTTATTGTCCCGGAGCCACATCATTAAAATGTCTTGAATATCGCGATTCGCTCTTTCCACCGATCCTTGGGATTGAGAGTGACGAGGCTTCCCATGCACAAGCTTGCAATTTGGCCATAGAGAAACCAGTTTTTCTATAACTTTGTTGGCGAATTCTCTTCCATTGTCACTTTGTAGAATTTGCGGCGCTCCTTTGTCACAGAAGTTTTTTACTAATTGTCCAGCAACTTCGTCCGCGGTCTTTGTTTTCAAGGGACGAAGGCAAACAAATTTGGTCAAATGGTCTTGATAGACCATAATAAAGCGGTATTCCCTATCTGCAGTGCTTTGCATGTCTATTAGTCCACTTGACACCGGGAATTCATATTGTCAGAAATTATTGGTTTCACAACAATATTTTTTTTTTTTTAGATTTTTTTAGTAGGCAATTTTCGCACAATTCTAAAAAGAGCATTATATTTTCTTTGGTAATATTGTAGAATGTTTTTTGTAGCTCTTTCATCATGATGTTACGTCCTGCATGTCCTAATTTAATGTGAACTTCAAATATAGTATCGAAGAGATCTTCTTTTGGGACAATGAGTTTATTGAGTCCTCTTTTGGCAACTTTGAGCACACCATTGCAATCGACCAATTCGTAACGGCTTTTCCAAAGGTATTCCTGAGACGAACGGGGCTTGCAATCTAATCGAAGACGTTGGAGGGATGATGATATACTCTCGTAGTATTGTTTATCTATCACAATAGTATTTCCGGCCTTATTCTTGAGAGCTTCATCCAATTTTGATAGATAAGCTTCTCTATTAACAGCCGAAACACTCATTATAATTGGAAGGTATATTTTGGGAAGCGTAAACTTTGGAGTATGATTTAGCTCTTTGTGGGGTCTTTTTAAACTGATGAATCATCTCAGTGATGTCCAATAGAAAAGAAAGAGAAAAAAGCAACGTCATAACATTGGTTAACTTGTTCTTTTTATAAGCGAAGAGGTTGCGTAGTCTAAAAAGGAGAATATTATGACGAAAATATTTGTACAAGCCATCAAAGCGTTATAGAAAAGCTAAGTTTATACAACTAAGGTTAATAAATCCTATAAAATATATACTATTCCTTCGATTTAAATTTGACTGAAGTACCCGGTTCTTTATTTGAATAAATTAAGGCACGATTGATTGGTTGTATATTGGTTAACTCAAAAAGGCATAATTATGATAAAGATATTTTTACAATATTCTATGAAGCTTAAAAAAGAAGGACTCAATTTAATTTTGAGAACCCTATTCAAGAAGAAAACAAGTATGACGTAACAAAACAGTATAAAGGGAGAAAATCCATTGTTGTGATACCGTTTCTTAATAATATTTTTCCAGGGAGAATTTTTCGACAATTAACAACGCGAATAAAAAAGAACAAATACATGTGTGCCATACTATTAAGGAAATAAAGCTCTAAAAAAGTGAAAAACTTTATTTACAGAGAACCAAATTGATTTTAGATGCACTGCTATCTTTCAGGAGTAAAATGTCCAATTTCTTAGATTTTCTATTAAAGTCCCCGAGGATTCTTTAATTCTTCATATCTTTTGTTGAATATAACACAATTAGAAGTGTGATTTATTGTTATTGATATTTTTCTGATAAAAAATATTGAGTTTTATTGGGAAACATAAGAGCAGACTTAATTTATTTTCCTTCATCGATCGGAGATGAAAATCTTGGTAAACAATAAAAAAACTGTTGAAGTAGAGCAATGGGAGAAGTGTAGTCACATGTAACATGGATCTTTATTTTAATTAACCTTGATATACTAACAAAATAATCTATTAAATAAAGTAACTAAACACTAAGAAAAGAAATGTATTACAAAAGATACAACAATTAATAGACAAGGAATGCCAAATGTTATCTCCTCATCAACAATACGGTTGATTACACAGCCCCCCCCCCTTTCCCCTTTTCGAATATTCGAAAATAAAAACCTTGTAAAAGAAGAGTAAAAAGCAATATATTTATTAATATTCTAAAAAACGTGCCATGTTCAAACGAAACAAATTTACACTCGAGAGGCGAAGAGTCATCCAAGGAGGATAATGTCAGAGTTGAAGAGAAGTTCCAGCCGTAAAGGACTTTCCTAGGATCGGAATTTTAATGGAAGATAGGTTTCTTCTGCAGTAAGTCAGAAAGTTATCTCCACAACAGAATAAGAGTCTTTCCAACATATCACTTCAAGATGAGAGAAAGGACAAGAGTCAGGCAAAAAATAAGAAGCGAAAAGTGTTTTTTCTAACATACCAGTTCCCGGAGTAGTATAAACTAATGCCGAATCATCCACCAACCCAATTGGACAAAGCTTCTATTCGTAGAGGGACTTCAAAATTTCATTTGTGATATTTTATTAAGGTTCACTATCATCATTAATATCTAAAAGCCGTAATGGAATATAACAATGATAAATAAACAATCAAACCCCTTTGACGTCACCATAAGTTATTTATTAGTGCAGATTATTTTGGTCTGCATGAAAGATCGGTCTCGTAATTATTCATTTTATTCCTTTTTAATGAGTAATTTCGTAACATTAAGGGTGCAAAAACGACATTTATAGTATCATTACCTTAAGTTTAATTAATTTAAACCAAGTTAAATACTTTGTCATATGTTTTTATTCGTTTTTACGCCTTTTTCTACATTGCCCGAAATAGCGGCCAATCTACAGATTGCCCGGGCAATCTATAGATTTCCCTACATAACGGGCATTATGTACATTGCCCGGGCAATCTATAGATTGCCCGATTTTCCACATTGCCCGTAACATATATATGCTAAAACAATAATCTTCACCGATAGTACATATATTGGAAATACTTATTCGTTTTTAAACATTATGCTAATGTATTTTTGGTATCACTGCATTTCCCGAAAAAATATCATGATTCATTTTATTATATTTGTTCATGAACATCAAATTAGATAAAGCAAACACAAAATTGTGCTCTATGTTGGGTTTGGACAATCTTCTATTATATTAATGTTGAAAAAATTTAGTGCCAAATGTTTGTAAATTATTAATAAGTTATAGCAAAAAAATTCGTCCTAGGATAAACAAAAAAAAAACAATTTTATTTATTAATCCCAAAAAATTTTCACAATAAAAACTGAGGAACATTTTAAAAAATACTTTATATATCTGAACAAGAGAATATTTAAAATAAGGAAACTACGGCACACGTACAATTTTAATTTAAAAGCATGTTTACAATTTATGGAGGGCTTATCATTTGTTTGTCAAAAAAAAATCACCTAAATTGGAGAGTAACGATGATTGCGTGCACTTCAATATGTACAAAACGAATTGAAGATTTTTTTAAATGAAATATATCCTCTTCCTATGGACCAACATATATAAAAGCAAAGTTTTGGGGCTTAGCAATACACCATATTCTGAGTAAATGTTTATCAAAACAATATTTCGAATAGCCCTCGTTACCACATATTCGGATAAAAGTGGTCCAGCGTTTTCCTATGGTCTTTGCTAAAGAAGCACAGCCTTTCTTCTGCTCTTCTGCCGTGAAAAACTTATCGGTGTAGTCCAAAGTAAATGGAAACAAATCTTTGAATAAACTCTCAGTGCATTGTATAACGCTTAAAACTTCAATACTCTATTAGAGGCCCAGTAGTATTCTAAATATATATATCTTTATTAAGCTATTTCCTTTCTTCTTTGTTTTCTGCCGAGATACACAAACTGATATATATGAGCATTGAATACATTTAAAATTGTAAACCATAACAGATTTCCAAATTTCATTTATATATATGTCATTTAGTTTTTAGTTAAATCATTTAAATTGAAGGGTTATTATCTTTCTTAATTGTTATTTAGTTATATATATAAACATAAATATGTAGATGAAATGAATACATCTAACTTAATTGTAGACTGGAGGAAGAGAGGATGAGTGCTTCTGATTAAAAACAACTTATAGCTCTAAGTTCATGCACTCTCTTAGTCCAGGTATTTATTTATAATAATAATAACACACGTATACAAGAAATAATACAATTATAAACAATGTGTAATTAAGCATTACAATAACATGAATACCTGGAACATAAATAATTTAAATTGGAATATAAATAAGTAATATTATTACGTAAATTCAGACATGTACAGAGCAAACTAACTCCGCGCCATCTGGCGGGAAATAAAGTAAAGAGTTTGCTACAGTTTAAATATAAATATACATTTTCGTTGTATTTATAACAACCAAAAATAATTAAAAATAACAATTTAGTCGAAAAAAAAAAATTGATTAAACAATAGTTATGTTAAATTATATCGTCAATAATAAAAGTTAATTAATGTTTTTTTAATTTTCGGGTATTAACTTAAGCCAATTTAATTCATGAAAAAATATATATATTTTTAATATATACATAAGAATATAAAAAGCTATGCATACACAAAATGTATTAACATGGAAAATATAATATGCTTGGCAACTAATTTATACTTTATCTATACCTTACGCTAAGGCTCGGGAATAAATGTATATGCTCGTATAATGACAGCAATTTTCGTTTAAAATTACTATCAAAATTATCAACAAAGTTAAATACACACAC
This sequence comes from Caligus rogercresseyi, assembly GCA_013387185.1. Classification (NCBI taxonomy): domain Eukaryota; kingdom Metazoa; phylum Arthropoda; class Copepoda; order Siphonostomatoida; family Caligidae; genus Caligus; species Caligus rogercresseyi. The sequence continues at coordinate 30,984,188 of CP045893.1, forward strand.
ATATACATATTATCTTTATGACAGAATTTTTTATTACTTCATCCATAAAACTACTTTTTATGAGGAGATGGAGGACATGCAAAATTATGCATAATGCATAAAAGGTGCCAGAGTCAATTTATGTGCAAGCTTATTTTTACTAACTCTGAGAGTACTCAAACTGAAATGGTGAATATAGCGATCATAACAATACTTTTATCTTACAAACCAACTGATGTCTTTTTTATATACAAGTCCTTTTATGTTCTTTTTACACCCAACTATTTAATAGCTGGATGCTCAACAAATAAGATAAATTCAATCTACTTCAAGATATCTTTTTACTAAGATGGTAAAGGTATTAATTAGTTATTGGAGTTAAAAAAGATAATCCTGCAATAAATATCCAGTCATGTTGTCGAAATGCTATGGTTAACAGAAAGTGGTACTTTAAAATGATCGTCACGGGTATACCTTTGCTCATTACATGTCGTTGTCTATTTCTTAAGAAGTGGTTTTTCTTTTTCTTCTTTGTTTTGTCGACTTTGATAATATATATGGCAAGGTGACTATATACTAGTCTTACTATACTAGTATACTATATACTAGTGTTACTAAAACGAAAAAAAGTAATTAATGAAAAAATACTGAAGCTCTAACACGACGTCACGTACAGGGTGGAATCACTGTTGAGTGATCTCATGACGAGGAGATTGGGGAGGTCAAACGGCGATTTTATTAAAACATTAACTTGATAAATGTTGAATAGCCTTCCTCTGAAAGTTTAAAATGCCTATCTTTTTAATACCATAAATATATTGAGTTGAACACAACACTAAAAAGGTAACTCAAATGCAGTTGCACCCTGTAGAAAGATACAAATAAATAATAATAATGTAATCTCTATTGAACGATTTGAATAATTAAGATAATAGTATCAAATTTTGCATTTTGAATGCTTACTGGACGGGACGAACTTTTGGACTCGAATCAGGAGTAAAATTCTGACTCGGATATTTTTCCCCTTCTTTTATCCAGTCTATTGTGCATTTAGTTATTATATAGTGTCTTTCGAACTTCACTAAGAGGGAGCTCAACTGTTCAGGAGAGGAAGGGAACCAACTCTTTTTGAAAAACTGACAAAATATGGACGGAAAATATTATAATGAACATTTTTAAATAATCATGTTACCGAATGCGGTAAAGTTACCGATATGCTTTGATTCTGTCGCAATCATGGGAAAGATAGTTGTTAATAATAAAGCGATCCGAATCAATCTTCTGATACTAAAATAGTTTTATCTTTTTTTCTTAGTTATTGCAGTCAATTTAATATTGTTTAGGCTACAGAATATTGAAAATAATTTAGGAATAAACAACTAAGAATTCAAAATCTTTGAGTCGGATGATTAAAGTATCAATTCTTGACATATACTGTCTCTTCCTTTTAAGGACAGTTGCTCCTTATCTCGTTGCAATTGGCGAAGTAACTGGAAAAAGGTTTTTTCTTTTCAAAAGTGCATAGATTTATAGAATTTTTTATAAAAAAACTTCCGTTCTTTATTTACTTGAGTTTATAGATGTGAAACAAAAATGCTAGGCTTCAATGTCTTTTAAACATAAACTATATTCGAATCCTAATTCAAATGCTCCTTTTCAAATGTTAGCCGAACCAATTTAATTGTACTGTTCTTGTAACAATCATTGATATTATATATTTGTATTCGTCTTGACATTCATAAAAAAGCAAATGCCACTTCTGATATCAAACGTCAATTGTATATGGCTTCAGAAGAAAAAGCAAAATCTCTCGTTTCATCGTTGGCTTTCACTTTACTTTCATTGCTCAACATGATATCATCAATAGCTAGGAACATAACTGATAATTCATACATACAAATGAAAGAAGTTATCATGATTGAGACTTTGGCTCGATACTCCGCACTGCCAATGAACATTCACATTGCAACCGTATTTTCGTGAACTTGGGCTGAACATCTGTAATGCGCATTTTCCTCCACTTCTCCCTGAAATCTCAAGCACATCAAATCGACCACTAGAAGACATCACCGTATTACTTTGAATAAACAATAATTGTATTTAGGGTTTTTTAAGACATTACTTTCAAATTATAATGTTCTCTGATGTTTTAAACATAACTTTAAGTTATTTCTAATGTTACTATATAAGTTTATATTCTTTATTACACAATATATTTTAATTCATTAAATAAATAATTTAATCCTATAAACAACAGCTTCATATCCTTTCCATGACCATCAAGTGTAAATGATATATTTGTAGATTAAGGGCAGTAGATGTGCTTCAGCCATCCAGACCAACGTACCAGATGAAAAGCGGAGGGACGAATGAGTCTGCAATGTTGCATTTTATTTCGCGATTGGAAATCGGCAATACTTTTTAGTTTTAAATAGTTATTGAAATATAATTTCTTTCTAATGAAAATAAATAAATAAATACTTTTTTTCAAAAATGTATATAAGCTTCTATTTTCATATACTAATAAAAAACAGAGGTACTTCATGAAGGGTTCACTCCAGGATAACCACGATAACGTTTTTCAAATAGTATTCTATCGATCATTGAAGAAAGTCCATGGTGATGGATCCTACAATAATATATTTTTTGGTTTTATATACTTAAAAAAAATACAGGGTGCGGCAACATAACTCCTTTTCAGAAGCAATAAAACAAGATGTATAAATCAGAAAGGTTTTAATTTGTTTTATGATTTTAGTACATATTCAAAGTTTGTTTCGCATAGTTTGAAAATCATATCTGATAGGTGACGTCCCCCATTGTCCAACCTGTATATACCGATTTCGGGTGTTTGCCATGGGACTTAAAACATATCTTTGTACAAAGTCAAACTTTTTATGAGGAATATTTGTACATAACAGAAAATTATTGTAACTCATTTGACATTTAGAAAACTATTGTATCTCCACAAAATCCATGATACAAATTTTAAGAAACTTATGTAACATTTTTTTATTTGCGTCTTTACATCATTGTTTTCATCCAATTATTTAAACTAATAGTATTTTTTTCATCCGTAATAATAAATAGGTATGTTTGTAGGCTTTTGTAACATGAAATGCAAAAAAAGCCCCTTATTTTTATAAAGCAAGCTCCATCATCTATTTGAAAACTGCTGGAACACATTTAATTATTATCAAAAATATACTTTTCTCAGTTAACAATGGATCCGCGGAAGACCCCAAGGGATTTGTGAGCTCAGTGGAAAACACGTTCGACTCTCAATGTCAGGGGTGCAGGTTCAACTCCAACCTCTAATTTGGGCCTTAGTCAATTGCATTTTTTTCTTTTTGTATTTTTTTATTACATAGAATCATCAATTTATAAAAGAGCAACTTTTCATATTGGTGGGTATGGAGAATAAATGTTTATGCTGTTTTTAGTATATTATGACGATAAATAGATTCTCATTTTTGGGAAAAGACATGGAAATATGAGTTGGTGACTGAGGAAATATATACTTATTCGTGAGCTTGTTAGAAACATCTGAAAAAGGCATGTATATGATGTAAATAACCATCACCATACTTTGAATCACGTTGTACTTGTTGCAATAACTTAGATTCAAATTCATGGGATGCCCTTTCGGACCAGAAGGCAACTACAAACAAACTAAATAAGACTTTGCTCTACTAAATCCATTTTCAAAACTTTTTGTATCACATCAAAGGAATTTCTTTTTCATTGTATTATACTCTTACCCACATAGTCCATTGTGATTATAATATGTATACTTTCAAAGTACTGCAGGCATTTTTTATTTTAAATTCTTTTGATACATAAATAATATATATATGTATTCTTCTAGCTATGTTTGATGTCAAACAGAAGTCATTCACAAATAGAATAAACTTTCAATAAAAATGAATTAAACTGCAGATTTTTTTCTTTAGTATCATTTACAGAATTTATTAAAAAGAAAGAAATTATGCCTATTAGTTTAAAAGTTTTGTAAAGGAAAAACCCCAAAAATAGTTTAATAATATGTACATAGATAATGAACCAAATATTTTTATAAAGTAGCCAAAGACAACTACATAGGATTTCTGTTTTAATTTACTATCTAATTGTAGATATTTTCTGTAAGACTATACTTTTCCTTTAAGAAGTCAGGCTACAAAACTAGTTTTACACATTCTTCTCATATAAATATGGCATAAACCATTAGTTTATTATGGTGGTAACATAATACCCATAAAGTTTGTACACTTAAGAAGTGGTGAAAAATATATTGGCACAAAACGAAAAAAAAAGAAGATAAATTATTGAAAATAGATAAAGTGAAAAGTAAAAAAAGAAGAAAAAGAAAACCTTATTTCCCTCTTTCCACTCCAAACATTTAGAATTTTATATCTCTTAACTATACTCCTAAAGTATTTCCAGCTCTTGTAGTCTAGTGTTTTCATTACAAAGATTCCGTGTAAACTTCTCAGCTTCTGTGGTATTCAATCTTAAAGATGATTTTAAAACAAATTATCCAAATATTGGGTCAACGAGCCCATCAAATTTTTAACCCTTCTTTTTCATTATTTATTTGAAAAGCTTTATTTAGATGTTGTCGTTCATCCAACACTCATTAAGAGATAACAAAGTCAAGCAGCAAAAAAAAAAACAAAAAAAAACAAAAAAAAGTAAAACACAAAGTTTACATATGGTATAATCGAGTTTGGTGTCCAAGCTGAGAGGGAAAAAGGATGTTTATCTAGCAGATAAAAAAAAATTAATCACCAGCAAGAAAATCCCCTCACGAGCTTATAAAAAATGTGTACGATATATAAAGATTAAGAAATACACTATCTTATAAAAGCTTTCATTATATAGAGAGAGAGAGTCCTTCAAAGAAGTCCATCAATACATATATATATTTGGGTGATTTGTTCTAAGCAATCCATTCCTAGGTTTTTAGGTTTGACACATTATCGGTCATATACATAAATCATATA
>CP045893.1:30989269-31012007 GCA_013387185.1 Caligus rogercresseyi
TATATATGTATATATATGAAAGTCTAAATGAAATAAGATCTAATCGCTTCAGTTTATTCAAAAATTGTCAATTAAATCACAGGTACTAAATATATTAAAATAGACAAATGTGAAGTCATATATCCATAGGAATCAAAAAGCCAAGTTTGCGAATAATTAATTGTAAATATTACACCCTCTATACTTAACCCTTTTTTGCTTCCCCGTTTCCATAGATTACACAGGTCACAAAAATCAACTTAAAAATTTAGGTCGGACTAATTTTCACTAATTCTTAAAGAGTTTTATCCACTGATTCCGAATATGGTATCATTTTTCAAAGTTAGTGATAAATTCAGAGCAAAATGGATTTCAAATTTTTCAGCACTTTTTGGATTCAGAGCCATTATTGACATACAAGGACTGAAGTATAGAAAAAATAAATAGGAGGGAGGGAGGGAGGAATGGACTACCGCGAGAGAGAGAGAGAGAGTCATTGCCCTTGTCCTGTCTACCTACTAGCCTATTCTATCGGGGATCACCTAATCAGTGAATCCATCGTTTCTTGCAGCAGAAAATGAATTACTTACGTTTCGTTTGCAAAATTCACCTTTTATTAAGTTGGAAAAAGATGCAGCGGGACGACCTCCCTCCAGCCACCCACCCACGTCCTTCAAACTCATAGCCGCCGCTCCGAGGAGCCCAGGAGCGTACTGCCAAGACAAAGACAAGACATCAAACAACACAATCCTTTCACCAGCCACAAATCACAATGATACACATCATTCATTTATGAGACGCGCAGTTGTCTACCCACCGATCCGCCGCCGTCCTCTATTCCGGGGGGGGGGGGTCCACCTACACTACATCCACTCATCCTGAAACAGAGCCCCATTTCAACAGTAGCCGCCGGGCATTGCATGAAGATACCACACAAGCGACCCTGTATGGGAACTGGGGAGAGACTCCCATCCCCCACACACTCAAGAAGGCGGACCGAACACCATCACGCCCTCGCCTGCATTGGCTCACTCTTCACGTCACTCAAATCCATACTTGGGAACTAAGCAAAGACTTTCCAACACCCTCAGTGGAAGCCATCTCCCCCATGGGGCCCGAGTCCTCTACGGAGCGGTATGGCATCCACTCACCAAGGACGACTTCCTCCAGATAATTTCAAAGTGGACAAGGAATAAAAAATGTATATTCTTATATTTTATAGCCCCCTGTCTCCTACGCTTATGTCTATATTAAACATGATACATTATATAGGGATTTGTCGAAATTTTGCCAACCGGCATTTTTTTTCTGTGGGTAATTTCCCTGCGGCCATTTTCCTAGGACCAGACTATTTGTATTGATACTTACCTTATTCGTAGTATATATATATATATATATATATATATATATATATATATATATATATATATATAGTATATATATATATATGTATGATATATATATATATATATATATATATACAGGGTGGTAGATCAAATCTGGCGGGTTTTCAGGACATCCTTTAACAAGATGACGTCATTCGATCCGCGCAGCTGATTTTTAGCAGACACCCAACATATGAGAGATCATTTCAGTTGAATTTTATCATCGTCATGGCCGTATATGGAATCTACAGCCTGTTATCTGTAACGAGCAAGAACGTAGGTGTACCGTTATCCATATTCTTTGTATAAAGGGCAACACCATCAGCAACACCCAGGTCTTTGAACCGCTCGGGATCGACACAAGAAGGGTTGCTGAGCTCAGCCAGCAGCTGAAGGGTACCAGGGGACCCTTGTGCTGTCGTCGACAGGGCCTTCAGGCCCTCCAGCATCGCCAGCAAGGCCAGGACCGCCGACTTCATCAGGAGGGTGTCAGACATCTTCGAGCACGACCCCAGCAGGTCCATCAGGGATGTTGCCAAGGAGCTGGACGTGGCAACAGGACTCCGCCCCCTGCCATGTGTCCAAGAAGTCTCTGGACTGGTTGGCTGCAAATACATACGACTTCGTCCCCAAGACCCACTGGCCCCCTAGCTCCCCCGATTTGAATCCTATGGACTATTTTTTTCGGGGCTACTTTGAGCGAACACCAGCCGACTGGCTCACAACACCAAGGCCGCCCTGATCAACTCCATAATGAAGCAGGCCAGGAAGTTGGACAGGTCCCTTGTGGCCAAGGCCTGCTCCTCCTTCCATGCCAGGATCCAGCGCGTCAACGACGCAGAAGGCGGATGGATTGAATAAGCAGAATCTACACATCTGAACTAGCATTTTAATGTCTGAATAAACAAAATAAACAGAAAATACTATTTTATGTGTATTTTAAGTTGAGAGAAGAAAAACGCCGGATTTGATCTAACCACCCTGTATATGCACTAAACGCCACCAAAAATAACATTCATGATCACGTCAAACACTCTAAGCTTTTCGAAAGAAGAGTTTGAAATCTCGGAAGGATATTTATAATGTTTCGATTTATACTCTAAAGCATTGGTTCCCAAACTTTTTCTGCTGGGCCCCCTTTGGTACATAAGAATTTTTATGCCCCCCCCCCCCCCAAAAAAAAAAAAAGATAAGAAAATACACACATTTTGTTCTCAGGGTCCATTGCAGTTTATTTCACACATTGTAATTAATACAAACCTCACCTTTTTTTTTTTGTCCATTTTCTAGCACTGTTATTTAGTCTACGGTATTTATATTTTCATTCATTCGTTTTTCCCGCGCCCCCCACTTTGGGAACTACTGCTCTAAAGGACCAATAGTATATTTATGCTTTAAACACTCTCAATAATTGAATGGTGTGGTTCTAGTGTGCAAAAAATCATTCTAAAGGGTTGTTAATCTTTAAATATATGTAATAGTATAGGGGCTTCTTTCTTGAGGAAATTCCCTCTCTTTATGTCTTAAATGCTCACTACGAAAAGGTAAGTATCAATACAAATAGTCTGGTCCTAGGAAAATGGCCCGCAGGGAAATTACCCACAGAAAAAAATGCCGGTTGGCAAAATTTCGACAAATCCCTATATAATGTATCATGTTTAATATAGACATAAGCGTAGGAGACAGGGGGGTAGGGGTGGTAATTTGGGTGAGTTATCAAATTCGGGCAAATTGGTTGGGGTTTTCGGGCATTTAAGTAGAAGAAAATAATATTAAATTATGAAAGCAATTGGATTTTGAATTATAACCAAAATAATATAATGTAATGAATATTATGTAATTACTATAAAGAAAACATTAATGTACATAACTTTTCTTCATTCGATTATCTTTTTAACTGATTAACAGTCCTTGTTCAAATTGGGGCAAATTGAATAATCCCCAACAAACAAAACATTTCCCCTACGCTTATGAATATAGGTAGCGTTGAATGTAGTATCGTGTCGGTCCCAATTTATTCGGTCCCATCCAGTCTTAGGACCGGTCCTTGGGACTGTCGGTCCTCAAGATCGGTCCTTAGGACAGTCAGTCCTTGTGATCAGTCCTCGAGATTGTCTTTCGTCCGTCCTATAATTTTTCAAAAAATGTTGAAAGAGTATATATTTATGTGTTTTAACTTCTAATATTATGCAGTAAACCCTCGATATAACGACCCTCTGTATAACGACTTCGGATAACGAACCTCCTGGAGCTGGCCAAACAAGCCTCAGATATAACGAACTTAAGTTCGTTATATCTGAGGATACCGAACTTCCTGGAGCTGACCGAACAAGCCTCATATATAACGCACTTAAGTTCGTTATATCTGAGGCTACCGAACCTTTGTGTTCATGACCGAACAAGCCTCAGTTATAACGAACCTAAGTTCGTTATATTTGAGGCTACTGATCCTTTTTTGTCCATGACCGAACAAGCCCCGAATATAATGAAACTAAGTTCGTTATATTTAAGGCTACCGAACCCGAATTATGAGCTGCTGCGGATCATGCGGTTTGAGCTCATGTGTGAGGTGCAGCAGAGGAAGACGCAGACGAAGATCTCTGACTTCTTCAAGGCTGGCCCCTCCCCAGCCGAGAAAAGGTCTAGGACATGTGTTCGGCGGCAGTTCGTCGTCACTCCTGCAGGATATACCTTACACTCCAGAGCCCCCTTAACGAACTTCGGATTTAACGAACTTTAGGATATAACGACCCTGCCCTCCCCCATATAGTTCGTTATATCGAGGGTTACTGTATATATATATATATATATATATATGATATATATATATATTATATTTTGTATGGGATTAATTCATGCCCCCCACCTAACATAGAAAAAGAAAAACAGCTGTCGATTAAAAAAACATAGAGACATCTTTCTAGTATCTCTGTGGCATCTCTTTGATTTTAGTATTAAATAATCACAACCTCTCCCTTTTTATTATTAATAAGCTTAAACAACTTAAGTCTTTCTATTCTGAGGAGCAACTTTGGTACGGAGTTCCCTCATGTGTCCGGAGTTACTTATTCCACAGGACTCGTGAACGAGAGGAACAACATGCCCCTCTTTAATTAAAAAAAATTAAAAAAAAATTATGGCTGTTGTTGTTTTTTTTTATTTTATATGTCATAATCTTTTATTTCATGAGCGTACACATAAATAATAACAGGCATTATAAAAAGTAATTAAGACTAATTTAAATGTAGCAGACTATTGATCAATTAAAATATAAAATAATATCAAACAATAAGATGTGATAAAATTGGATAAAAAATAAGTTTATATAATATATAATAACAAAAACACACACATATATGTTCCCGTTGTGTAACAATAAAAAAATTTTAAATAATGTCTAAAAATTTAATTCATGAGTGCAGCGATTGCCAAGATTGAGGGGGTCGATCTTCTTGAACCTTGTAATGGCGATCATCAACTCTGAAGTTTGAAATGCAATTGGAGGCAATTCTATGGATATTAGATTCGGGAAACATCCCATATAATTTTTCCTCCGCGGAACTTTTCTTTTCAGGACCTCCTCAAAACCTCGTCCATCAAATCCCAAATCCTGTTAAGGCTGAGCAGTCTCTGAAAGATATGAGATAATTGGTTTCTTCTTCTTATCCAATACATAGCTCGCATATTTTCTCCCTCGCGCCAACATAAAGTCCAAAGGCTGTTGTTGTTATTATTAATGCATATGATAACAACTTCAGTTCTTCATTTCATATCCGGATTCCTCTTGAAGAAAAAAAACTCAAGCTGTCTATGATACCCCAAAAAATAATGACAACAGCTTTTAGTAATAGAAAGAGGGTTGTGATTATTTGATACTATAATAAGAGATGCCAGAGAGATACAAGAAAGATGTCTCTATGTTTTCTAATCGACAAGCTTTCAACCATAGAGATATAAAGATATAGAGAGCTGATTCCCTTCAATGGCAGAGAACAGCGTTCTAATGTTTCTGTGTGTGCAAAATAAACAAAGTAATTTATACGACGTCATCGTAGCTGATCTTAGAGATAGAATCTATGAATGATGAAGAGAATAAACTCTCTACAGTAACACCCTCGATATAACGCCCCCTCTGTATAACGAACTTCGGATACAACGAACCTCTGGAGCTAGCCGAACAAGCCTCAGATATAACGACTTAAGTTCGTTATATCTAAGGATACCGAACTTCATGAGCTGGCCGAACAAGCCTCAGATATACGAACTTAAGTTCGTTATATCTAAGGCTACCGAACCTTTTTTTATCGTTGACCGAACAAGCCCCGAATATAACGAACCTAAGTTCGTTATATTTAAGGATACCGAACCCGAATTATGAGCTGCTGCGGATCTTTCGGTTTGAACCCATGCGTGAGGTGCAGCAGAGGAAGGCACAGACGAAGATCTCTGACTTCTTCAAGGCTGCCCCTCCCAGCCGAGAAGAGGTCTAGGACAGACTCTGAGACCAGCAGTGTGTCTGTCTGTCGACTTCAACCTCCTCCACTATCTGCCAAATGTGTCCAGCGGCAGTTCGTCGTCACTCCGCAGGATATACCTTACACTCCAGAGCCCCCCTTTAAACGACTTTCGGATATAACGACCCTGCCCTCCCCCCATATAGTTCGTTATATCGAGGGTTTACTGTATATCTTTTTAAAAGTTTTATAGTTACAATGACGTATTCTCTGAAGGATCCAATCAGCATCTCTCTATATTTTTATATCTCTATGCTTTCAACCAGCAGAAATAAACCGCAATGACAAAAGAAGGGACGAGTTGCTTGAAGATGTGAAGGCCATTGATGTATTTAAAGAGTGATCTAGTGGTTTTGTATCATCTAAGCGTCATAATACAACGACAGAAGCTGAAGTCTGAGGTTTTATTCATTCGAAACAACACAAACTATTTAAAAAAATTCGAAGTTTTTGGATGATGACTTCTAAGCTCAACATCTTACAAGATTAATATTTCATGTTTGAAATTTGTAAATTTGCCCTTTTGTAAGTGTGATATTTTTGAAGTTCGACCTTTGTAAGTGTGATATTTTTGTACTTCGATCTTTGCATATTTCAACAGTTTTAAATTCAACATTTTTATCAACCTCGACGTTTTATGGGTCGATCTTTTGTTAATTCGCCATTTGCAAGTTATACATTTTGTTTATTAGATCTTTTTTAATTCTAAGACATAATTCATTAACTTTTTGTACTTTTAGCATTTTGTAAGTTTCGACAGATTCGACATTTAGTATATTGATATTTTAGTCTTCGAGAAGAAATGGAAGAGGAAAATACGGCTTAGAAAGAAATGCACCAAAGAAATGGAACAGGAAGAATTACTCAAGATAGAAAAGAAGGATGATGACTCAAAGAAAAAATGAACCAAATTAATAGGCAGGCAAGTATTTAAGTGAAAAACAACAACACAATACTATTTATCAAATAAATTTAGTATGAATTTTTCTTTGTTGTCATTCCAAGGCGTATTTTCCTCGGCCATTTCATCCTAATATATGATATTCTATATTATCGAGATAGCAATGTACTCTTCAGGGGTAGCATGTATTCTGATCAAATTAATTTTCTCATAAGAGACTTATTACAAATATTTTCTATCATGAATAATGTTGAAACATATTATTTTTTTATTTTATGAGAATATATATTATTTAAGTCGCCATTTAATATAAATATATGAGAGCTATAAACATGTGGTACTATTGCTACATATTTCTGCGTCCTGCATTGATACAAAAATTGAAATTCAAAGAACTTTCATGCTTTTTAATATTGTTTATATATATATATATATATATATATATATATATATATATATATATATACAGTCTCGGCCCTCGCTACTTCGCCCTCTACATCTCGCAGTTCTTTTACTACGCGACGACGGCTTGGCTCCCGTTTTTGGCGGTAGATTTAAACACCGGGTGATGTCAAATCTCTCTAAATTTCAATATTGTAAACATCGCGACCTCATATATATCGCGGTGGTCGTGTAGTGGATCCGGGCCGTCGCGACTTTGCGAGGGACGACTGTATATATATATATATATTATATATATATATATATATATATATATATTATATATATATATATTATATATATATTATAAATATATATATATATATATATATATATATATATATATATATATATATATATATATATATATATGGCTTACAAAAGTAATTTCTGGAATTCGAAAGAAGTATATTTCAAGTTTCAGAATGCTCCCGGTACATGGATTGTATGAGTATACTGTGAATATGAGATACAATAATAATCATATCATCATATCAAATATATTATTATGTCTTCATTGAGGCTGTTTTGGACTCGAATAAAAAAAGTCTTGATTATTTCTTCATTGATATACATACATTAAATATGTCAAGTTTAGAGTTACATATTATGCCGTGCTCTATGCATGGGGCGTGAGAGTAAATAATGAGCTTCGGGTATGATCCGCTAGATGGCGCCACCATTGAAAGCCATTACAAATTAATATTTTTCTACATATACAGTGTTAAAGTTCCATTAATATCAATAACTTTGAACAATGTTTTCGAAATATTCTGGTTGGACATTTATACCATTAAAACACAGCCATTAAATTTAGTCGTTAATGTGTATTTATAACATTATCACAAAAGTTAAATGAACTATAAAAATAAGCTCTATGTTTATTTATTTATTATTTTTTTCACCATTCTATTGCCCTTTTTACTTTGCATCTCCTATTACAATTGAAATAAAGACCATTATGAAAAAAAAAAAAAATCCAAAAACTGCATCATAGATCCTTTAAAAATCGTTCTTAAACTTTGAAAGCCGTAGTTATAAATGGTTTATATAATATTCATTGATTTCAAAGAGTGAACTAATTTGTAAAAAAAGACATGTCTTCGCGTATTAATTATCAGGATCGCTAGTATACCACGACAATCAACTATAGTATGTTATTCCCAGTGATATGCAGAACACTTACAATAAAAAAAGTTATAATAGTTTTGTTGTAAATGAATAATGCCAGTCTACAATTATTATTTTGAGTCATTTTTTTATCACATAATTCGCTGTCATTGCATGCATTTGGATTAAAATATAGTATTTTTGTATTCATACTAGTTTATTTATCGAAATCATTGACCCAAATGAATGCCGTGGCCTTAATCCCATGTGAATTTACTTGAACGAAACACATCTGAGAATAAACATATATATATATATATATATATATATATATATATATATATCTATATATATATATATATATATATATCTTAGTCAACGATCATATTCAATTTTTTTATTATAAATTGATATTCTCTCTTCTAAGCGTCCTATCAACTCGATCAATATATTCATGCATTGCTAACAGGGCAGCCAAGCAGTAAGAGGAATATGTTTTTATAAGCTCGTCAATATGTAAACAAAGTAGTTTTTCAAGTTTCTCTCTTCCTAGGGCATTTATACAGGCCGTGCTTATGGCTTGGCAGGATCTGTAACCTGTCCATGTAGTAAGCCCAGGAACCTGCTACAAGACTCCATCATTCTTTTCCCTTCTTTTTTTCATCCACCCTAGATATCAAGCCAGCTAAATAAGGAGATGTCGACCTGCTCCAAACACGTATGGCCTGTTCATCCAATCGCCCCTCCATCTCCCTGTTTTTATTATTTTTCCTCTCTTTAATAATGGCTTCCAAGGAGGGGTTGAAGGACTGCTGTGGTGGAGGAGACGCTAGAGAAGTCAGACGCTTCAGACACCACGGGCCTGCCTTTTCACATCATATGTGCCGCAGATTCCTGCCTACCAGCACTGAAACACGGGCAGCCCTCCCTTGCAGCACATTTTTTCTCTAGCATATTAATTTATCCATTTTTTCCTGCTGCTTGGACTCTTAGTCCTCTTTTCTCCTTCGACGACGCCACAAGTGGACTAGGCATGGGATTCGGAAAGAAGAAAAAAGGTAATCTAAGATTTTCCTCCTTGATTTGAAGATATGCTTTATTGAGGGACTCTTGACAGAGCCGTCCTTTAATTTGAAGTAGCAAGCCTCTCTATATACTTATCTTTTCAAATTATGTGAAGTGGGGGAATGCAAAGATACCATGAATTCAAAATGGCTGCCATTTTGAATATAGGAATTTGTAAGAGGGGATTCCTTTGAACTGAATGATTTTCTAATTCTCAAAATTAATCCTTTGTTTACATGACAAAGAGTCATGTGTCATGTCCGACCCTGGCCAAGGTGGTAATTTGATCAATCCTCATATAATAATAATAATCCCCACATACATCCTATTAAAAGCTAATGTACTTATGAGACTCAAACACAGGAACCGTTTCCCTATTAAGAAGTGTGTAATTCAATATCTTTGCCCATTAAAAGAATGAGCTACAGGGTGGTGCTAATTATGCTCCATGTTCATATACATATATACATGATGTCTCCATAGGCCTTCTTGTTTGACAGTTTGGCGAGGTGTTGATTGCATACTGAATAAGGACATCATTCATGATGATAGAGTATTATTTGTGGTGCATCCTTTTTAAAAAAATGTAGGGAGCTCTTTATGTGCTTCCTGGGACTGAGAGACCCGTATTTTGGGTTGATTAAGTGTTCAACATGTAGAAATGACTCCTAAAAGAAAGTCCTTCTAATTTTAATAAATATTTTTTAGCATTCGAACATTCATCCTTTCATATATAAAGAGAAATGTCATTGGTCCTGTACCCTCTAGCATGTAGACTATCTCTTATAAGGATATATATATACATATATTCCTGTTATTTCCATGAAGCGTTCCTCATGTAAAGCGTGCCTTTTCTTTGTCTACATTGATTTTTTTTAATAATGGGTCATTTATTTTAAAATCATACATAACAATATATACAATAAAAAATAAGAAGAGCAAGAGGGGTTTTGATAATAAAATCATAAATAAACAATTTACTAACACATTTAATTTAACTTCCTTTAAAACCAAGGGACAGCTAAAAAAACGATTATGATATTGTTCAAAATAAAATAAACGTTTAAACGTCAATTTAATGAACTTGAGGCATTGCTGATACTTTCATTAAATAATAGCTTTGAAACGAATTTCAGTTATAAAAAAATAATTTGCCGTCAAAAATATATTTTTACATATATTCTTAAAACTAATTAACCCTTATAAATTTAATCATGATGAAGTTATTACGAAGAGAGAGGGATTATAACTAAGTAATTAATACAAAATCCCTCTATAGGAATGGAATTAACTATATACCCTAATAACCTGTGATTGTGGCCATACACGTTTTCCCTCAAAAGAAAAAAAATAGGTTGCAATCCTCTACGGCTGTGTTGAGCACCCAACCGTCTCTAAGGGCCTTGAGTGGCCTCTTTAGATCAGTTTCACTCATTAATATAGATCGATGGATATCGTGCAAGTTTGTCACGTGGGTTTGCTAATTTAGAAAATATATTTGACAACAGATGTTCAACACATAGAAAGAGTATTGCGTTACCTGTGTAGTAGTGGAAGCTTCCCAAGTCGACTGGGTTACTCTTGAGAGGGGAAGATCATACACTCCTTTGGGAGGACCCTTAGTTTATTTGAATGGCTGTAATCATGTTTTATTCAAATACCGTATTTTTCCATTCATAAGAACCCCCTTAACTTTCAGACGACATTTTAGAAAAAACGTTTATTTGAAACATGTACAAAAATGCATGATTTTATGAGAAGATCAAAGTTACTAACCATTTACAAGAATTTTAGAATTTTATAATAAGGGGGTTCTTATACACGGGAAATATGGAAGTGAAATTGTGGTCAATCCGCTACAATCCAACAATTAAGACAATAAAATATACAAATTGTAAGCACTGGGGTATCTTATCCTAGTCATGAATCGTATTCCTTTTCTTAAATATTAGGATGCACTAATTAAATTACAAGTCCAACGATATTTGAGGCATATTGTAATGCATATTTTGAGTGTAAGCTTTATATATGAGGTTCATGAACTAATTGGTTATATAATTATTTTTTGGCTTGAATTATATATTTATACTTGAAAATATAAGTCAATTGAATCAATTAAATTTATGTGCATTTAGTATTTGCATTTTGACAATATACAAATATCGTTCGAACATTTAGGTAATTGTTAATGTATGTCCTTGTTCTTTGTCATTTGATGCTTTATGAGTTTTTGCTTAAAGTTATTTGGTCATAAGAAATAATTCACTTAAAAATGTATTTTCTTTGGGTTTCGATTATAATAGTCGTATTTAATTATATATGCCATTTAAGGTATGCATGTATTTTATGCATTAATTAAAATTTAAGGCTTATTTGGGATTCTTAATAGTCTACTTCAAATATTGTTATAAAAGTTCATAGTTTATTTACTCATTAAATATTTAAGAATATTCAAATAAATATTCATGGTTTAATTCCTTTACCTCTCTTACTATTAAAAACTATTTGTTAGTTAAATTTAATATCATTATTCATTTGTTTGTTAATCTTCAGAAAAAAATGCTCCTAAAAGTAGTAAATACTCTGTGGATTTTCTTTGCTTGAATAATTTTATGTTTTATCCTAGTAAATACTGACTAACAACTTTTTTATCAATATTTTTTATCTAGAAGGAGGAAATCTCACCAATCTCAAGCAAGAGTTGGAACTTGATGTCCACAAGATCTCATTTGATGAGCTCTGCAAGCGTTATGGAAGCGACTTGGATAAGGGTCTCTCCAAGAGCCGTGTCGAAGAGAACCAAAAGAAATACGGTCTCAATGCCCTGACCCCTCCCCCCACCACTCCAGAATGGATCAAGTTCTGCCAAAATCTCTTTGGTGGCTTCGCTCTTCTCCTCTGTTGGGCGCCATTCTCTGCTTCATTGCCTACTCCATCCAGGCCAGTGCATATGAAGAGCCCCCAGATGATAACTTGTACCTTGGTATTGTCCTCACGGTTGTGGTTGTGGTAACAGGAGTCTCTCATACTATCAAGAATCAAAGTCCTCAAAGATCATGGAATCCTTCAAGAACCTCGTGCCCCAATACGCCCTCTGCGTCCGGGATGGAAAGAAAGTGGAAATCAAGGCCGAAGAACTCACCCTGGGTGATATCATTGAAGTTAAATTCGGTGATCGTGTTCCTGCAGACATGAGGGTAATAGAGTCCAGGGGTTTCAAAGTTGATAACTCCTCACTGACCGGAGAATCCGAGCCCCAGTCTCGCTCTCCTGAATTCACCCACGAGAATCCTTTGGAAACCAAAATCTAGCATTTTTCTCAACAAATGCCGTGGAAGGAACTGCTCGCGGTATTGTGGTCAACATTGGAGACAACACTGTCATGGGACGAATTGCTGGTCTTGCCTCTGGGCTGGAGAGTGGAGACACTCCCATTGCCAAGGAAATTGCTCACTTTATTCACTTGATCACGGGAGTCGCTGTATTCCTTGGAATGACTTTCTTCGGTATTGCCATCATCTTGGGTTACCATTGGCTTGATGCTGTCATTTTCCTCATTGGTATCATTGTCGCCAATGTCCCTGAGGGTCTTCTTGCGACTGTAACTGTCTGTCTTACCCTGACTGCCAAGCGAATGGCCTCCAAGAACTGCCTCGTCAAGAACTTGGAAGCTGTGGAGACACTCGGATCCACTTCAACCATCTGCTCTGACAAGACTGGAACCCTTACTCAAAACAGAATGACCGTTGCCCACATGTGGTTTGACAACCAAATCATCGAAGCTGATACCTCTGAAGATCAATCCGGAGCCGCTATGGACAAGAAATCCCAGGGATGGAAGTTTTTGGAGCGATGTGCTGCGCTTTGCAACCGAGCCGAGTTCAAGACTGGACAAGAGGGCGCTCCCATCCTCAAGCGTGAAGTCAACGGAGATGCTTCCGAGGCTGCTTTGTTGAAGTGTACGGAGCTTACCATGGGAAATGTTATGCAGTACCGTGCCAAAAACAAGAAAATCTGCGAAATCCCCTTTAACTCAACTAACAAGTACCAGGTGTCCATTCATGAGACTGATGACGAGACGGATCCCCGAAGTGTTCTCGTGATGAAGGGAGCCCCTGAGCGAATTCTGGATCGATGCAGCACCATCTTTATCGACGGTCAAGAGCTTCCACTAAATGACGAATGGAAGGATCGCTTCAACAATGCTTATCTGGAGCTTGGAGGACTTGGCGAGCGTGTGCTTGGCTTCTGCGACTATGCCCTTCCACTAGACAAATACCCTGCCGGTTATCCTTACGATGCAGATGACGTTAACTTCCCTATCGATGGCCTCCGATTCGTCGGACTCATGTCCATGATTGATCCTCCCCGTGCTGCTGTTCCTGACGCCGTCGCCAAATGCCGCTCTGCAGGCATTAAGGTCATCATGGTTACTGGAGATCACCCCATTACTGCCAAGGCCATTGCCAAGTCTGTTGAATTATTTCTGAGGGCAGCAAGACCGTTGAAGATATTGCCGAAGAGAAGAACATTCCCATTGACCAAGTCAATCCCCGCGAGGCCAATGCTTGCGTTGTACACGGCGGTGAATTGAAGGACATTTCTGAAAAGGAACTTGATGATATCCTGATATATCACACTGAGATTGTATTTGCCCGTACTTCACCTCAACAGAAGCTCATCATTGTGGAAGGTTGTCAGAGAATGGGGGCTATTGTGGCCGTAACTGGAGATGGTGTGAATGACTCCCCTGCTCTCAAAAAGGCTGATATTGGTGTTGCTATGGGTATTGCTGGATCTGACGTTTCCAAGCAAGCAGCTGACATGATCTTGCTTGATGACAACTTTGCATCAATTGTGACTGGCGTTGAAGAAGGTCGACTCATTTTCGATAACTTGAAGAAGTCCATTGCCTACACTCTGACCTCCAACATCCCTGAGATCTCTCCTTTCCTTCTGTTTATCCTTGCTGATGTACCCCTCCCTCTTGGAACCGTTACCATCCTCTGTATCGACTTGGGTACCGACATGATACCCGCTATTTCCATGGCCTACGAAGAAGCCGAGTCCGACATTATGAAGCGTCAACCCCGTAATCCCTTCACAGACAAGCTTGTGAACGAACGTTTGATTTCCATGGCCTACGGTCAGATCGGTATGATACAGGCCTCTGCTGGGTTCTTTGTATACTTTGTCATCCTGGCTGAGAATGGATTCTTCCCCTCAAAGCTTCTCGGACTTCGTCGTGCCTGGACTCTCCTGCCATCAACGATCTCCAGGACTCCTTTGGCCAGGAGTGGACCTACCACGATCGCAAAACCCTTGAGTATACTTGCCACACGGCTTTCTTCGTCTCCATTGTGGTCGTCCAGTGGGCTGATCTCATCATTTGTAAGACGCGACGTAACTCTGTCTTCCAACAGGGAATGAATAACATGTTCATGAACTTCGGTCTGATCTTCGAGACAGCCCTGGCTGCCTTCCTTTCCTACACCCCTGGCATGGACAAGGGTCTTCGTATGTACCCACTCAAGTTCCATTGGTGGCTCCCAGCCATGCCTTTCTCTCTCCTCATCTTTGTCTACGATGAGTGTCGTAAGCTTCTCATCAGACGTCTTCCCCCTGGAAACTGGGTCGAAAGGGAAACCTACTACTAAAAAAGACGCACACCCAGTGTTGTTCGTCTTTGTCTTTTAATGCAGTTTAAAAACCTCATTCTTTCGTTTCACAGATGTAAGAGCCCATTAAGTGAAATGGCATTCTAATTCATAATGAAAGGATGTTAAGTTTTTCTAACACCCGTAGTTATTGAGTAATTGTGTTAATTTTTGATAAAAAGTTAAATTTCTGACGATGATGATGCTCTTTTCCCTGAGAAAAGGTATATTTATTTATATCTTGATTTCAGCCTATGTCCTTTGAAACAAGAGTCTTTAAATATATAAGTTATTATATATGTCTTTACGAAACAAAAAAAGAAAAATCATAAAAATAAAATGTTCAAGCATATAAAATTTGACTCTAGTGTGTGTGTGTGTCTTTATTTATCTGTTTGGATTATCTTGTGTATTGACGACGGGAGGGATCGTTTACATAATAAGAACTAAGGGGTGTTGAGATACAATGAGTCTTAATAATTTTTATAAAATGCGAATGTCTTCAAGTCAACCTTCTAATGAACAACATTACTCTCTTCACCATCTTTATATGCACAAAAGTTGTGTCAATTCCACAGGAGTACTTACAAACTTGGTATATATATATTTATTTTATTAACTTATTTATATATATAATCTCAAAAATATATTATACTCGCGTTTCTTACAATATAGTTGCATCATACTCCTCTAAGATACAATATTGCCAGGCATAGCTAAACATACATGCTCTACTGCTATATGGGGCACAGTGGATCATGTTCCTAATATAATTGATGTATCATTATGGTTGTTTTTGCTGAGTTTTTATATATTTTTTCTCTTGGGGACTCCTGCTCTTTCAACAAAATCATTGTTTGTAAGAGACTATCAGCTCAAAAGGAGCGCCATGGCTGAATTGGATTTTCTACCTTAAGTGGAAGGCTTCAACCTCCATTGTGATGAAAAGCGTTTGAACTTAGATGCATTTTATGTGTCAAAATATGTAAAATATTTTGCCTTCCCTCCGGGACTCATTGAATCAAGCTTCATATATGTTGATTTATTAATAATTCAGAAGCTTTTAATGTATGATTTAGTTTGGTTATCCTCTGCTCACGAATAAAATAATCCTTCGGGTTAACAATGTCCTATTTATTTTTTTCTGATTCATTGTGCCCCCCCCCCCCCCCCCACACTCATCGATAAACAAGTTTTCTGTTGTGCCATCAAATAAAAATATGAGCTACCTACTCTTAAGGCTGTTAGGTACATCAGGTAGAAGTCATGTGATGACCCTAAAAAGAACATTTTCTCAGGTGAAAAGATAGTCTATCTCCAGGTACAAAGATAATAGATAATACAAGATGCGCAGAACGCAATGTTTTAGATTCCTCTGATTAGAAAAGAAAAACTGAAACGTCACAGATGACGTCACAGTAGCTATTTTTATTAAATAAAATCAAAGGTACATTTAAAAACTGATTAATTTCAAAAGGAAATAAAATTTGAAACCCGGGAGCTCTCCGGCGGAGGCGGAGCTGCAGAGGACGGCCACGTTGCTCCGGAGCTCCTAGATGCGTGCGGGCTACCAGCCAAAGGCCTCAGAGTCCCGTGCGGGGTTTCAGGACTTCCACTTCCTCCCTGATGCTGAAGCTGTGCGTCCCCGGGTGGCTCGTGGCGGGAGGGAGCCTCCGGACGTTATTCCTTGAGAGCCTTTACGTTCTTAGCTTAGTTGTCCTAGAGGTATTAGATACATAGGCAAATCGTAGCTGTGATGACGTCACATTTTTTAATTGGAAATATCCTTCTTGTTTACAGAGTTCTGCCCCCCCCCCTGCTCCAGGTATATATAGGTATATACATAGGCGTAGGGGGAAAGGTTTGGTTTGGGGGGGACAGCATTCAATTTACCCGAATTTTAACAAGAACTGTTAAATCGGTGAAAAAATTATCGTATGAAGAAAGCTATGTAGATTAATATTTTCTTAATAGTAATTTCATACTTTTCATTAACTTATATATATATTGTTAAACTTCAAAATCCAGTTGCTTTCATAATTTCATTCTTTGTTCAACTGAAATGCCCAAATACCTCAACAAATTGGCCCGAATTTGAGAACTCACCCGAATTTTGGGGGGGCAGTTGCCCCCCTGTCTCCTACGCCTATGTATATATATATAACCGGTTTTTTTAAGGAGTGATATGTGATGTAACAATGTCCATGTATGTCAAGCCCGTGCTTATTCTTTAAAATCAAATATTTATTCTGTATATGAATAATCCAAAAGGATGAAATTGCTAAATATAAAAAGTTTTTGACTCAAATTTGATTTTTTGATAAAATTATTTAAGTTCTGTTTCACATAAAATATCTGGGATTTTTTAGACTATGATAATACAATCCATATTAATTAAATTCTATGGGATCATACATATTTAAAAAAAAGTTCATAAAATCATTTTATAGTATTTCCCTAATACTAAACCATTGTCATAAGGAATTTTTTTTCCTTAATTATTACATGCTTGGTATTTATTTACTTTAAAATACCTTCAAGATAGTGATATCTTAAATAACAATCACTGATATAATAAATAGTTCGCAATATCTTAATTTTTTAAACACCCTTTAAGGGATTCGAAAAAGTGATTTAATATCCAAAACAAAAAAGTTTGTTTACAAATAATTATGCTTTTTTACTTTTTGTATAAATATCCTTTGACAGCTTATTGATATATTAAATGTGACATCGAAATGTGGAAAAAATATTATTGTGAACTTTGCTCATAGGTAAATGCTTGAGCCAGTATGTACTTAACTAAATAATAAATGGAAGCACGCAGTAACTCTTTATTCATGATCTAGAAGCAACATAAAAATATTCGCCTCTTTCTGACGCCATGTTAAATAGATTCAATGTACACTTGATAATGAAAAAAAACTCAAAGAGTATTTTAATTTTTTTCCAGTCCTAAAAAGTGAACTCTTAAGTTCTAAAAAAGAATGTTTTCGTACTAATTAAAAAAGGAAGGGAATTTTTTTAGTAAACCTTCTTTTTAAAATAATGCTGAAGGCTTTGAATAATTAAACACGTCAGATTATTTTGATTAAAAATGATATTTTTAAATGACGTTATTTTAATCAAAAATATTGCTACGCATGCATAAGATAAAAGTTATCGCATTACCGAACTGAAACAACATATTTGTTACATCCATCATACATAAAATGTACTCCAAAATTATATTTATACATATTTCATAATAAATCAACCTTTCTCTTGGATATGCTTTCTTTCTGTTTCTTCTTCGCAAACAAAAAGGTCTTTATTCATTCTTTAATTTTATATATATATATAGATAATATCAAAAATAGGAGAGGAAAAT
Organism: Caligus rogercresseyi; assembly: GCA_013387185.1. Lineage (NCBI taxonomy): Eukaryota > Metazoa > Arthropoda > Copepoda > Siphonostomatoida > Caligidae > Caligus > Caligus rogercresseyi. The sequence continues at coordinate 31,007,692 of CP045893.1, forward strand.
TGTGCTGTGTTACAATAAATATACCGAAACATAGTAATTTAAAATTACTTTCTTTTAACTAACATTTTATTATTATTATTCTTAGGGTTATATGGTTTGGCATTTTTATATATATATGTATATATTATAGAAATAAATAAATGCCTTGTTTAGCTACTATTAATTAGTATATATATATATATATATATATATATATATATATATACGATATATATAGTAAAAAAAGACAAAACATGAAATGAGTCTTCAGAAGTGACGAATATAATATAATTGTTCATATCTGGAGCATAGAGATATAAAAATATAGAGAGCTTATTCCTTCAATAGCACAGAACGATCGTTCAGCTGTATTCGTCAAATAAACAATTAATTCGTACTACTTCGTAAGTTCATCCATATTATACGTATATATATTATATTTATATATAATATATACTATATGTAATATATATATCTAGATATATATATATATATATATTATATATTATATATATATTTATATATGTACCTATATACAGGCCAGGCGGGAGGGGGGACATGGGAGGGGGCCAGGCCCGCCCACCGAGTGACGTGTGCTCGATTTTTTATGAATGTGCAACTATGCTCCCCATAACAACTGTAGGCCTCCCCAACAGCCTGGGCCTGCTGCCGGGGCCTGTATATATATATACATTTGTTTATATGGGACACAATGACGTATTTCTCTGAAAAATACAATTAGCTCTCTATGTCTTTATATTTCTATGGTCTGGAGTTCTTAAGCTGTGAGATGATTCGGTAAAGACCCTTGCAAGACCTGTGAAGATAAAGAAAAATATTCCGTTATATCAGTACCTTTTTCTGATTCACATATTTCATATCAAATACAAAAATAGCAAATATATATACGGTATTTTTGATGAGTGATGTGTTGATTATTCATGATATACACATATGCATAAAAAGGATCATCTTTATTAGCATCATCCCTCTAAAAAGGAAAATAGAAATAAACATATATCAACTTTTGTATAATTAAATTCCTCCAAAAATATGCTTTTACAGGTATGAAATTTGAGTGAACACTATATAAACAACTGAGTAAAAGCAAAGAAATTGTGTGATGACGTCATTTTTGATTTTTGCATATTATTTTTAAATGGCTAGTTAACAAAAAAGGGTGCTAAAGAGTTGAAATTAATTGCAATAGATACTAAAAAGATTAAATTTTTGTTGAGGTATAAAAATTATGTAGACAATAATAAAGAACAGAATAATATTATTTTTTGAAGAAAAAAACCCATGAATCGTCGATAAATTTTCAACCGGAAGTTCAATTTTTATTACTTCGGGAGAAAAACACCAGGTGGCAGCACCTTCGTTTTAACATACCTATATTTGAGAGTGATATTGTTCAACAACTTTAAAGCAGGCCTGTTGATCGAAGTTTTTTCTGATCGGCGATCAATAGCGATATAGCGATATTTGATCGCTGATCGCAGTATCGCAAAAGGTTTATATCTTTAGATCGTAAGAAATCACTAAAAAATAGCGATCCGATCAATTTGTATAAAAATAACTAAAAAAGAAAAAATATCTTTTTTTGGAGATTCTTTTCTAAAAAAAACGTCATTACTTTTTTTTTTGAGATTCTTTTCTTAAAAAAAAACGTCATCACTTTTCTTCTTTACTAAAAAAAAACGTCATCAAGTTTTTTTGGCGATTCTTGAGAAAAAAGTTATCGTTTAATCGTTATCGCAAGTTGAAAAAAAAAGCTATTGCAGAAACCACTGAGAATAGTATTACATAGCTAATTTTTTTGTTGATCGCAATTAAATTGATCGGATTGCTGATCGGAAAATCCCTGATCGTTATATCGCTATATCGCAAAGAATTTCTGATCGCTATTTTTGATCGGATCGCTATTTTTTTCCTGATCGCTCACAAGCCTGCTTTAAAGTAATTTATTTTATTGTCCCTCTAAATATGTAATTTAAATTATTATTGTTATTACTGGGGGTAATTTTGGACTGTAATGAATATTTATTTGTTTTACATATTTATCACATTTAGAATGAACAGTTTTCAGGTATATATGTTTAGAATCGTAAAAAATGCATCATAAAAAACAATGATCTGCAAGCTTTGGTAGGAGAGATAATACTTTTCACATATTCTAATTAAAAAAATATTATGCGTGTCTGTTTAAGCTAATTTGGGTCTTGTCTCCCTAGGGCTTTTAAGCCTTCACAGAAAACAACCCTTATGATTCCAATAGGACTTGAAATCTCTGTAGTGATTCTCGATTTTCCTTAAATAAATCATATATTCAGTTGAAAATATCGAATCAAAGAAGCATATATTGAGGTTTTTATATATAATATACTGAAGCGGGTTTCAGTGCGTGTCTCGCCGGACGAATACGTACGGGGGCAACGGAAAGTGTGTGCAGCACAAACGGTGTTACTGGGTCATTCTGTGATGTAGGTACCGGTGCTAGATTTCCAACACGCTCGTGGAGCTGTCGTAGCGTCTGATCCGGTGAGAATTTTGGCCGTTGATGAGCTCAGAAAATCTCCCGGTACTGTCAAGGGCGAACCGTAAACTAATTTCGCTAAGGACGACTTGAGATCATCCTTGGGGGCGGTTCTGATTACCTAATAGAATCCACGGTAGTTCGTCCATCCAGTTTGGGCCCCCTAGACGAGCTCGTAATGCGGACTTGAAGTGTCTGTGGAAGCGTTCCACTAGGCCGTTTGCCTGTGGATGATAGGCCGTCGTCCTGTGCAATTTCATGCCATAGAGTTCTGCGATGGAAGACCAAAGTTGGGAAGTGAACTGAACTCCACGGTCGGAGGAGATGTCGCTTGGGAGGCCAAATCGGGCCACCCAGTTTCTGAGAAAAGCTCTTGCACATGTCTTCGCGCTTATGTCGGAGAGTGGGATGGCCTCGGTCCACCGGGTGAATCTGTCTACAACAGTAAGGAGGTAGGTACAGCCTTGGTGGAAGGGAGTGGTCCGACGAGGTCTATGTGCACGTGGTCGAAACGTCTATCGGGAACTTCGATGGGTGTGAGGTGGGCTCGGATATGACGCTGGATCTTGGCACGTTGGCATTCTATGCATGATTTTGCCCATTCCCTGACCTGCTTAGCCACTCCATGCCAGACGAACTTCGATGTGACTAGTTTACAGGTGGTCCTGATTGCTGGATGCGACAGTCCGTGAATGATGTTGAAGACTCGACGGCGCCATGCTTGTGGAACGATTGGGCGATGACGACCTGTTGATACGTCGCAAAGTAGGTTCAAGTCAGAGTGATCTATTGGAACATCCTCCAACTTGAGATCGGTGACGGCAGTGCGATACGAGTGTATTTCTGAGTCGCTTTGTTGTTCTTTCGCCATGGCTCTAAAGTCGATACCCTCGTGAAGGGAGGCCACCGAGATACGTGAAAGAGCATCTGCAACCGAGTTGTCCTCGCCAGACACGTGACGAATGTCCGTGTGTATTCGGAGATGTAGCTCAGTTGCCTTTGTTGACGGGCTGACCACTTATCGGAAATTGTAGCCATTGCACTCGTGAGAGGTTTGTGATCGTAAAAACTTTAAAGGGTCGGCCTTCGAGGAAATACCGGAAGTGACGAATAGCTAAAAGATGGCAAGGAGTTCTTTGTCATATGTGCTGTACTTCTTCTCCGGTCTCCGCAAATGTCGACTAAAGAAGGCGATTGGTTCGACTCCCCCATCCACCTCTTGTTGTAGGACTGCACCAAGGCCGATGTCGGAGGTATCGGTGATGAGACTGAGCGCAGCGTCTGGCCTCGGGGTGAACCAGCATCGTTGCGTCTTCTGATGCCGCCTTGGCTGCCTCAAACGATGTAACCATGTCGCTGGATCATTCTATTGCCTGTGATGCCTTGTGTCTACCTGCGAGGCTCTCATGTAGAGGGCGCATGATTGTTGCTGCGTTTCGGAGGAATCGATGATAAAAAGCTACCATTCCTATGAATTCGCTCAATTTCTTAGCATTGTCTAGGCGCGGGAATTGGGCGATGGCCTCTACCTTGGTGTGTAAAGGGAGAGAACCCTGGCTTGTAATGCGATGTCCGAAGAAGTCGATGGTCTCCACTCCGAACTAACACTTTTCCGGATTGATGACGAGGCCGAGTTTTGACATGAGGCTGAACAAAGTCTCGAGGTCCTTGAGATGCTGCTGTTTTTTCGAGCTTGCTATTAATATATCGTCGAGATAGACGAAAATAAAGTCGAGGCCTGTCAAGATGGAGTCCATCGTGCGTTGGAAGGCCTGTGCCGCGTTTTTGAGTCCAAAGGGTA